>VWZV01001800.1:280514-517833 GCA_013397155.1 Irena cyanogastra
TTTTTTTTTTTTGGTTGGCCTTTGGGAGTTTTTTCTCTCCCACAAGAAGAAGCTGTTCTCCTGGCTTCTGAAAGTCTCTTCCCGCCTCTGCATTTCTGTATCAACAAAATTGCACTCTGAAAAGACTTATTTGCTTGTTTCAGTGTTTATTGCCAGACCACAGAAAAGTTTTATTACATGAATCTAAGTATTATTAAACTATGAGACATGAGTAGGTTCAGCATAGAATGAAGTGTGCTGTTCAGCACTGCTAACTCACAGGCATTAACCAGCCAACATAAAGCTACTGGCTTTAATAGAAGTGAGACATAAAATGCTAATTTTCTTCTTCTTTCTAATTTTTAGGGTTTTTTTAAATCTGTACAAGATCCAGTCTTATGAACATACAAGTTTAACCTTCTTGGGAAAAAACAAAACAAAAAATAACCCACAAGCTTAAAAATACAAAGTCAAATGTCTGCAAAATTAGTACATGAAAGTTCTCTTAGTTCAGCTGGAAATGATAGATCATAACAACAAAAATTTAAACACAAGTGCTTCTTTACTTTCCATTCTGCAGTAAGCTTCATGATATCTAGGGTTAGTGGATCTTACCTTGATGAGATGATGTTTGGTGTTACTGCTATATTCAAAGGCAATATTTCGAGAAATCAGCATGAAACTGAAATCACAATAATCCTAAAGCTGCAGTAAAATTGCCTTTTATATAGTTTATTTTTATAGTATTAATAAAAAGATTCTTGATCTTTAAGGAAGTTTATTTTACTTCATGACTTTCATGAAATTCCCATTTCCTTCTGTTAGTGGTTCATGGTGGTAGTACATGATCAAAAAGCTCCTTACAGAGACCCAAGCTTGTAAAGCTTAAACTAAGATAATCCTTGGTGTAGTCCAACTCCTTGAATGTCTCTAAGGGAAAAAAAAAAAAAAAGTTGCAAAGCATCCACAGGTATGAAAAAATGAGAGGAGCAGAAATCTATCATAAGATTACTTGTAGTAGCAAGAAAAGACATATTTCTGAAAAGATATAATTCTGAACAGGTGTCTCATCTTCCAGAACAGTAGGAACAGAAATATGAGGTTATGAAAGGGATCCTTTCATAGAAAGACCTTGTTGATCTGACTCTAAAGCAGCTGAAAATTTCCAGTATCCAGAAGTCAAACACTACTTGTGAGTATCAGTGATATGAAAAATACCTTGAATCCATGTTTCAATTTTGATTTATTTTTTCCTGGTAAGACATGTTGCATTTTTCTACCTAGTAGGTAGAAAGAACATGCCCTGAAGAAACTGTGCCCAGTGAAAAGCCCAGCAGGTTTATCCTGCAGGATTGTAGCCCATGGGAAGTCCAGTACACAGAGGAGCAGGAAAAAATATTGAGGAAGAAGGAAGGAGAGACATGATATCATGGACTGATCACAGCCTCTATTATCCATTCCCCTCTGCCAGTCATGAAGGGGGGAGGAGAAAGAGGAACTGAGAATCAAGGAGTGAAGCTGACGCTGGGAAAAAAGGGAAGTGAAAGAAGATGCTGGTTTAATCTTCCTTTGTTTCACACTACCTAATTCTCTTTTCACTGACAATAAATTCAAGTAATTTTTTCCCAGGTAAGGTCTATTTTTGCCCATGACAACAATTGATGAGTGGCCTCCTTGTCTTTATCTTCAGCTGAGCTTTTTCTTCTTATTTTCTTTGCCTGCCTGTTCAGGAAGAGTGAGAGTCCAGCTGGAAGGGCAGCTGGCACCCAGACGTGATCCACCCAACACAGCTCCATAACTGTTTAGGTATTTGTTTTGTGGGCCAGCTTTGATTCCATTTTATAAAGTGGGCTATTTCTGTAAGCTTACTGTCTTTTCTTTAGTTAAATCAGTGCCCTGGCTGTGTGTGAGTCAGAGCTTCATGCAACTGAAGCTCCTCATTTCCTCCTCATTTTTACACTGCATGCTGTTACCATCAGCAAAATCTGGGACTTTGTGTGCTTCGTAAAAAGCATGCAGAAGATTGATGTGTAAATGAGAAGAGCAGTTCAGCAGAATTATTGAATCATAAGCTAGATTTAATAAAATGACAATTTCATTTAGTTGTAGTATTGGTTTCAAATGTTTCACTTATAAAGGCAGAAGAAAAACCATCAATTTATGTGATGGAGACCTAATTTAGCGCTTCTATAAAGCTGCAGTTTATAAAGTTAGCTACATAAATCATTAGTGCTGGAAATCTGCTGAAATATCACATTGAAAATTGTCAGGACCTTAAAAGGTCTGCATCAAATACCAAATTAGATGGGATATAAATTTTTCTTCCATGCAGTCAAACTTAAACCTGAAAACATCAACTGTATTTTCTACAGGTGCAAGCTGTTCCCAACAGTGTGCATTAAGGAAATAATTAAGGAAATGTCTCATAAGACTGGGATGCCAAAGCCAAGGGTGTAGTTTGTGCAATGAAGACTCAGATAACTCAGCAGAGACAAAAAGCAAAATCTCTGAGAATACTTTCCAAGTTACCAAACTTGGCTGCTCAGACTATTCCTAAACATTGGCCCTTCGTAGCTGTATGATTTAATGTCTACATTGATTGGTCTAAGTGCATTCTCCCCTGCCAAAGATAAGCCACTTCTCTTTTACATATAGATTTGATTTTCCTCTGTTGCCACTCTGCCAACAACTATCAATTTTCTATAAACATTGAGGCACTCACCAGTAGGCTATGGCAATTTTTAGTTTTCACTCAATAATTTCCCGTGACATAAATATTCAGTTGGGGTTTCTTTCATTCAACCCAATGTTTGTGATGAGGTTTCTATTATTCTTTCAGCCACCAATTAATAGGGGGGGAAAAAGAAAACCCTCACCTCTTATCTGTGATAGAATGTTTTTTAAAACATAAAAGACATCATTTAACTTTAATTTCATCTAATTCAATTATAATTACTACTGATATGCTATCCTAGTGCTGGTTGACTCCTTCTAAGAACTGGGACAGATGTGTGATTCATGGCTTCCCTTTACAGAAGCTGTGTTGACTCAAGCAATATTACTCACCCTTATTGGCCTCTTCTCAAAGTCTGAGCAGTAAAAGCTCTGACTCCTTTCTAGCACGCCCCTCCACAGAGTCTCACTCTCAGCCTGGCTGCTTTCTTTCAGCCCAGCAGTTTCAGGGTGCTCATTCTGGAAGTGGTGCTCCTCACTGGCATTCTGGTGAGGCTGCTGTGGCCAGAGTGCCCCAGGGAGCAGCTCTCAGAGGATTGTCTGCCCCTCCTCTCCAAGGCCTTCCAAGCTCACTGATTCATCCGGCAGCATTCATCCTGCACACGTTCCCTTCCCCTTCGGAGCTTGCCACGCAAGAATCCAAGAATCCATAGCTACATTTGAAGTGATAACAGCAATAATATTTTATATCAAAAACTAAAGTGAGATGTTTTAGAGGTGCCATGGGTGACTGTGAGTGACACGATGTCTCGTGTCCCAGGGCTGCAAGGACCTTCAAGCAGGCTTAGAGCTCCAAGTACAAATCTCACTTGGCATTCAGGAAATACTGATTCTTTCTAAAATGTTCTAAACCATGTTGGATGTCACTGGATTTCTCCAGTTTATGAAGACCTGCCTGCTACATGAAAAAAGGCGTTCATGTAAATGAAGAAATTTAAATAGCAAGAAGAATAACAGGTGTCCTTTTGAAAAAAAATTAAATAATACAGAAAAACTCATGGTTTAGACCAATTCAAGGAAAGCATTTGAATTATTACAAAAATCTGTTCTCAAAATTGAGACCAATTTCTTCACCTACAAGGTTCTCTGGTGTTCTGTCCTTGTTTTCTTTATAAACTAACTTTTATTATTTTAATCTATTTAGTTAGTAAATGCCTCCTAGGAGTTGTGTTTCTTTTTATTCAGAGGTACTCTGGTTGTCTTTTATTCATAAACATGCATGAGGATATGTGCAATTAGCAGAACTATTAGCATTGAATCTATTTTATGCCTCCGTGAATAATGAGTAGAAAATAACATTGATTTTGTCTCATAAGTACGTTTGCATATAATTATCTCTATATTCCTCTTAGAATGCTCATCAATAAATATTGCATATTCCACAATTACACCGTTATACGCTTCTGAAAACTGTAGCCTTTGAATTTATGTCAGAACAGAAGATATTAATTGATTCACACCACACCCTGGAAGCAATTTGGAAGTGATGCTCATCAGATTTCAGATGCGCTACAGTTTCCAAATGTCATTAGTGGTAAGAAAGAACTCGTGTATGAAAAATATTTGCAGAAAACTCTACATGAAACATGAAGCTATAATTATAGGTGCTGCATTCTGCAACAAGCTCCTGTCTATCCATACAGCACATATTGCACTAATATTTGTCAATTGTTCTTGTAATTTTTTACTACTCGCACACCGGTTTTGCATCAGCCTAACTGTATCTAAATGAAGATGCATCAAATCTGTTCTTAATTCCTAAACTATTTTCTGATTTCAATTCAAGGCTTGTGCTTTTCCAATAAGTGATATAGAGACCTAAATTCTGTATTGTTCTTGATGGCCATTACAAGTTTAATGTGGTTCCTAAACGTCAGTTGGAGAATGTGGTATAACAAAGTAGAAAATTCTCATGCTTGTTTGGATTTTTTTCATCTTTCTCATCAACATGGTCTATTCCAGGTAAGTTCACTCCAGTTTCCATAGCAAAAAGGGCTACAGGTGGGCTGGACTGTAAGAGACTGAGAAGGACCCCCAGACATCCTTTAGTTATCCTTAGCCTTAAGAGAAATATATAGTCTTGTCAGCAGCTACTTTGGTTTAGGCAAGACAATTAATTCCAGAGAGAAATAATTGAAAAAAATAGGTTAAAAAATAATTAAGGCTTTTGAAAACAAACAATTAAGGATTTTGAAGACAAATTTTCCTTTGTTTGTTTGTTTGAATGCAATTCTGAAGAGGGGAGGATTCCTTCTTTTATCTGTGCATTAATTCCTAAGCACAGTAACTCATACAAGCCAGAGTTTCACATTCCTGAATGTTCCCCAGACCTACAGCATTCATCAGAGTTATATTAACAGATGTGCAACTCCAGTATCAATATTTTGGTGGATTAGTTTTTTCTGTCTCCGCTATTAGCAGTAGTGTTGTTATTCCTCTTCACTTCCTCCCATCTTTATGCCGTTATTCACAGATCCCAAGGTCGTAAGGTGGCATATATTGAGTTTCAATTAAATAATTCTAAATTTCCTGCTTTTATGTCATTGGAGTGGATTGCCCTTTATTCTTTATATTCCAAATGATATGCTATGTAGCAGATTTCTGGCTGGACCCAAAATTGTAACAGGATTTGAATTTTTTTTGAGGATTTTTCTGCTCAACAACTGCATTCACATTGGAAAAATGAGGCAACTTAAATAAATGAGATAATGACAGTGCTTTCCCTCACCATAGCCAAAACTCCAACTAGGCTGATTAAATTAGGTCCATGGTTAAAAATAGACCACTCTCATTGTATTAAAAGAGATGGCAGCCAGTCAACACATTTCTGGAGTCAACTGCACAGAATTTAGATTCAGCCTGCTGTGGAGCTGGAAAGTCCCAACACCATTATCTCGAGGTTTAAGATATCAAGCATTTCCAATACTAGTATTTTCTGATGATTGCTTGTAGGGAACAGCAACATTCTGAAGCTGACCTTTTTCAGAAATGTGAAGGACAAAATACCTGCTTAATAAATCCCAAAGGTGGAAACCATCATTTTATGAAGACCATCCAGGATAAGTTAAAGGCCTGAGATTATAACAAAGGCACCTTAATAGCTGTAGATGTGAATCACACAGTCCACTTGCTGTGGTCATAAAGACGTAATTGAAAGATGTATCACCACCATCATCCTCCTTCAAATCATAAAAAGTTGTGAATTTATAATTGTTTTATATGAGGCAGTTTAAGAATATATAAAAAAAGCCTAACAATCATTTAGCTGAAGAGATTTTTGGTTTTGTTGTGCACGGATCTGATGTGACTCTGTGTAGGAATCTGAATAGCTTGTTGCTTTTGAGGCTTGTGAAATAGCAACTAATTCAGAAGCAAGCTTTTAAGTCACATGGTTGTACATTTCTAAATAAATGCAAGACTGAGTTTAATATTTCTGCTCACTTGTTGTGAATAAGATTTAGCAAAGAGCCTGTTGAAAACTTGTTTTTTATACTATTCAACACTGACATAGTAACAGATCTGCAGTTTATGATTTATAGGCGTTATCCAGGTGCTGGGTCGTACTGACCTAAGAAAGATAAAATTGTGCTTCTTTCCACTGATGAAACGAGAGCAGAAATAACCTTCTGTGCTACAGGGTAGTTTAAACTCTGTTTGTTGACACTGGAGGAATTAGTCAGTCATGAATGAGTAACTCTGCTGCTTCTGATGGGATTTTTATTATATCATTGACCATAGCATAGTGTTATTAGTATCAAATAAAAGAAACATTTAGGTGACAAGAGAGGGCCTGATGCGTCCCCAGGAGCATTCTGCAACGTCTGCTCTTGTCCTCTGAGCTCCCAAGTCAGTGTCTGGAAGAACAGCTGCCATCAGCATCCATTTCCCCTCTGTCATCTCTTTAAGGCAGTTACTTTATTTTTTTCCTTTTAACATCTTTGCAAATATAACAACAATTCTGCTAGTGAGGATGCTAAAGAGTGAAGTATGATTGATAAATCTCACCTTTTGTGCTGCTATCAGCACATTCCCTTATATTTTATCAATATATTCAGAGAATAAAAAACTGCAAGGAGAATTTTGAATAGTAAATTAAATCTAGAGAAGAATCACTGTGGAAAAAAGACTACACCTGAAAAATGAGTTCTTAAATATGGGAAGGACAAGGCAAGGTAGTGAGAAAGTCAGGAGACAAACAACCTCATTCTGCTTCTGCCTTGTCTTATAACTAAATTCCCAGCCAAACTGCAATGCCTGGAAACTTCAGGAAAAGCAGTGACAATTTAATGCACAGCAGATCTGATGCAAAAGAGAAGTACAAATCAGACACTACTTAAAAGGAGGAGAGAAAAGAGGCAGGGACAAAAACCTAACCAGCTTGTGTTTCAAAATCTTAGAGAAATTTCCAAGCCAGTGTTTAAGGTATTTTCTGTTAAACATTGGTTATTCCCCCTCATACCTTATTTCATATAGCACAAGGAGGAGTGGATGAGGAAAGGAGGGGTAATCAAAATTTCTCTTTGAACTAGTTATCTGTTGCCTCTTTCACTGCTGTTTCTACTACTTTCATGTACATGACTTGGTGACTATATTACACAAACAATAAATGCTGTGAAGTATCTTGCTGCATCCTTGGATCTATTTTTTTAAATTATTTTAGTTGTTTTTTTCTTTTGTGCACTGAAAATTTCAGAAGCTAGCAGGGGATCAATCAAAACAAGGGGATTAGGATTTGCTAATGTAGGCACATTAACTGAGCCAGCCACTTCAGCTCTTCAGCAGGTAAAAGCTGTTATTTAAAGTGGGATTTTTTAATAGGTCTTACCTTGTATTATATAGGCCTACATCTTCCCTGTTATTCTCTTGGCTTTGTTGGAGCTGTGATAATTCAGCCCTCCATTAACCACAATCTTCATCCATAGGTTACTCCTACAAGCTTTGGAAGAATTACTCTAGAAATACATGACTTTAGAGTGTGTGAAAAATTAGCAAGACTAGGTCATAGCTAAGGGATTGATTGTTTATGGACTTCATTCAGCTGAACTTAATACTGCACACATGTATTTTGCTGCTGTCAATACGAATATCCACACCAATTAAAAATTAGACAAGTAAAGATGTAAAATTTTTTCAAATTTTGGATTGTTTCCTTTCTGCCTTCGCAGGGTTAAGAAAACATTGTACTCTGGAATGACCTTCTGATTTCTAAATAAATACACTTCAGAGTCTTTCTAAATATGGAGAGATATTTTCTGACCTGGTGTTGTACCACTTTATAATTACCTCCATTAAGAAAAGAACAATTAGAGCAGGGAAAAGCACAAAAACTGGGAGCCAGAATTTAACTACTAAATAATGAATGCCAACTCTTAATTTATAGTTAACGAACTAAACTGTCCCAATCCACATATTAATAATTCATATAAATTTTGAAGAAATTAAGGAAACATTGAGCATGCATAAAATGAGCAGCTAGATAGTAATATCAAAGTTGAGTATTTAATGCATAAATAAATCAATCTAGGAGACTGTGTATGAGGCACAGGGATGTTGGGGTTTTTTATATATATTTTGAAAATATAATGTGTTTAGTTACTGCTCAGGGATTAATTTAATTTTAAAAATGGAAAGAGCTTTTCCAAGGCGCCAACAAAGCAACAGAACAATTTATCCTTCCAGCCTCTCGGTTTTACACATAAAGGTAAGGGAAGCAGGGAGTGTGTTCTGTTGAGGCACATGGCTACATTTGAAATGTCCTTTTACAGCTTTTCTGTCTACGTACTGCACCCTAACACTTCCAAAATACTCTCAAAATAGAGGTTTGTAGCTGGATATTAGTGCAGGCTTGGATTATAAATGGATTTCAGAAGAAGTGGATTTCAAGGTGAATGACAGCAACTGAGATACATTTCTGGGTGAGGATACAAGGAACAGCAGAAAACCAGCACAAGACCAGGTTATGTGCAAACAGCAAGCGTTGAGAACCAACTGGGTGAGAAATGAGCCCACAGCAATCCATTCCCACAGCAGATCTTCCTGCCAAGGAGGCTTAAGAGTGGAGAGTGCTGCAATTTCTGTTTCTGCTCTGGAAACAAGGTGTGGGGTGTGCAAGGCATGGGAAGGAGACAGGACAAAGAGAAAGGCACTGCAGAAGGAGTCACAAGCCATTACCTGTCCTGACAGCTGTCCTGGTGGCCTCTGCACACAGCTATAATCACGAATCCAGATGGTGGGAATAACCAAAGCAAAAGCTACGTTTTCAAAACTCTTGCACTGCTCATGCACAGCTTTGAGTATTGACCTAGAATTTGGAGCAAATGAAAGGATTATGCTGATTTTTCCACCCTTAATAAATGAACCCAAAGCCAGAGAGAAAAACAGCTTTGTTTATCCATCTGTCTCCTTAATGGCTTCTGCATTTAATAGGTTGGATTTTCACTTTTGTTTCTGCTAATTATCTAAATCTTTCCAAATTGTTTGTTATGCTCTCCAAAAACACGTGCAACCTTTGCCCTACTGAAACAAACTAATGCACTTTGAAGCTGAGAAATCTTATTAACCTGCCAGTTTATATGGAAGATGAAATTTGGAGGTTTATCTGTAAAATACCATTGAAGTTATGTTACACTTCTGTATTCTGTTTTTACTACGTCACTAAGTATTCTGAAATGCAAAATCTGAATTTAGTGACTTAAAAAAAAAGCATAAATTGCAACAATATGCCAATATCAGCTGGGCTGCCAAGTCATCTACACAAAGGGTGAATGGCTGATATAGGAAAAAACACTTTTGATTGTGTTGGGGCATATGGAAACAGAAAATCCTGAGCTTGGATTTTTAGGTGCCTTGTAAAGAAAAGATTGAACACAATATAATCAGACAATAACCACAGTTACATTATTAAAACAGAAAGATCTGACATGCAAACAGCAATATTAGCAAGACAGAGGGAAGAGTAGTCATTACCACATAGAAAACACTGGTGAGGGGTGAGGAGACTGCTGTTCACTACCCCTGACTGCAGAGCTGTCTTTCCTCTCTTCCTGCACACAGAAGATAAATGCAAAACAAACCAAGAACCCAGTGAGCTTTTAGATGGTTCTTAAACCCCACTCTGAAGTTTCACTGGATAATTTATGTATCTCTCTGTCAAAGTGATCTGCTCTAGAACTGGCTGTGGTCTCAGTTTTCCTGGCGTTGTTTATACCTGGACAATATCATGGCTTGTAGGACATTTTACTCACCTTCCCTCATCTGCTCTAGCATGGTTATAAACTTAAGCAAGGAGAAATCCCCTTAAACTCTTACTAAAAATCACCAAACCCTCAATATTTATTGAGTAGAGAGTGTAGGAAGACTAGTGACAAAATCTAGTGACTAAAAGCCTACAGGCTCTCCACGAGGAATGGTCAAAGGCCCTGAAAAAGCATCTGAAAAATGAAAGGCAAGGCTTATCATTATTTCACTCCCCTTTTTTCTAGGGTAACTTTCTTTCTTTGATATCTTCAGAAAATCATGTAAATATCATAAACAGAATGTAACCCAAAAGGCCATGATCCATGGTATCCATCAGAAATATTCCCTAGTAGCAGGAAGAAAATACCTACTCCATAGAACAATTAATGTAACTTATCATTTGGCATAATGTCTGACTTCCATATATATATATATAATGTAAATTTATATATATATGTACATTTAAATATATATATATTAAAAATATTTATTTAGCTTCTGAAAATCTGACAAAGCCTCACATAAATGCAAACTCTGCTTTGCCATTTTTATGTGGACTAGGGTGTCCAGCCATACTAAAAATATATTGGATGCATACACCCTCTGTTTGGGAAAAAATTTAAGTACATCCTAAAGTTATGCTTTTCATTTGAACTCCAGCTTCCTTTTCCTTCACTGCATTTTAATTACTTTCACTTAACTTTTAACCATTCACAAGATTAATGGATTATAATATGTAGATCTGCATATTATAATTTCAGTATTACGTTTCTCATATTCCATTATGCTTTGTTTTCCCTGGCTGAGCCTCCAGTACTGGAATGAACTGGATGCTACTCCAGCTAGTGCAATTGTCTCTACCAAGAGTTCTCAGCATCACAAAGAAACACTTGGATCCAAGCAGAAACTCTGTTAGATAAGCCAAACCTAAATATCATCCACTTAAAACTCTCTCTCCTGGCTGGACTGGAGTTTTTAACTTCAGTGGGAGAACTCCAAGTATGCAGGTCCCCTCCTCCTCTAATCACTCAACCTTCTCTTTTTCAGCTCTTTTCAATCCTGGTTTATTTGTGAGGAGCAGAAGTCATTTGGCTCTTCCAAGAGGCTCTTCTGCCTAATTTAAGGTTTGCATCAAAAGTGTTTCTGTTCATTGTCCAAAATAATTTAGAAATTGTCATTGTCACCCCACACACTCACAAATGTATTCCAGTTGATCAGCCTTATAGCAGTTTTTTAAATATATCACATTTAATCATTTAAATACTGAGCTGAAAAAGTAGCTCCATTAGTAACTGTTCAGAGGAAAGATCTTTCCAAAAAATGTAGAAGAGAAGAACACACCCCACAAAATATTTATGCTGTTAATTCAAAATTCTGAATGTCACATTTCAAAGAATAGTTATGTCTGCAAAGGCTGTGAATTGTGAGGTACTTGTGATAATGACATTGTAAAGTTAAATTGTTTTGTATATTTTTGTGTGCTCAGACTGAGAATTACAGTAAATTTATTCAGGCTTAAAAAAAAACCCCAAACCAACTCTATTTTGTGTTGCTAAAAGGATGTCAATCACACAAAAGAGAATTTAGAGAACTTTTCCTTATTATGGCTCAAACCATCATAAATAAAAAGAATTCTCTAACAAATATGGATGTCATTATGTGTGAGCTTTTTCATCTTTATTTGTTCCCAAGCCTAAAGTAAGACAATGATTGATGGATATGTGGAAAAAATATTCCCACTACCAGTCTTGCCCTTTAGCAATCTCTTTGTACTCTTGTGCTATTTCAAATAATCCCAGGCTCTGGTGAGATACTAATGAAGATGTTTATGGTTGCCTTAAACCAAATGCAATATTTTAATTTAGATCCAATGCTGATCCTCAGTGCAATGGATGCATTGACAATAATTTACAGTCAATGCATCTCTCCAGCCTCACTTAATCCACAGAACCAGTTACGTTGGGCTAAGGAAACTTCTAATGTCTCATGTCATCCTTTTTTTTTTTCTTTGCCCGAAGCAGAGACCATGATGAGCTTGAAAAAACACAAAAGAGGAAGAAGACGTTTCTTTTTTTCCAAGCAAAATTGTCTAGCATGAATTATGGCTTTTTAGACTCTTCACATGGCCACATGAAAAATAATTTTTCAAATTTCTCTTTACTCACTTTTTCTAGAAACAATGCTATACAAAGGGAACCTTAATCATAGCAGCAAGGTTAGTTGTATCAATGAGATAACTAGCCCTCATGAAAGACAGCATCAGGTTTTGGCTACCCTGTAAGATCCATTGTCAGGATTTACTGCAAAGGAAAATGTCTGCTGATGGAATTTTTTTTTTAAAATTATCTGAATTGATATTAAAAAGCCAAATCTCGTATTTCTCATTCAGCCTCATGTCAAACTGACAAGTGACATAAGTTAAATTGTTAGTAAAAATAAGATTATTTCTTTTCAGCTGAGAAAAAAATAAATTTACATTGTTACTAACTTTGAAATTACCTGTCTGGTACTTATAAAATGCAGACAAAGGTAAGAAGGGTGAGTGCTGATGACTTAAAGCCTGTTTTTTCCCCATCATGTACTGTATGGTAAGGGTCTTTCACATATTTTAAGTTTTGCTGCCTGCAGCACAGGCAGCAGTTAATGACCCCTCTGTGCTACAAACCATCCTTGATTATAAAATCTTCAAAGGGAAAAGAAAATAAACTAGACAAACGACAAGAAAAAAAAATCAATCAATCAATATTAGCAGGTCAACATTCATTTACATTTCTTGGAATGGCATCAAGCAATTGGAGAGGCAATCACAGACTGCAGGTAAGAAATATATAAAGTTTAAAGGGCAAAAGACCAAAGGATATAATATGTAACAAAGAAACAAAGTAGTAAAATAAACATTCTGAAGTGATAGTCATAGTTCTTCAAGCATTCTGCTTTTGTAATCTACATTTTGTGGGCTTTTTATCACTTATAAATTTATAAATTTATAAGGAAAGAACACACTGAAAAAAAATGCAAACAGAACACATAAAAATATCCTGAAGGGCAAAATACACAAAGAGATGGAAAGAGGCCAAGCAGATCTGCAATACTGAATGCTTTATACATTTCACCTTGGCTGAGTTCACGGTTTCCAGGTGAATTGATCCAAAGTTTTCTCCCTTAATAGTATTAGAAGAAAGATGTAAAACACATACACACAGTAAATAGAACTGCTGGTCTAAAGTGACTGGGGCAGTTGCAAGAAAAGGATTCTATGTTTTATCTATTATACTCCTGGTTTAGATTCTTTTTCTAAATAGAATACCCTATCTATTTACAAGAGGTACAGCTCACATTCTCAAGGACAGTGTGTGGGAAATCTGAAGGGTCTTCTTTCTTTTCTGCTACTCTGCTGCCAGGCAATTAGTCGTAGGAGGAGAAATGGAGAATGAGACTCTCATTGAGTCATACCAAGATTCACACTGGCAAGAAGCAATTTCACAGTCCTGAATTATGAACTGATCACATGGCCTTGAAGCTGCCTGAGTGAGGGGGCAGCTCCCATTAACAGTTGACAGAATGTCATCTCTGTCTGCGAGGGGCCAGCTGGGAATGTTCCTTTGCAGCAGCCAGCCGAGCGATCAGAGCTGAGCGGGTCTGACTCTGCCCACCACTGCAGATGCTGACAGACACTGCAGATGTGCTGCTGGCTCAAAAATGCATCCCCTGCACCTGTGAGAAGGCTTGGACACCTCCTCCCAGCAAACAAGGCTCCCAGTGTCACTGGCCCAGCACACCAAGGTGTAGGGTCAGTGCTAACCTACTAAAATGAATAACTTCAGGTCTAGTCCTGGTACTAGGCGTGTTCGCAGGGGTTTTCAAAATCAAGAGTTATATTTGAAAATGAGATTTCAATAGAGAAAAGTACTCAGTGAACAATATGAGTTTATTAAAATTAAAGGGCCTAATACCTCAGTTCATCACTCTAGGATTAAATTAATGAGCTCCCATGGATTTATATCCAGTGAAAAACTCTTCAGATTTGAACCATCATAAACCTAAAGTAATGGAGTTTTTGCCCATCATGTGTGGAGAGTGTGTAGTAGGACATTTTCAGTGGTGAAAGGCAAAGTTTGGGTGGGAGCAGAAGAAGGAAGTAGACTCTCCTTTCTTGCCTCTTCCACCATCCATTTTTGTACACTACAAAAAACATTGATTTTCCTCTTAACACATATATATACTATGACCACTGTGCAAAATTAATTTGCTGAACGAGTGTCTGATACTAATACGATTTTTCTTAGTCTTTGGTTTAAGTTACCTACTTGAATGAATATTTTTTTCCCAAAAGAAAGCAGAAACAGATGGAGAGTATATTAATATCTACACATTATTATCACTGAAATTTTAGACTCTATGACTCAACTGTTTTGACAAGAAAAGGTTAATGTAAGGCAGTTAATGGTGTCTTTTGAGGACTTAAAGAAATATGCTGGCTTGCAAATCAGTTGTTAATATTTGGCCATGTGACTGAATATAATTTTTTTTTTTTTTTAATTACAACATCTTCACTTACTATACCAGGACATTTCACTCTGCATCTACAATGTGGAAAGAAACATTATGTATTTGCCACCTTCAATGGTCTTATTCTTAGCACTAAATTCAATATTTATGAAATTGAGCCATAACACACAATCCTACCAAGCCAGAAACAGCAGGGGACAGAGAGGAAAGATTGCACCAACCCCCAGCAGAAACTTCTCTGAGCAGTGGCATTAATGTCCAGATGTACTTGTGAGTATCTTTGCAGACACATCGCTTTTGCTTTTCATTACAGCCACACGCCAAATAAAATTAAACTACTCCTGGAGTTGGTCAGACCAGGAAATGAAAAATGTTTCCATTAGATGCAAGAGAAGGAAGGATTGAGATAAAAGGTTTCATCCATTTTTGGTAGATGAAAGCGTGTCAGTGAAAGCACAACTTTTATGTTGCCCTCATATACAGAGACTTCTAAAGGCTGAACCTGGAGCTGTTATTGCACGTTGCTGACAAGACATATGAATATAATGAGGTTAAGGGCAAAGGAAACCCTCAGAAATGCTAGAAGTGCACTCAGGGAATTTCTCAAAAGGATGTAGTTCTTACTGTAAATCTTCTGCAGGAGTCTTTCTCTTGCCTCTTTTCCATTCCTATGCAGCCAGACAGGAGCAGTTTAGGAGCAGTGAATGCCAGCTTGTGTCACTGCTGGCTCTCCTGGGAGCAGCCTTTAAGACACTGAGAAATGCTTTGGCTCCTAATTGCTCTAGAGTTAGCCAAATAATTTTCAATAAAATTTTCTTCTAGATGCACAATGGTATGAAAGTGTAATCCCACACATGGGAGACAAAGGATCTGGAAAGGGGAAGAGTCTCCTGGCCTCAGCACATTTGTGTAACAGTGATATTTCTCTAACTGGCAGGGGCAGATTTTCATTCATCCTGCTGTAACCAAAAGTTGATGCAAACTCAAAGAACTCATGCAGGTTTTATCACTTGGGTCACCAATTCCTAAAGCCTAAAAAAATATTTTTTGAGGATGGTTTACATACTGGAGGCATGAAAATTTGAAGTACCAGGTTTCTCTGACACCATATAGAGAAGTAGAGTAGTAGTCATGAGAGACAGACATAGAAACTTATATAAAAAACATTCATTAGGGAGGTTAAATAGATTTCAGTAATGTCCAGTTTAAATTATCTAATGGAGTCAAATTACTTCCAGTGATGTTTTGGTACTGGTGTACACTCAATTTTACCAGGATTTGTGGAATAAAGAAAAGCAGATTGAAGAAAACCTAATTAAATAAAAATTTAATAAAGGGAAGGCATTCTAAGCAGAAAATGGTGATAGAGAAACAAGATATTTATTGTGGTTTAACTAGGAAATTAATATTGCAAGAAGTAATTTCTTTCTATCAAGTTGCAAGTGCTCTGAACTTTTTAGGCTTGCACCACTGACAGGATGGAAATCAACACATTGTAGAAGAAAACCACCAAGAAAAGTGTCTTAAAAGACATATTAATGAAAGGCTTAGTGACTTGACAAAGAAAATTGTAGCATGGTTTTATCTGTGTAGACAACAAAATACCACCAGCTGAAAGTAGAGTCCAGATCCTGCTGTGGTTGTGGACATGTGTGGATATTGCAAAACAAGCAAAACATTGGAGGTCTGAAAAAATATCAAAAACAATGGGCAAGCATCACATTGAGCCTGCTACTTAGTATTGAGGAGCATAAATACTTGTTTCATATTAGTAGATATAGTCAGGGCTAAGTATGAGCATTAAAATAAAAAAGAAAGTTCCCAGTGAAACCAGGGAGGTGAGAGATGTTGAAAAACATTAATACTACAGACAAATAGAATCCCAAGCATTTCTATTGGCTAAAATTATAGGCAGCTATAAAAAAAAAAAACCAAAAAAACAGAGCACGGATTAAATCTGCCTGTTGAAAAGGTAATTCATAATGTTTTCTTATTGAGACATAAGAGCTTAGAGGAACCGCTGGAATACCGTAAGAAAATTATAAGGGTCAGTAAATCATGGAAAAAAACAAGTTGTAATCACTGTAAAGCAGCTGAGGTACTGACTCTGCTAGGAATACACAGAACATGTCAGTTTGTAGATTCAAAGGAGACCCACGTCCAGCAGCACACCTGTGACACTCAGCGCATTCGTGGTCTGCTTTGAGAGCTGAGCCTCGCCAGGACTTAGAGGTGACAAAACCAATCTGAGATAAATGAAGATCTCCGTTGGCTTTGAGGTTTTCACAAATGATGCAGCATGAGAAATGAGGAGGAAAAGAGCAAACTGAAGCAAGGGTAAGTGTGTGTGGCTGCCATCAGGGAACACGAGGCTGGAAAGAGCACTAGTGGGTGATCCCTAATGGAAATACTCCTGCTTTGCAAAACATCTCTGAAAGTCTTTAACAGACAGGGCTCTTAGCCAAAAATAACATACAGAGAGTAAAAACATACCAAATAATAAAAGCATAATTAATTGAGAAAATCAGAGCTTCAAAGCAGCATTTTCTGTAGCATTTCCACTTTGCTTCTGTAGCATAGTGCAGTACAGACAATGCAGTGTTGGCTACAGAAAATAAACAATCAGTCAGGTGAATGCCTACAGATAACACACAGAGGGTAAAATATGACAAAGTAGAAAGCTCTCATTACTCTAGAAGACACTAGCAAGGGGATAAATATCAAGCCTGTTTTCATTCCAATAAAAGCACCTAAACTGTATTTTGACTAAAGCTGAGTGATACAGCCTTTCTGCCTATAGCATCATCACTCTCATATGAATGAGGCACATAAACTTTTCCCATTAGAGGAATATTAAAGGGAAATATTTCATTTATTGTAGTTTACAGGAACAGGATTTACTTGTAACATAAAAATCTCTTACCAACAGGTGCAGACAAGCCTGTTTCGTGTTGTTTCTCTGCTCAGGCACCACCTCACATGACAATAAGCAAGCCTCATCTCTGTTCTCTCTCCCTGATCAATACATTTCAAATATCATGTGAATAAACATATAAATGTGTCATTTTCTTTGGATTTTCTGTGGGATTTTAAAGTCTGTTTGACCAACATTAAGAAAATCTAACAGAAGTATGGCTGAAGTTAATGACAATTAAATTGCTTATTTTTGCATTAGAATAAAAATATCAAAGACAGTGCCTTTCAGATATGAATGATTTCCCTGCTTCACTTGTACAGAACAAGATGTAAAATTTTCTTTTCCTGTTTACTGTTGGTATTGAATTATTGATAAATTTTTATTACTATCTATTACTAAACAATTATCAAAATAAGCACATGAAAAATAATTTTTCTGAGTTGAAAAGAACCCTGGGTTCCCACAGTATAAAACAGATTACTGATGCCACAGCCTTCAGACAAACCCTTCCTAAAGTCCTGTTCAGCTTCAGCAGAAATGTGTGTTTCTGGCCATCCATAAGGAGTGAGCATGAAGCAAAATTGCATCTGTCTCAATATAAATAAATGTTTATTTTTATGCCAGTTTTATACCTCTATTACCTAAAGTTAGGGGGAAAAAAAAGTCAGAAAGGGGAGTCATGTGCTGCAAATTATGTGCAAGAATTTTTGGAGATTTCTCTAGGGTGAAAAAAAAAAATCCAAGAATGACTTTGCCCATATGTCAGCAAAACCAGAACCTTTGAATGTCCCAAGCAAACGTTTTAAATGGGTATGTTACATAATTTTGAAATAATTTCTGGTATTGCTATATGTGACATGTTTCCATTCAGCCTAAGAATTATGTCTTGAGCTGGAAGTGACCCAGAAGGATCAACGAAATGTTTTGATGTGTTTATATCTGTGACAAATAATAAAGATTTTTATAGGAGATGTAGGTGCAAACTCAAACTTTTGTCATTAGTTTTCCTAAGCAATCTCTGGTAAAGCACTTCAAGGCTCTCTCTTCACTCTGTAATATGAATCTGTGAAACATTATGCCTGCAGCAAGTAAAAATTTGTTTGAAAAACAAAACAAAACGTGCAAAAGGAATAACTGTATTAAGAATTCCCCAAATCTCCTTCCTTTATAAACAACCAATCAAAACAAAAATAAAGAGAAAAATAAGTAGCAGTATTACACTAGACCTTATCTTAAATATTTGTTTTATTTTCCCAGGGAAAGGAAACAATAATGGGAGAAAGCAGAAATATTCAAGCAGGACATTCTAAGATGAGGAAAACAGAAACATATATCAAAACTGGTCTGGAAAATAAAATAAAATAAATAAAATAAAATAAATATTGGGTTAAAAGATAAGAAATAAAAAAGAAATGTTACAGAAGTACTCATAAAAGTAAATGGTGCCAAGACAAACACAGAGGTTACTTACCTTAACAAAGAGGTTACTCACCTTTTCTGCTAATATCCACAGAAATTGAGTTAAACCAAAGGAAAGAATTTAAAACTGATAGAAACTACCCTGTTGTACAATATATAATTAGCTTTCATTCATTACACTTCCTTCCATCGTTTTCTACAAAAATAATAAATAAATTCAAACCTCAGCACAGAAATGTTCTGAAGAATTACTATCTCTTTTATGAATTAACATGTCTCCTTTACTAGAGAAAAAAAAAAGATTTACATGACTGAAGGGAGTTCCCCCAGGGAAGAATCATCATTGTCCACTTTGAGACTTCTGCTGTTAACCTTGAAAACCAGTGATGTTGCTCTCTACCCATAAAAATATAGACCTGGTGTGAATTCACTGAAAAAAATGTCTCCCTGCTAAATGTGAAAAAGACTTGTCCCTCCCAAACCCAATGGAAACATTACTGTGGAGTTTGTTTAGAGTTGGACAGGAGTTTCAATATGGATTTTCTTAATGGCCACAAATGTTCACTCTGGAGCTACAGGAGTTTCAGAAGCAAGAAGAGTCAGTAGAGTTACTTAATTGTTTAAAAGGCCAAAGCCAGGACTGTCTGGAAGTAACATTGAAATAAGAGTTATTTGTACAGCAATATCAGTGAAGCTAAAGGTCAAACTGATGAGCTAACCCTTTTTTTTTTTTTTTTTTTTTTTAAGCTAAGCTGCCTGGATGCTTAAAATAGTATTTTTAGTTACAATAAAACCATTGCCTGATGGCAAGACATGGAGAAGGCAGGGTGCTTGTTATTTAAATCTACAGAAATGTTCAAAAAACATAAAATGCCTGCATGGATCCATGTGCCTTGGGTTCTGGGAGAGCTGATCCCTGTGTATGTTTTGATGTATGTTGTCCTGTGCAGTGCAGTCTAGCACTTGCTTTTGATGCCTTCTAAATACTGAAGTGGTTTTTTGAATACTTGGAAATTTTAAAATCCTCGGCACAGTAAGGGAAAAAAGAAAATGTGTTACCACTGTGAGGAGAAAATTCCTTTTCTATAGTTAATTGAAAAGAGAATTTGGGGTGCTGAGAATAGGGAGAGAAAAAAAACCCTTTTGTTTCATGTTTTTTCCTGTCTATTTTCAAACAACTTATGAAGATGGTAAAGCTTTTTTTTTTAAGATTTTATACGCTGAAATACAATTATCCAATGAGATAACAGCATGTATCTAACTTAGTGGCTGTCTTTTGACTACTAAGCCATGTTGAATTTTTATCTGCAAAACCAGTTTATAGTACCGTTATGAACTGAGTCAAAGCTTGTGGCTGTAAATGGGTTTCTTCACCACGCATGCACATGTGCATAGGTCAAGCAAATACAGAAAATGACTTGCTGGGCAAAGCACAGAATTTAAAAAATTTTATGTGGTACTATATGTACTAGTAAGCACTGCTAGTACGTATAGTACTACATAAAAGTGATGTACTTCAAATTCCTGAACTGCTACTGGCATCAGACAAGAATCAGAACAATCCTATTTTCACCAGCACAGTAAACTACAATCTCAAAATCTGATAGGCACATTGTCCCGAAATTCTTCCCCCTAATTTCATTGCCCTTCCTTCATTTCGTCTTCATCTGACCTATTCTTGGATCCAAAACACAATCTTCACCCCATTTTCCAGCTGTGATATTATATTTTATTGTTCTCTACTTCCTTTGGGGCTCTTTCTTTTCTAATTATCACACTAAGTAGATCTGGCTTTCTTGCTCACAGCTTGATCACTTTTTTCATGTGTGATACCATCTGCCTAATAGGCTTTCTTATCTGGCTTGGGGGGAAGGAGGGGCTGCCATTGTAGATTCTGCTGTGTATCCTCAGAGATTTCAATCCATGTTTTCTTATCATTAAAAAAGAAAAAAACAAAAAAAAACAAAAAAAAAACAACCAACAAATGTAATTCCCCCACAATCTTCTCATTTTATAGCTGATTTCAGCAACAAGTTTTTTAGCCACATATAACAGAATATGGTTTTTCTGCAGCATTTTCATGCAAAGCTCCTGGCCTGTCATAATATTTTCTATTCAAATGGTTGCATCCAAGTAGAGACAGTCATCAAATGCATGCCCTGAAAGAAGAGTATTTCTTTTATTCTGTCCACTGGCAGAGTAAAATCTCACCTAGCACAGATCAGAATGGATCTGATTGATTTTACAGATATTAATAATGTGATCCTGATTACCAGAGCATACCTGATCATTTTAGAATGATTGTTTCTGTTAGGCGAATTAGTAATAGAAATGCTCCAAGAAATTGAATACTCAGCTCCCAGCGGGGAGTGTGGGTGCCTGGGGCTGAATCGAGATGAGCTTGAACAATTCCATATCCCTTCTGGAAGGAGGATCCTGCTCTTTGTGTACAAAAAATGCCCATGGCATGAGTGCCAGAATATGACCACCTAATTTATTTACTGACTGATTCATTGATTAATCATTCCTTTACATTCCATGACACAGAATACTGCACGGAAACACCTCCTCCCCTGTAGGACTGGGTTTGTGGATCAAGAGAGCTGTGTGTAAATTTGAGAGACAATAATAGCAGAACAAATTTGTTCTGTGAATTTTAGTTTCACAAGGGATCATCTGAGTGTTTGACATTGTTGAAGGAAGTTACAGTTGATACTTGGAGGTAAAGCACAATATAATTCAGTCTGTGACAGAAAACAGGAACATAATGAAGCAGCATCCTCATTTTCTGAGGCTCACATTAAAAGCTCACACTGGGAAAATGCTGCCCTACTGTTTTTCTTGCTTTATGGAATCCTGGCTATCTCAGATTTCATTAAAAAGTCCGTCTTGATTTCTAGAGGACTGAAAATTTATTTGTATTAAAACCATCATTTAACATGTTGAAACCTTTGCACAAATGGCATCACGCTTATATTAAATCTGTATTAAGAACATGACTGACCACCTAGCTTTAAACTGAGTCCTCACTTTTTCCACTTGAGTGTTCTACTTATTGTTACACTATAAACTCTACTAGATAAAGCACCAGATTTACTGGTGTAACTTGATGAAATGTCAGTGACTTCACTGAGTTTACCTCATCTAGAAGCTAGGCCTCAATTTTTGGGACGTATCAAAACACATCTTCAAGGCAATAGCACTTAGAATAATGCCAATTTATCACATTAATGGACAAGCAGCAAAGGATTTATGGAAGCCTTCCCAGCAGGTCTGATGGATGGGATAAGGCACCCATAATTGTTCAAATATCAGCTGTGTGGCATCTGCCTCACAGGCGTTTGCTCTGATTAGGGTCATGTCACAGGTTAAGAGTAATTCCTTACCTCTGACTATGTGTAGAGCCATCATTTCCTCTTTTAAGTGGTGCTTCCACATTGGAAGAGATCCACTTACCACACTTAGCACTGAACATTAGCCCAAGTTACTCTGTTGTCATTGCTGTTTTAACCCAGACTACCCACCTGAGACGGGCACACACCTAATGACAGGCAGGGTGACCTGCAGGGCACAGGGCTGGTGCAGGGACCACACCAGGAGTTGGTGAAGCTATTCCTCCCCTTGAGTGGGAGTGCAGCTGTGTTCCAGTCACCTGGGTGCACTGCCCCTTCAGCTGAAACATGCTTCAGTGCACTACACGATTATTCTGCCACCCGCACAGTGCCAGTCCAGCTAATACACAGGGAACCTGGATACAGCCACAAATGCATTCATTGTACTGGTAAAACTTTTTCACAGATCAATACCGTTCCTCCACACTAACCTGCAGTGGAACAGAAGCCAGCAAATCTCAGTTGTTCATTAATTCTGTCATCAGCAGCCCCGTACATAGCTCCATTTTCATTACCTTTGCTTTGTTTGATATCTCTGTGGATATTGAGTAGGCTCTCATGAGTATTCTGCCACAGTTGACTGAATTGTTTGACTTTTCACCCGTGTTTCTTAAGAGACTACAGTCTGACACCACTCAATACCTATTACCTGTGGGGTAGCCTGAGTACCTGTGAAGGACATTCCTTCCTTTAGCTTTGACTTAGAGGAGTCTGACAATTTCTGAATGGCAGTGGGAGTAGGACATCTGGTAGGATATAGAGCAGACGTTCAAAGACTGGACACTCAGATTTACACAAATTTATGGTTAGGTCCACACCATTCTTGAATTTATCCATCATCAAACAAAAAATACTCCAATCTGTGAAAAACAACACTAAAAAGCAGCATTTTTTCGTCTTACGAGGAAAAGTAGGCAGGGATAAAATAGAGTTAGAATGAAAGCATAAGAGAGATATGAAAAACACAAGTAGCTTAAAACTAATAATTTAAAAATATATAGACAATGGAGAAAAGAAATGCAAAGGCCAGATTATCAGCATCTGTATAGACAGTGTGGCTAAAATAACATTGAAATTTTAACAAGAAAGTAACTGCAGTTAAGAGAAGTTACATCAAGTTCTAAGATCTTGAAGGAATATTAGCAGAAAAGCTAAAATTAGTATCCTCAGAGCCTACATTTCAGAATATCTTTCTTAGATCCTTTTCTAACCCAGAGAAAGGTGGTCAACTTTATGATTCAGACTTAAAGAGGTGAGAGCATTGAGGTGAGAGCATTTGAGACAGCATTGTTAACCCCACATCATCCATTTAAACATTTCTAAGTGTCTTAATGATGATGAATGGGAAAGAAAAAATAATCAAAGACATTATAACTTTATGATATCTGTTTAGAACGTATTCAAAAGTGAAAATATGCTTGATGTTTAACACTTTGATTTGGTAGAAAAAAATTAAGTGCTTTCTTTTTTTATTTCATTTTTTGTGATTTTAATCTTTGTTCATGTATGTTAATGAACTGTCCAATCTAAGAGTCTCAGAATCAGGTCTCAAACTGCACTAGCAACCAAAAAGCATTATTGACTGCAGAGTGAAACAGAGCACACAGCTATGAGGTGCACACTCAAGAATTTTTCGGGCAGAATTATAAGAATCATCATATCTGTGCCAGGAACAGGTTGCAGGTTTTAAAATCTGTCTTAGAGTCTGGACCACAGACTCTAATTTTCATTCTGGCATTACTTGTGAGCAGGATGATGGTTGGAGTCCATGATTTTAGAGGTCTTTCCAAACCTGATGATTCTCTGATGAGATCACATTCCCCTTTCCAGGGGAGGTATTGCATTACAAGGTAGCCAGGTTTAGAAAAGATTTCATCAATAAGCACAGAATGCTGTCATTCAAGGGCTTTCCTGAGGAAGGAATTATTATTATTTAGAAAGAGTGAATATAAAATGTGTTTATTCTGTTCTTTAACCATACTTAAGCAGATTATTAAAAAGAAAAAAAAAAGCCCATGAATATGCTATTTAAATTCCATTCTGTTTATGAACTAAATAGATGAGTTTCTGCTGTTTAGTTTCTATAAACATTCAATTTATTACAGGTATTTTGACCTGCTAGAGGAACCCACCTGCCAGAATCTCCATCACACACAAGTGGTAGATGTGCAGTGTTACCATAGAAATGGACAGCAGCACAGAAAAAGACATATAATCACATGTGTATCCCGAGTGAAGGCGCACTAACTATGCATGGGAAACCAGCATGCTGGGATCACCTCCTGAAATGAGGATGGGATTGCCTGGAAAATTGCTCTTCGTGCTATCTGCAGGGTTTACAGCGACTGCCTCCAAGGCAGAGTGCAAACAGGAAACAAAAGCAAACCCTCACTAAGACTCCCTGCAGAGGATGCAATGGATAAGGTGGAGAAAAGCAGTCTGTGTAAAAGAAGCAAATGACAAGAGTGGAAGAAAAAAGGAGACTAATTTAAAAAATGAGAAACTGAAGAAATTGCGAGTGAAGTAGAAGCAAGGACTGAAGGGAGAGTGGAGGATGAGAAACCTAATGACAGAAAATGGAAGAAAAACAGACTCAAATGGGAAAGAGAAAAATGAGAAGCAGTGCAGGAAAGTGAAGAGGAAGAGGAAAAGCAGAGATGAGGATAGCAAGGAGAAACTCCCTAGGAGAAAATTATTGCAAATGAAGTAGTGAGAAGGAAAACAGAGGAGGAAATGCCTAAATTTAAGAGGAGTTGGAGAAACAGCTGACACTTAAGAAGCTACATGTCCCATAATTTGAAGTATAAACCCCAGATATGTTTTATTTTTAAAATATTAATAAGAAAGCAATATTGCATCTCATAGCATAATTTTTTTTCAAAGTCCACTAATATTAATAACACAGTAACAGCAGCTTGCAAAATTGAACCACATTTTTTATTTCTGGAAAATGATCATCTATTTTTTATGTAGTAGTTGCCCATGTCTCTCACTTTTATTTTGTTTGCTTATGGATGTTTCATCACCAAGGAAAAAACCCCATAAGCAAAATCTAGGCCCGAGATTAAAACACTGAACCCATGTTCAGATAGTAGGCCAGCTTTTTAGACATTTAAAGGACCCTAACTGGAAGCGATAGCAGGAACAGCATTTTTAAAATTTTATTTGCTTATTTAAACGGTGAAATAAAGCACATGGGCTATTTAGGGTGTTAGTTCCCATTTTATCTAAATTCAGGTTTAAACCTTGTGTGGCTCTGAGTGAGGATAAAAGAATGCTGATAATATTTACATACATAAACAAATATACTACCTTAGTATTTTTTTTTTTTGTAATTAAAGCTTAACATCTTTTAACTATTATCTTAGACATTGGCATCTATTCTTACACTTTGTGAAATGATGTAACAATGAGAACCTGGTTTAGATTTTCTTTTAGAAGTTTTCTATAGTTTACTGGGGAGAAAGAAAGGGTTACAATGATTTTAATTTTTAGCTTGCAAGACTTAGTTTTTTTGTCAGACTCGAGATTTTATCAGTTCTTTTCGGAACCTTTGTACCTTTATAAGGTGTTTCATTATCAAATAAAAGGTCAGTAGAAGAGGGGTTTTTTTAAGAATTCAAACAATCTGAAATTGCAGATAGCATAAATTTATAAACACAGTAGCAAGACCAAAATCAGTAATCGATTTACTTGATTTTACTCAATCCAGCTCATTTACTTAGAAAACTAAAAAATGTATGAGATTAAATAGCCATAGCTGCCCAAATTAAAAAAAAAAAGGCACACTCTCTTCTATTATTTCTGCAAAAATATATTTCTGCTCCCAGCAATGATTTATTCTTGTTTTGACACAGCACAGTGTGAAAATTAAGTCCAGAATACCCAACGATGAAGAATTCAGGATTAAAGTATAGCTACCTGAAGGCCTGACAAATGATAAATTAGGAAGGGACCCAATCTGTTAACTTTTCCCACGTTCCACTCAGGGACAAGTCTCTGAAGGCACTTGCAGGGCTGTCAAAGTTTCATTAAGACCCAGAATCCTTTCCAGGGTTCTCCAGGTGCCAGTTTGATGGATGTGCACCTCGAGATCCGTTCCTGGGCACTGCAGAGGGCTGCAGCTCCTGCTGTACAGCTGTCAGGTGCTTGTGAACTTGAGCAGTGAAACAACAAAGACCACGCAAATACAGCCCAAGAATGCAAAGGAAGCTAAGGCATAAAGCTGTGCAAGGAAAACAGCACCTGGAGAAGTCCATAAGTCTGGAGAACTAACATTGCTATGGGGCAAAATTAATTTTTCTGTTCTGCTTCCATAACACGTGCAAGATTTCCAAAATCAGAGTCTCAACAATGAATTTTTGCAATTTTTGCAGAGTTTTCACTGAACTGAATTTGTTTGCAGTCCAGACTTAAACTCAAAAGCATGAATTTACTATTGTTCCATTTTTATCTTGTTATAATCTCATTAAAAAAAAAAAATAGGCCTAAGCAACAAGTAATTATCCATGGGTATGAAAATAAATTGCTAGAAGAAAAATCAGCCTAAAAATACATAAATCTTTTTTTGTAATGTTAATTACCTTACTAGTAACATAACCTCTGTTGAATTCCCAAAGAGAATAGAGTGATAATGATGGTCTGACCTTCTGCTCCTATAAGCAAATATGCAATAGCAATACTCCTTTCCTCTCATACCTATCACTTTAATGCTTATAATTGAAAATGCATTTGCCCATTTAAATAATGTGGCTACATAATTAAAAGTTGAATGAAAAGCCTTATAGAAAGACAGTGCATCAGTAATATATTTATCATTGCAATTCCCTGTGCATAAAATTCATTGCAAAGCATAAATTAATTTGTAACCACTGTAATCACCAGCATCTCAATGAAATCACAAATATTCTGGGCAGAATTAAGAACTTTGGAAGATATAGTAGCTACGTTAGTACCCTCGTTATTCAATTAGCTTGTCTGCAGAAAGAAATTCTGTGACTATCTGAAAAGGCCTTAGTGATCTGAATTTTTTACAACTAATATGAGAATAGGATTTGCTCTAAGTTTTTGAACAACAGGTTGTTTTGAAGAATGATAATTCTACTTAAAATTGCCATTAAACTTTTAAACACCCAGTAAATATCTTGAAAATCAACTTATAGAGCCTGCCTGTGTTCCACGCAAAGAAAATACATTTGTAAGTGTCACATTAACTATGTTTAGTGTATTGACCTGTTTACATGAAAGTGGTTAAAGTCTACACTCTTAAACATAAACATGCATTTCAGCTTTTGGGAAGGCAAACACAGATATTTTTGCTGAAAGATGAAATTCTGATTTCCAAAATATTTACCTAAGATACTCTCATACATGTTCAAACTGCCAAGAAAATGGGAAACAGGCTGAAATTGACCTTCTCCTGGTTTAAGGAAGAACATCAAACGTTTTCCTCTACAGTCCTGTGGCAGAACTAATATTGCAAACAGCTAAATTCCCCGCACCTATATGTTCCTTTTTCATTGCTGAGAATTTGAAAGCTGCTTTTAATTTTCCCCATAAATTCATATATGCTGAGCTTATCCCTCTTTGTCTTTTGACAAGTGTTATCTGTTAGCTGAGAGGATTTTTCCCCTGCTCCATGCTTGTCCCTTCTACATTTAAATATTGGTTTTATTTTGCTGGGCCCTTTCTTTGTATCTATAAGCAAGGCTCCCACTTCCTCAATCCCTGTTACACTCTCACTTAATCTTCCAGAACACAAGCAATAGGAATTGCACATGATGTTGCAAGTGATATCTCTTTTGTCTCCTGGATAAAAGAGCAAAAAGGCTCTATTTATGCTGGAAATAGCTCACTCAGTACAACTTCCATAACATTAATACTGTCAGGGGAAACAACCTCCCTGTCACTGCCAGGGGCTTCAATCCAGACACTGAGATTTCTGGTGAAGATCTCTAAATGCTGGGCAAAACAATACCTGTGACCTCAAAAGGTTTTGGGGACAAACCTCTCAATCCTGGGCTGTCTTCCCCTCTGCTTTTTTTTTTTTTTCCCTGTCTTCTTAAACTGTAGGAAAAACATCCATCTTATTCTTTTCAGACCAGGTTTTTTTTTTTTTTTCTTCCACTCTGTACTCTGCTGCCTCTGAAACTTCCCTGAACTTAGAAAATGTCTGTGTGCTACTTCTATGCCTTTGTCATGCCATATGTCTCATATCATGCTAATTCCTATGATTACATATGATTTCCTATGTATTGTGCTCCCAAGAGATTAAAATTAAAATTAATTCTCCAAAAGTTTGCTTTGTTTTCTTATTTCTTATTCATTTCTATTCTCTGGTGCCACTCCACGTCTTCCTACTGTAGCATGAAACCAACAAATCTGATGGGACATTAGAAGGCATTTTATTTTCTCCTAATCTGGAGTAATTTTTTGCAACATCTCTTCATCTTGAAATCTTTCTGTTTTAGTATCAGAGAAGTTGATGGTACCTGCAAGAACTCTGTTCTTAAAGAATTACATTGAAGAGCTGCTGTTCCTTCACATGTCTCCACTGTCTGGATGCAGACACCTAATAAATCTGAGCTGAACACACTGCACCATGAAATTTATATGAGCTAATATAAAATTTAAAGAGTTAAGCATCCATATTTTCCACTATTTATATACAGCCATGTATAGATCTGTAAATATATGTATAAATACATGGAGTACTTGAACCTTCACAAATTTTCATTCAGGAGATTTTAGATTTTTGCTATTTCTTCACAGTGAAATCAGTGAAATAAGGGAGACTTTTTTGTTTGGCACACTGAATTTATTTTATAACGTTTATTTATATCTTGAGAGTCAAAAGGGTTTATGCTATTAACTGCCTATGGATTCATATTTGTCTCACACTAGCTAATTAAAACCTAAAGTTCACAGAACTCTTCAGAATCCACTACAATCATTCACTAGAAAATATTATTGGGAGAACTCGTATTTCCTCCCAAGGAACCAGTATGCAACACTTGCACTTGTACTTGAGCTTCTGTGAGACAAAAAGATGTTCCATGGTGTGGTGGTGGCAGTGGGAAAATTTCATTAATCAGAGCAAAGCAGGGGTGTTATAGCCAGTGGCTTCCAAAACTCCTTTCTCCCCAAGTATGCTGTGCACTGGCTGGAAAATGTGTTGGAATTCACAGATCTCTTCCTGCCCCAATTTTCCAGTCCCACTTGTCCCCTGCTTGCTGGAATGCTTCAAAATGAGAAAAAAGGCAGAGCAATTCTAGAATAGAGAAAATTATTTATTTCGAGAGCAAATAGTCTAAACATCCCGAAATCTGATAAAGAATACTTTACATGTTTGAACTCCATGTGTGTACAAACACAACCAACACATTTTCTTAGCCATGGTCTCATTTTGAAAGGAAATATGGTGTGTGGTTATAGCTGCGAAAATCACATGGAGAAGGCTGGGATAAGTTTTGGCTCAGGCGTCCACGAGAGAGGGTAAACTGCACAGGTTTTTTTAAAACATTTGTATTTTAATTTCTCCATTTGTGGCGCTCTCAGGGCTATGTAAATCCAAGCCTTTGATTATGAACAGTGACCCTGGCCAAGGATTTACACTCCCTAGGATCCTGTTTCCAGCTGTGAGCTGCAGATGTTACTGAAGGTGCCACCCAACTGCAGTGCCCAAGGCCTGCAGATAAACTGACCCATCACAAATCTGCCTGGACTAAACCTCTTAGTTCCCTAATCCTCAGCTTCAGACACCTTTAAAGTCAGGTGCTGCAGCACTCAGACAGCAGATGTGTGAAGCTTTCAGTGCCTAGCACTGGGGTGTAGGTGTTGGGGGATACCTTACCTTTAAGAGGTATTCACACATAAAAAATTATCTATGCTTCGTGAAGCAGTCCCTTTCTCATGAGAGAAAAAAAGCTGCACGGTGCAACATGCTCTCCTTTGAGAACTTACAAAGAGTGGTTTTCTGCAGGTGATCATTTTTGGCTGAGTTGCAGCCACTGCATGAGCAGAAGCATTTTCCTAGCCAAAGCTCAGGCTTTTTGCTGTATGAATCAATTTCTCTTTTGCCTTCATTATATTTTATTCTAAATACATATTTAAATGTGCTTTATCCATACCTCTAACATTCCCCAGCATTATGATTTTTAGAGAGCCTCATTAGATGGTAGGGAAAAAAAAAGTGCAATACACCCCATCCTACTTTAGAGGAGACTTACATTTCCTTTGTAATTTACCCTGAGAGAGGAATGAATAACAGCAGTGGTATGAAAATTATGGCTGCCTATTTTTCCTAATGATTAGTCACCACAAAAATTGCTTATAGGCTGAATCATATCTGGCCTTTTCCTTCTCTATTCCCATTCCGGTGTAAGTAGGAGCATAATGGTTCTGATATGTAAAACACCTGTGTCATTCATCCATGCCTCTCCTACTGTTTATTTTCAAGCTTTTTATATATTTACTGTAAGATAATAAGATTAAATATCTTCAAACTTGCTTTGAAAGACTGTTCTCACAGCAGTCTGAATAAATAATCTGAATCACGCGCAGCATTTCACATTTCAGTAAGAGATGAAAAACAATAAAACTGATAAGAAAGCCAGGCATCCTAGAAACATTTTCTTCAATTACAGTCCATCACGGTGGAACTTTGCACATTGATGCTACTTCATTTTAAAGGAGTGACATTTTTATCTAGGCAGTAAGGTTCAGTCAATTTATGCCAGCAGGTTTTTCTGCCTTCTTAAACAGGGACAAAAGTTTTAATTTAAGCTGTGACTCAAGTATGCCAAACATAACACATTGCAGAGTGAGTTTTTTGCAGGGCATTAGAAGATCTAAATTGTGATAAAACTGGATCTATTTTGCTGATTATAAAGAAGAAAGGTAACTTTCTGAAACAAAAACAAGAAGAAAAATAAGAGAGAAGAAATCACACAGAGAATTACTTCCTTTCTGAAATGATCACTGGAATCTTGGAAAAGACAAACAGCTCTATTCAAAGGATAGTCCATGATGGGTTTGAGTTTCACAGGTACTTCTTCATGTTCTCCAATACTGTTTATGGAAATCAAAGAGAAAGAAAAGAAAAAGAATGTAATAAAAATACTGTACAGCTGCAAACATCCTAGAAAAACCATTTAGAAAACCATGGTAAGTTGTTCTTACCATGAAATGTTGTCATTGCTTCTTTCTTCAAGATAAGAACAATTGTATCTTGGAGGGCCTTTTAAAAGTACAATAACACTGGATTTGAAAGATGATGGAAGCATGATGTTTCCTGCATTTCCCAATAGGTGCCCCCTTCACCAAGACTGATTCTCAGCATCTGTAAACTACAGGTAATTTGCTTAAAATATGCTGCAAGTAATAAGGAGTGAATGCAATTGATAGCTTAGATTAATTGTAGGTCATTATTTTGCAAACTAAGAAATTAGTGGTAGAAAACTGAATGTTTTGGTTTTTGCTTTATTTTGTTATTAGGTTTTGCCCGTTTTGCCTCAGTTTTTATCTGAGGCCACAAACTCCTTTAAATATGTATTTACTCAATTACAGATTTAGCTCTGGACAATAGTGTATTAAAAAAGTACTGGGAAAATATGTGTGTTTTAGAAATGGAAATAGAAAGCTAAACAGGCTTATTCTGTGTTTACATTGTTGCAACTGATGATGAATGTACACACTGAGCACACAAAAAGATTAAGGGCAAAGGGGTATTTCTTTTGCATATAATACATAAATAAACTTGTAATTATTGAAAGAAAATAAGCATATAGCCAAATATGCAAATAGAGAGAAATTTCTGATTCTAAGGCTTAGAGCTATTCTTTCATGTCTGTAAATTCATCACTCTAATAAAGTTTGCTCACAAACTATTGAGTGTTTGAGGATAAACACACAAGAGTGTTCACAGCGAAAATAAACTTTTAAGTCCTTTTACATAGCTCTGCATGCAGATTATGTAGAAATTTGTATATAATTAGAGACAGATATTTCTATTGCACTCAATGGCCTGTTAAAAACACGTCTGGTTTAAGAGTTATGTCTAGAATATTTTTTTAATATTCTGACCCTACCATTTGAGGTGTGCAACCTGATTTGTACTGTGGCCAGGGAAAGTGTCAGCCACTCTGCACTGGAAGGTTGGTCCAAGCCTCACTTTGTAAGGGGCTGCTGTAACCCCTAAAACCAGGTTCCTGATCTTTTTCCTGTATTATTCCTTGTAAAATTCTGGCACATATCAGAGTAAGGTGGTAGATATTAGAACTGAAACATCTGATAATTCTATAAACCTGTTCATCAGTAAGTTATTAATTACAAATAAAATAAAAATAAATAAAATAGCATAAACCAAAATAACAATAACAATAATGGTAGTCATGCCCATTTAAAAAAAATGGTCTGAAATAGATTTCTTAAAGGTATGTTTTGGGGCTAGAAGACAAAATCTATTGATTGTATAATAGAAAAACATAATCTAGGAAATTGCAAGCAAATTCTTGTTTACAGAAAAAAAAATCACGACTTCTTGCAATTACCTAATGAATATCATTTTAAAAAATGTTCTAAACCCATGAAATAATAAAGCATAAATGTTCAACAGATAAAAGAAGCAACCATTAATAGAATGCTGGTATAGGAACCCCAGGAAGCTACAGTAGGTGTCTGAAGCAGTTGATGATTTTCCAAAGAACAAAGAGGATGTGAGGGGCTGCTAATAAGTCTTTCAAGAGAGCTGGACTTGAGCCACATAGTGCTTGGTCTGCAAATACTATGTTTAAAAATCAATCCTTTGCTTCACAGGAAGCCAATGTACTTTTGTCAAAATTAGAGCAACATTAACATCTGTCCTGGAGCCAGTTAACCATCTCACTGCTTGCACATCTCTGGCATTCCCTTTCCTCCTGTGAGCAGTGGAGAGTAAAATTATAAACATCCACAGCAACCCAAGGGTGAATGCATTTGCAGCAGTGTGAGGATATCAGCACACTTTAGGATTAGTGAGAAAATTCAGGCAGTCAGCAGTGCAAGACAGAACTTGAGGATACAGGGTGTCAAAGCAGAAACCAAAGCCCAAAGTTACAAGCACTGAAAACTGTTGAGGATAAATAAGACAAGAGCAACGCGGGATGTCATTGCACACCTTCAAGGTTACCTTTCAAAATAATTCAAATATGCTTTTAGGAAGCACTAACTAAAAGGTGTTGATGATACTATTTAACTTGCAATCTCTGCTTTCAGTTAGATTTTGTTATTTTCCAGACACAGGTTTTAAAGAAAATGTTTTGTTGTTTGTTTGTTTTTTTTCCTAGTCACAGAAATATTAATATTCTAGGGTTGGAAAAAAGGAAACATACCAGGAGGATTTTTCACTTTCAATGTATTTCTATACAGAGCCATCATTATCCAAAGAATTAAACACCCTCTGCTACAACCATTGTTTCATGGATGACTCTTCTCCCTTTCTGAAGGAATTCACGTGTGGATGCAGGTGCCTCAGTCAAGTCCATCTCTGCCTTCTGATTTTTTTTCCCTGGAGATCACCTGCCCAGATATATTCATTTGATTGTAATTCCCTCCAACATCACTGCTACTTACTTCCCTGGGGCAGGATTTTGCCTTTGCTATTTACAGAACCATTTTGATGCCACCTAAAAAATCTCATTACCATATCACTTAAGACAGAAAGAGATGCAAGTGAAATATTCCTACAGCAAAGCTGTCACACTAGGGACTGGAATAGACTGGAAAGCTGCTCCCTGCTTGAACCTCACCCTGTTAACAGGTCTCAAAATCCTCCAGCAAGCTGCTGATTAAATACCTTGGCCTCAGTGGAGCAGACCCATCATGAATATTGTGTAACACTGAGCATCCAAGCAGAAGAGATATTTCAACTCAAAAATGCATCAAATTCTTATGCAGCACAGCCTGGCACAAACTAAAGCTTGCAACAGGCCCTGCTACATCTGCCAAAGGCATGCTTGGTTAGCATTGCCCAAGCCTTTGTGAAGCACAACCACTCACACGCCCGGAATTTCACCTGTTCACAGGAAACTGTCAGAGCAGTGTTATGTGGCAGGTTTCATCTTGGATTAAAAAAAAAAGGATTGAAAGCTCTTAGGAGAAAATAAACACACTGTAAGAATAAAGTCCCTGTATGAGAAAAAAACAAAACTAACAAAACCATAAAACAAACAAACCAAGCTCAAAACAAAACAGAAAAAAAGAAAGTCCTAAGAAATAATAATTATAGCTACTGTCTTACACGACTGCCCTTTGAAGCTAAGAATAGCCAGATGAAAAAAATTCATGGAGGTGCAAGCTCAAGAGTAATCTAATGATAATTTTGAATTTCATTTTCTGTTTGCTGCTGTTAAATAGCTGGGTTCTTTTTCCTTTTCATGAACGTGAAGAACGTAATGAAACTGAATGTGGATTTTGGTAGTTTGCACCACTCTTTTTTTCTTACTGGGGGGATGGAATTGCAATTAGAGTGCTGAAAACCATCAAACCCCATTTCCTCCCACACACACTTGGTAAATAAACATTTACAGGACACTGATTACAGCTCTTTCTCACAGGGAATGCAGTTTCTGCTCTCTTTCCTATGCAGCAACTCTTTTTGAGTAACAAAGAAAGCCCATGAAACAAGGAAGGTGAAAATATAGATCCCTTGACTGCTTTAACGTAATTGTGTTTTCTTATGGTAAGACACAGTATTTTCATTTCTTCCCTGGGTGGTGGCTCATTAATCATTTTAGAGTACTCTTCCCATGCTAAAATTCATCCTTATAAAACACCTTGTGGGAGACTCTCAGAACTCCAAAAGTTGGTGCAGTAGGGGTCAATAATAAATTATATTAATTTTTCCTCTACACGGAATTAAAGGGCACTTTAATAAGTAAAGAAGGCAATAAACAAGACTGAAAGGAATGTGATTATGACAACTTGTCATAGAATATTAAATAATGTAGCATTGATATAATTAAGGAGCAGAGATAGGGATGCATGAAAATAATTTATGCTAATTATTTCACTTGAGAGTTAAGAAATATTGCATATGTAGCTAGACCTATATTTGTGTCCTTATTTACATATTTATAGCATTTTAACTATAGTAGGACAATGGTTATTTCCATTTTGCTTCTTACAGAGCCTCCCTGCAGTGCTAATCAAATCTTGACATCTGACTCTAACACTAAGAGTTTTAAGATAATTAAGCACTTTAACCTACTGAACTTGCATTTTAATCCACTGTATTTGTTTAGAGAAAGCCCAGGAGATGAGTAATGAGATATGGAGTTTTACACACATTTATAGGGAACACTCAGATTAAGCACAGCTCAGGAACAAGACAGATCAGAAGCTTCATCTTCAGTTGTGGCACAGCAAAGTGATGGCACAGTGCATCACACGAGATTAGATTGTCTTGCTCTAATGAAATGCAGAAGCTGTTTCAGTGCAATGGCTGCATGTAGCTCCCCAAACTGAAAACTCCACTGTGATTGACTTTAACTGATGCTTGCAGCAGGCCAAATGCTGAATGGAAATGGAATTTTATGGCTGTGGCTGTGCCAGGAAAAGGGTAAAACATTTCCAGTTGCAAGGGGAGAAGGAAGCTTACAGCTGCCATGGCTGTGTCTGTGGCCATCAGCCCCAAAGCCGGTTTTAGCAGCACTGCATTCCTCTACACAAAACCATCATGCCAAGAGCCAGAGGCAGGCCTCTGGCATGCTCAAATCCATGTTAGTGGGCAGTTATCAGGCAAGGAGTTCCACAGGGAAATGCATTATCTGCCTATTCACAGCAAGCTTCATCAAGGGAAGGGGCTACAAGCTGGCTGTGTTTCCTCAGCTTCATACAGATTTCCCTCTCCAAAAGGCACAACAGTTACAGGAAAGAGTTGCCTTGCCATCCATGCCTAGCTTCTCTCTTTTTTTTCTTTTTTGTTCTATTTTTCTTCATCCCACAAAAAGAAAATGTGGATGCACAGTCTGGTCAGAGAAGGAGAAAGCTAGGTAAGATTTCCTATGGCTCAGTCTGGGAATTGAAGAATTCAAAACAATCTGCACCTGGTGTTTTCTGAATAAATTGGTTTTCCCCTTGGATTGTTTACTCTAAGGGGTGGTTTCTTAATTAGCCAATCATGTGAAATGTATTGATTAAATGACCAATCAGGTCCACCTGTAGCAAACTAAGATATACAAGAAGATGGATGAATAAAGAAGCTTTGCCTTTTGCCTTCTGATGTCTCTGAGTCTGTGTTTGTGACTCAACAGCGACAAGAAAAAATTAAGATTTATGTATTCTTCTTCACAACTGAAGTAAGCCAAGACTGTTCAACAGGAAGGCAAGAAACTACCTGATTTCCAAACACCTGCTGCTCTGCATATGATTCAGAAAGATGAGTCAAACCTTAATCTTACACCTCATTGCCAAGAGGATTTATTTATTCCTCCACGGACATTGTGGAGATGTCCTGTTTGGAGCTTTGCTTTATTTGATTTTAAACAATAAAACACTTTTTATCATCATGATTCTGCAGCCCCTTAACTCAGCAATGCCACAGAGACTGAGGTTGATGCCCTTGCAGCTCGTGAGGGACAGACAGACTTCTACACTGCTGAACACCCAACAGCCTGACAGCTGGAGCACTTCCCTGGCTGGTTTGAGTTTTGTACTCCTTCCTGTACTCCTTCTTTCAGCTTTGTGGCTGCAGATGTACCCCTGATAATATGGAAACAAAGACAGCAAGTTATGATGCATAGCACAGCTCTTAAACATTTAAAAATGACAAACTGTTCCCATCTCCTTAAGCATCACAGCAGTTCTCATGTTACTTCCCCTGGTTTTCTGGTTTCTTTTTTCAATGGTTACATTTTCAAAATTTTCGCCACACCCAGGAAGAGTAAAAAGCTCTGGAATTACTGCATTTGCCAGCTAAAACCATTAGGCAATTTCCTGATTTTCTTTGATAGATTAAAAAAAAACAAAGAAATTGTTGTAGAGCCTGTAAAGAAGAAAATTATTCAGATGTGAACTGTCAACACAGAATGCCAGGTTTTCCCTCCAGTAACACAATACATGGTCAAAGGGAGATGCAGTGGGAAGTAGAAGAGACCTTACCACCAGACAACCATGCAATAATCACCCAAAATCATCAGGGACAGGGCTCTGCTTGCCTCCAAATCCAATAGGCTGGTGACACAATCTGGTCTTTGTTTCCCACAATCTATTTTCCTATGAGAATTTTGAAGGAAAATTTATCTACACTAGAAATGGCTTCAGTGAAATAAGAATCAAAAGAATCTATTTCATTCTGCTTGATAGATCAGAGCAAACCCTGTAGTGGATCCTTTTCCTTGTACTAGTATCAAGTTAAAATTCTGAGATGAGATTCATAATATCTTCTGCTCTTTGTTTTTCAATGTTCTTTATTTTTCCAAAAGACACACTACATCTCTTCCATATGTTTGTGCTCAATACTTTATATGAGAACAGTTTGATTTGTTTATCTGTGTGTCTTCCCCAGCTAAGCCTGGGCACAAATCTGCTGTTAAACACTCCTTATTTAGGTTTGGAGAATAATGAGTTGAAAGATCTATAAAGTTTTTCAAAAAATAACCAAAACAGGGGCAAACCAGAAAATTAATCATATTTACATGTAACTTAAAAAGCCAGTGCTAACTGTGTTTTTTAAGTTGTTAATGTGGTCACTGAGGTTTTGGTAGAAGAATTGTATCCTACTGAGATCACTCCATAGAGTCAAAGCCTTCTGATATGAGCACTTATGTGGATTTATCCACTTATACTCCAGCTCAAACAGGTTATCTGCTAGAAATATAATCAAAGAGCCCTCCAGCCTGAGTTTATTGCAGATTTAGCTAAGCTGATTATATCCCCCCACTTTTAAGTCCTGTTTTTTTCCCGTGTAATCCTGGCATCCTGGTCTCTCCCTGGGCTGCCACCCACCATCACCACTGTCACTATTTTGCAATGCAACCCCGAGTCTGCAATCTGATGTGCATGTGAAAAACTGATGTCAAGAATCACACACCAACACCTGTAAAGCATGCACTCATTTTAGAAAGAAATTAAATTGTAATTGCTCCATCATATAATCACCCTGTGTTTGCAATAAAAAACATTGGGGAAAAATATGTTGTTTCTTCCTGATGTTTTTTAATACAAACACAAGATGATTTCAAGCTAAACATGAAAAATTACATCCGAATTAACTTATGAAGACAAATACATTTTCTAGATGAAGTGGTTGTGTTGCCAGCATCTGGTATTTATGTATATACATGTGTATAGACACATATATTTTTTTACTTAGGAGTTTTAAAATTCCAGAAATTTGAAATGCATTTCCTTATGTCATCTCTAGTCAAAATATATAAATAAACTTTTTTTTCATAAAATTTTGTAACCCTCTTTTTTGCAACAGACCACTTTACTAATGAAACTGTGCTACTATACATTGAATTTCACGTTAAGCATTGAGTTAAGTCAGGGGTATACATTATTAGAATAATTTATGACATAGTGTAGAGAAGGTAACATTTAAAATGCAGATGAAAATATTTAATGAACTTCTTATAGATTAATGATGTGGCAAAAAGTTGTTTGTTTCTATTTGATGGTGATCCCATGAAGCCATTAGAGGTCTAGTTCCACCTATTAGTCACAACTCAGTGGCAACAGAGCTCCAGAAAAGCCAAATGCAACACATCCTTGTGACATTCTGCACTAAAGAACTGATGAAATATTAATCACTCAGGCTCCACATGCAAAATGCAACAAAAAAAGAAAGTCAGAATAAGAAAAAATAGCACAGCAGGGATGCTGTATATTAACATCAACAAGCTGCTTTGAAAGGCTAAAGCAAAATGCAAAAACCCCAGCCCCACATGTTTGTAATTTTAAAACTCTTGTCATAGCTAAGTAATAGCATGGCCACAGCAGGATACACCAAAATTAAAGGTAAAAGCTCTGCTAAGGGATGAAGAGAAGGCGTAATAGTGCCAAAACAGTCACTGGAAAAGGCATTTAGCTTTTTTTTTAAGAGAGAGAGAGCAAAGAAAAAGAACCAGATTCATTACAAAGATTCATTTGGCACTGTTATCTTCTCCTTTGTGACTTCTGAAAGCCTCTGACTGTCATCTGCTGTTGCAGAAATTTTCTGTGGTCTAGACATTTGGTCACCCATACGAATATCACCTCTTACCAGAGCAGTTCTGTGAGTGTCACTGGTCTTCCCAGCTCAGATCTCTTTTGCATGAAATATTTCAGGAATCTACAATGACTCATTAAAAATAAAAAAAAAATAAATAAAATAAAGGAAAAAAAGAAGAACACAGTGGTTGTAAATATTTTTGTGTACAAGAGAAATTTTGCAAGTCTTCAAGTTTCCTAGTGCTTAAAAATACTTTTTCTTGTAGCAAGCAGAAAGGCAGGCAGGATAAGATAATTTGTACCTTGGATCTCTTCCCGCAATGCGCTTCTGATACAAAACACTTCAAGATCAGAGTAGCATTAATCTCACTTTGATATCACAGATTATATGATACAGCAATTAAACTATCTTGAATTTTCTGGAGCCTTGAATATCAGGAAAACCCCTTTCTTCTTTTTTTTTTTTTTTTTCCCCAAATACCAGCATTGCTGACTCACCAGTAGTAAGGATACAGTAAGTAAAGATTGCCCCATTGAGGCCATTGTCTTATTTCTTGGGATCATTGCCATTTACTCCACAGGCCTGTTTCTCATATTGTCTGAATTACGTATTTGGATTAGATGCATGAAATTGTTCTCAAATTGTAATTATATGCTTATAAGATTTCAGCCATTCAACATCATCAGGCTTTCCAGTAACCAAAATTACCCATTATTAAATTAATCTGCTCTCCTAACAAAAATTTATGGTAGATTTTTCTGTATGTGATCATCAACGGATGAATTAAATGAGCCAGTTGTTTTTTTTCCAGCTACAAAGTTACATATGAGAATATTTTTACATTCCTCCCTCACTTAAACATTGATTCCAGTTGTACAAAAAAACATTGAGAGTTTCAAAGCCACACATTGTTATATTGTGGTCATCAGTTCTCATCCTTGTATCTTTACATAAAGAACCAATAAGCAGGAAGAATTTCAGTCTAGGATTATTGCTGGTGCTCATTGCTGCTTGGAAGGTCTCATGGTAAAACACCAGCTACAGTAGTCAAGCTCGAAAGAGCAACACAGAGACAACTTTTCACACAAAACACAAATTCTTAATTGAACTTGGGGATTCTAAAAATTGTTACCAGGTTGCAGATCAAACCTGCTGACTGCTAATGGAATTTAAAACATACATGTTATAATTAATGTGAGGGAGGGAAATAGCAAACATGGGCGGCACCTTTGTCTTCGTTAAATTCTGCATTGATTTAATCAAAATCCAGAAGGAAAAAATATAAGTAGAAATAAATAAGAGTTAAATCATAAAGTTGATATTTTTTCCCACTGTGTGACTTCATATTGGCCTCTAGAGTGTAATACAGGAAGGATGAGAGAAAAGGGGCACTAGAGCTGGACAAGCAATATTTGAGCATCTTGGAGTCTCCAGATAAAATGCACAGAACAGTGAAATTCCCCTTCTCCTCTGATGCCAGGCTCAATCTGATTTCTAATAGCTGATTATGAAGCTTTGCTGAACCTCTGCTAGGTTGATTTCTGTGCCAAATACACGAATGAAATGGGAGGATTGGAAGGAGGGAAAGGATATCAGTTAGGGATCAGCAAAAAAATCATTACAATTCCCTTTGTCTCCAAACTGAAACTCTCCTAGAAATGCCACACCAAAGGCCCCTGCCATCTGACCTCCACCCTGTCACTACTAAAAAGGAGAATTTGAAGGCTTCTTGTGGGCCAGTAGTTGCAATGTTCTGCACTTCTTAATGAAAGAATTCAGACTTTTTATTTTGTTCTCTGGCAGCACAGAGCCACGGGACTTGCAAGGGGTCATCCAGATGTGCCTGGGTTGTGGTGGCAGCCACCCCACTGCCAGGCTGCTGTGACATTTGCTGAAACCCCTTATGCCCTGTCCAGCTGAACTTTTGGGGCCAGAATGGGAGCTCCAGGGTGGTCATAGCAGCAGAATATGTGGGGTTAGCAAATTTTTGCCTAAAATTTTAAACTTTGTTATCAAAGAGGTTTTTCTGCATTAATTAGATCATTTGGCTGTAGGCTTTAGCATGATTACAACTGGACTAAAAGTAACTGTTTGTAATTTTTTTTATCAATCTGTTACGATTTTAATTACACTTACAATGAATTCATATCTCCACATACAAAGTGTTCTCTTTTGCCAAAGCAAGGTTCTGAGTTGAACATCCTATCCCACCCCTCAGCTCTATGTGGTAGGGCTACTCACCATCCTTTATTACAGTACTGCTCTGCAGTCCCTTTCCCTTTTGCAAATCTCAGTTCTTTCCTGCTTAGAAAGCTGGAAAACCAGTTTTTAATCAGCTCATAAAAGACAATCATACTTGTAGTGCTTGTGAAAACAGCAGTGGCTGGAGGTAACTTTTAAAAATAATTCTGAAAAGAAGCATTATTACATGCCTTCATGACATAACTTTTTTTAAGTTCTTTCATTTTGATTTTATATTTTTGAAAGGAAAATGTGGGCCCATACTGCAAATCCCATGTCATAAGGAAAAGCATAAAGATTTAAGAGAAATTTACTGAGAGGTTCACTGCAATGACACCTATTTCATATACAAAGAAAAAGATACCAAATATAATAATGCTGAAAACTAAAACCTGCAGGAAAGAATTTTTTCGATTTATTTGCAATGCTTAATATGCTCACCAGTAAAAAAAATACAAAAAAAAAACCCAAAAATAAATACCATTACAAATCCAACTAACCCAGTTTTAGCATAGAACCAGATTTTGACTCATTGCTTTATTATTAGCAGGCAAAATCACAATCCATTATAAATTTATCACAGCCCAAGTCTAGGTGGCAAATGGGGATTTGTGATGTTTTATTCCTACAGATTATGCAGACTTCTCCACAGTGAGTCTGAGTCCTCTGGAATGGACCAAGTTCAGTGAAATTAAAGATTGCCTGGTTTATATTAAGCAAAGAGTCTAGATTTTTTTCCTCAAAATGTGTCATGAAATTGCAAGAGCAAGTTACAAAGTAAAAAAACCCCATGTTCATAATCAAATATTACCCATACCTTTTTCTTAAAAATCACTAAAATAATCCATTGTGCTCCTCATATCACATACATACCAAAGAACATCTGCAAAGAAATTATCCTTTTTATAAAAAGCTCTATAAAAGAAAATAATACATAAACTCTTGTAGGTGCTTCTTTATGCATTGATTTTCATCTACATTTAAGTGCAATTTTCTTACAGAATGTGTACATACAATACTGTATTTCTACCATCTAGAAATGGACATTTCAGCAGATGAAGTATATTCTATTATGTGAACTGGCCAAAGGTTATGAATCTAAGTAGTTTTTTACCAATTTATTAACCATCACGTGTTCATATGATTGCTTTCTAGGTACCAATCTTCTAATAAGACTGAACAATGAACACACCACCTAAATATCCCTTAATTTAAAGAGGGATATAATGAAGCCCTCTCCATTAGGGACATGGGAAATTTCACAATCAGTTTAGATTGATCAAGGTTATGCAGATGGGCAATGGTGCAATTAAATAATAAGACAGATAAGAGAGATATTACTATGAGATGAAAAATGCCTCACAGGTATTGGCAAATTCCAAAGCCTGGAATAAACAAAAGAATATATCATCATTGCTACATGTCATAAATGCAGGTTTCTATTTAAAAAAAACAGTAATACAGTACAGAATTTTTTACTTAAAGCAAATACTTAGTGGTTTTCATTAGAAGAGTCCTGAAAATATAACAAGTGATACTTTTACTAACACCACCTAAATGAGTAATCAAATTAAGATAATCAAAGCATTTTCTTCATTTTAATGTATAAAAGGTATCAGGAATTTGGTTTTGTCCATCTGTTAAAATTTAAATTTTCAGCCTGGAGTAGGTCACTGGGCTTCAAAGCAACCATGATCTTTTAGCCAGGATTTGTCACAGTGGGGAATCATAAGTAATATTTTTGAAGTCCACAGGAGTTAGTTTTCACCTGATTTCTCCATAAACCAAGAATGCAATATTTTCTCAGTTTCAGCTACCCTCTACAATTGGACACTTCAGTAGATGAAGTACATTTTATTGTGTAAACTGAGCAAAGGGATAGCACGTGGCATCATGCTCAGCATACAAAGATGAATGTCTGAACTACTGTCTGCCCGTGGGAACTGGTGAATGAATCCTTTGTTTTGCTCTGCTTTTGCACAGCCTTTGCTTTCCCTATTAAACTGTCTCTAACAGCCTACAGGTTTTTGCACTTTGATTCTCTTGATTTTTTCCCCCAAACCGATGTGGAGCATGTGGTTGGGTGGTGCTTTGTTGCTGTCTGGGGTTAAACCACAAGCAGAGAGTGTGATGGCAAAGCCATTTATTGGTCACATCAAGGTTGCATGAGTAGAAAACAACTTAATTTGCCTCTTGGAACTCCTGCCTATACAACAAAGAGGGTGCCAGTTTGTTCTTTTCTTCTTTTTCTTTTTTTTTGATAATTTGCATTTTCTCCAAAATCAAAGCAGCTTCTCCTTTTCATGTCACAATACAAAAAAGCTGATCATCTTGAGACAATATACGTGTGAGACAGAATATATGGTTCACAAAGTGTTGTTTTAATAATTCATTCTTAGGTTGTCAAAGGGAAGCCAGGCTTTAGAAGTTCCTTTTGTTGTCACTATAAAACAGGTAACACTACACAGAAGAACTGCATGCACTGGGTGGCCTCTCCTGAGTACTGAGCCCAGGTCTTTTTCTGGTTTATATCAGGAATTTACCTGCAGTCCACCAAGTCAAGAATTGTAATGGGCTGCCCCAGGAGCTGGTGGAGTCATTATCCCTGGAAGTGTTGGAGAAATGACTCAGTGTTGCTCCTGGTGGTTTAGTTCATGTGTTGGTGCTCAGCCAAAGGTTGGATTTGGTCACCTTGAAGGTTTTTTCAACCACCATGATTCTGGAAGGAGGTTGCAGTTGAGTGGGGGTTGGTCTCTTTCACCAGGCAGCAACTGCCAGAACCAGAGGACACAGTCTCAAGCTGTGCCAAGGGAAATAAAGGTTAGATATTAGGAAAAAATTTTTCACAGGAAGAGTGATAAAGTTCTGGAATGGTCTGCCCGGGAAGGTTGTGGAGGCACCGTCCCTGGATGCGTTAAAAAAAGACTGGATGTGGCACTCATTGGTTTAGTTGAGGTGGTGTTAAGGCATGGGTTGGACTTGATGATCTTTAAGGTCTCTTCCAACCTAGTGATTCTGTGATTCTGTGAATTCTTGGATTCTAACCAGAACCTGATGAACAGCAGCACATCCACAAACAGACACCAGTGGCTGATGTCCTCCCAGTGTCAAATCACAAGTCAGACTGTGCAGCCACAGCCATGAACCTCTGAAAGGTTCTGTGCACCAAATTCCCAGTGAGAGCCAACATCTCTCTCTCCTTCCAGTCAATGCAGGACAGCTTGGGACTCCTCAGGACCTCTTGGCCTGACAACAACTCCATAAAAGAAGTGGAAAAAGGGCAGGCACCCTCCTACAGGGATGCTGGGCCAGCTGGCATTGGAGACTGGAGCCACCCCAGAGAGCTTCTGGTCAGAAGAATTAATGAGAGATTATGACCCACAGTCTTCCTCACAACTGCTGCTGACATGCCACAAATGCCATAAAAGCTGCTGCTCTTGGGGCAGCGAAGGAGGAATGCACTAAAACAAAAGAGACTTTTGATGTTGGTTCCCTGGGTAGACAGACCCATTGTTGGCTGTATTTGGGACATAGCTAGCAGAAGGCGAAAGGAGAAAGAAAAAAGCAGAAACAGCTGCAGCTTTTATTGTAGGAGCTCAGCCCTGCTGCATGTGGTAAATAAGGAATTTTAAAAGACTAATAAGGAGAAAGGCTGGTGACATAAAATAGAACAGTCAACTGGCACAGCTTCCTCTTTTGAGCCGTGGGTCTATCTTGATAATAAAAAGAAACTGTAAAATAAAGTAAGCATTTTAGTCTAGAACATGTGAGATCACATTCTAAAACATTTATAGAGAAATGTTTAATTTTTAAACATGTAGGTCCTAGGTTACTGAAAAAAAAGGCAACATTCAAAATGAGCAGATAAAGTATAAAAATGGCTGTTTCAGTGAATAGCTCTCTAGAAAATACTGTATAGTGGTGACTAAGAAGTAGTTTTCCACACCAGCACTTTAACAGCTCATCAGAGAGCTTTATTATTAGTTATAAAAAAAAAAAGAAAAATTTAATTTTTTTAATGTAATGATACATTCACATAAACTTAACAGTCAAATTTTTATTCCCTATAAAAGTCGTGCCTTTTCTTATGAATATCTTATATTCCTGGGACCACTTAAAAGGAAACCAGAAATAAAAATGCTACAGACACAAGGAAATTAATGTAAGTGGCAATGTATGTGAGAAGGTAAAACAACAATAAACCAGTAAGAAACTCGACCTAAAACTGTGACATCAAGTTACACTGGTGCATGCAAAAATGTGGGGAAAAACAGGACACAAAAAATTAATTTAGGATGTGAGTTAAAGCACATTGTGTTTTACAGAAAGACTTCCTTCTACTTCAGTGGTCATTTGTTCATATCCTAATAGTGAATATAGTGGGGGTCTTAACCTGTATGTATCATTTCAAACTATTTCACTAAACTGAGGTTGAGTAAAATCACAAGGTATTATCAAAAAGCAAACACTAATTTAAGATAGACAAAACCTTTTTGAAACTCATTAACACTTTAGCCATTACAAACATATATGCTGAAAGGTATTTAATAGCAAAGAGACTAATTAAGCTGGCTGACCTCTTATAGGAAACAGATTGTTTCCAATATCTGCAAGTACAGTTTATTCTGTGGGGTGTTTTTGCCAGTTGTGTGAGGAAAAATTCAAACTTGGACCAACTAAAGTCATTTAAGTAATTTACTTTTACTGTTTTTACATATTTGTTCCTGATTTTCTAAGAAACATCTGCACAAAGGTGGAAAGGATTTTTTGCCTGTTTAAGGGATTGCAAGCTACCAAAACTGGCAATTTAAGTTTTAGGTTTTGCAGCTTTAAGTTTTAAGTTTTGTAAGTTTTAAGTTTTGCAGCGCATGCAGATTGCACCTGAAATTGTCTGTTATTTTAAAAACCTGTATTAGTGGAGAAAAAGCTGGCCATATACTTTTGACTTATTTTCAAACCATCCAGACTCGATGAATTTTCATCCTGAACAGGGGGAGAAAAAACAGGCATGAATATTTAGCAGGAAGGAAAATCTCCAACCAAGACACAAAATCCAAGATCTGTTGTTCCTCAAAGAATGCTACCTTGGCCTGTCCAGCTTCAGTAACTAAAGTAGAAAAGTCCCATTCAGTTGTAACAAAATACTGAACTGCAAAGACAGAAGTCTCTTATCAACTGTTATTGTTTGGAAATGTATTTTTTGCACGCCCAAAAGATTCCTATTCTAATTTCACTGTTAAAATTCAGATCTGAAGGCTTCTCATCAGTCACATCAAACATAAGCTCCTGAAGATCCTGCAAGCTGAGAATAAGTGCTTTGAAAGTCAATGTGTTGCATTCAGGTTTCCAAGGATATTGTGATACAAGACTTCAGATCCAAGGTAGATATAACACTTCAAAGAGTGAGATTAGATTTATGCCCAGCACCTAGGGACTTCCTCTTAGGTAAAAATCAATTGCTCTTAATCAAATATCCTTATGTACTGCGTAATTTAAATGAAAACAAAAATAAGTACATCTATTTTTTGGTAATGAAAAGCACTCTAAAATGAATGGTTCTTTTGCTATTGAAATATGGAAATGAACAGAGAATTAAACACCATAGAGAATGGAATTATGTCAGCAGTGTGGAAGTATTTTCCCCTACTAATACCAATTCATAAGACAACAATTTACTTCTTTACATTCAACATCAACATCCACAGGGACTGCAGCACATACTGCAAAGCCAGACTCCTCTCTTGGTACAATTTTCTATTTTTTGTAATGAGAACAGTGTTGGCTGGAATCCTTAAATTCCATGTTGCAGAGCGTGGCTCACTCATTATAAACTGCCATAACAAGTAAGAAATTATCATTTTCTTGATCTAGAATACCTATCATGGCCTTAAAATTGTGGTAAGCTGCAAATTTGTGTACTATTCAAATAGTTTTAGTGCCAAGTTTTTATTACACAAATGGATTCTGTAAAAATACATAGACCTTTATCTTCTATAGGTAGGTAAAACAAATTCATCATAACAATTCTAAATTAGCAATAATAAGATATATAAAAACAGGTTTTCCAAGTTATGTATTATGGCTTTGAGAAAAATGTTTTGGTTTTTTTGTGGCAGCTCAGTCCCATGCAGATGCTCACTCACAGAGGGATGGGGAGAGAATTGGGTGTGCAGAAGTCAGAAATCTCGTGGGTTGACACAAAGTCAGGTTAATAGGTAAAGCAAAAGCTGCGTGAGGCAAGTGAGCAAAGCAAAGGACTCATTCACAGCTTCCCACCTGCAAGCAGGGGTTCAGTCATCCCCAGGAAAGTGGGGCTCCACCACACAAAACAGGGATTTTGAAAGGCAGATGCCATTCCTGCCAGCATCCCTTCTTCCTTCTTCTTCACCAGCTTTTATTGCTGAGCCTGGTATGGGAGATTCCTTGGCTCTGTTGGGGTCAGCTGTCCTGACTCTGTCCCCTCAAACTCTCTGTGCATTCCCAGTCCATTCACTAGTGGATGGCTTAAAAGGCAGAAAAGGCCCTGACTGTGCCAGCTCTGCTCAGCAAAAAATAAAACATCCCTGTGTTGTTAATACTGCTTCCAGCACAAATTTAAAAACACAGCCCCATACCATTGTGAGGAAAAGTAAAAAAAGATTAATCATTCTGAATCATTCTGGTAAATAACATGTACCATCTTAATTGTAATGAAATTTATTTTCCCCTGTAACAACAACAGCAAAAAGAAGAAGTTACAGAAAAACAGACAAGGAAATTAAATCTAAAAGTTATGTTAAACATAATTAACGTGGTGACATAAACTGACAAAAGCCAGGAAATTGAAATCTAAGGCTGACACTCTATCTATAATGCTCTCTGTTTTTCATGACTTAAAACTTTTTGACATGACTTATTTTTTTCCTGATAGCCTTAACTTTGAATTTCCTGTCTGTTGCCAGTTTGTGTCACATCCTTCATGTTCCTTAAACATCGGGCGAGTTTAATTGCATATTACCCATTTATTAAAATAAGAATCAACAGTAAAATCAGAACTTTTTGAAAATAGTTTTGAAAAAAACCTGCATGAGTTTTAAGTTGTCCATGTTTTGCATTTGAACTTTACCACCTTTTCTTCAAATGAAAGTTAGCAGTAAATCTGAATTGCCTGCTAAATTGTGAAAGCAAACATTTTCTGTTTTCAAACACAGGTACTTCATTTAGAAACTACACGTGACCAAAATAAATCTCTAGGAGAAAACAGCAATATCTATTTTTTGTTGGAGAAATCAGTTTTCATTATCATAATTGTTATTTATTGTATCTGTAGGTCTGCCTCATATTATAACTTTATTTTTTGATGCAGGGCAAATAGGTGATAGTAAATGTCTCTGTGGAGTTTGACTTATGACAGTAAATGCTCTGCTTGGGCCTCAGTTTCTTTGTATAAACAGGATCGTAACTTTCAAGCAAAAATTATTACTGTTGCAACAATTCAAAGCTGCAGAAGTAGAAGAAATATGTTTCTAAACAACATCAGCAGTTTCAAGCACTACAAAAATTTAAGAATGTGTTTATAATATATTCTATTTCCTTCAGAGAAATAGAAAAAGCAAGACCAAATGAATTCCTAACGTATATCCTGACATCCTATTTTGTTCCGAAGGGTTATGGTTTTCCCATCTCTTTGTAGATACTAGGTTAACACACAGAAATGATAATTTAAAAGATAAAGAACATAACTTTGTTGAGCTACACTACAGACTGCATTTACAACTCTTTGGTACAGGTATATATATTTTCTAATAAAATCTCGTAAAGATTTTAAGTGTACTGAGGCAACCTAATCTTTATTTACTGTCAAAATATTTACTTTCCATTTTAAAAATAGTATTAAGTAACAAAGTAATGATACTGTCTTTGTAAGAGAAGGAAATCAGCTGAAGGGATGTTATTAGTTTTAATTCAGCCAGTGAATAGATAGGAAATATCATATTAGAAATCTCTTTCTGCAAGCCAGTGACATCGCGTATAAGGAAGCAGGATTATTTCATGTATGATTAAAGGGACACATTTATTCAGTGAATTCATTGGAATTACACCAAGAATCTTCCTTTGGGAATAATTTTACCTGGTGGTGCAGATCCTTCTCTGGTATAAATCCCTCAGGCTACTTTGACTTGATTTATGACTCCTAGGAATGAGGCCCATTGTTCCAAAAGAGTAAAAATTTTGTTCCTCAGGAAGACCTGCCAAGAAAAGCAAAGGAACCTTAATTTTAGCATTTGATAAATTCATATTTTCTCTAAATTTATATATATAGTCAATCCTTTTTAAATAAACATTTTCTGAATGCCTGAAGAATGTAATACATATTTTAAACAGCGTCCTACTACATACGATACAGTGCAATAAATTAATATATTTCCTGAGGGAAAAAAATATCTTTGACCTTAAGGCAAATTCATTTATATCAAATCTCTGCACATGCAAAGGACTCCTCCACAGAAGGTGTGTCTAATAAGCAGGCAAGTTTAACAAGATGGTCCAGGGTTCACCTACCCCGAGCCCACCTAGAGCCAAAGATGAGTCTCTCTGTAAATCAGCTCATTACCCAAATGAACATACATGCCATTCAGCCTGGGCCTGGCTCCTGGCTGCTGAATTCCAAGACAATTTACACTCTCAGAAGAGGATCAGGAGCAGAGTAAAGGAAGAAATAAATTAAGAAAACAGTGAAGTGCATGGTCTCTGGGCTCGTTTGTGTTCACAGGGTAAACTCTGTGCCGTGACGTACCTGTGGCCGTGGGGGAAGGATGACCCTGGCCAGTGAGAACACTGAACCTGCCTCTCGGGCTGCCTGGAGCATCAGTGGAAAACCAGAAACATTAGCAGCTCTCCTCATGCACAGAAATCATCTAAACAAGTTAGCTGGCTTACTAAAGGTGGCAGCTCATCTCTTTTGTCTTAAAGGCAGGTCAAGGTGCCAGGCTCAGATGCAGATGATACAAATCCCACCTTAGGCAACTGAAAATATATTTTCCCCCCCCCTCCAAATGTAAGTTATTTAAAATCAAACGTGCAGAATTTCTGACTGTTTATCTCTTCCTGGTTTTATCTTTGTAAGTCCTATCCTTTGATACATATCATAGGAAAACTCCAACTCTTTATCTGTTTTAAGTACTACCTTTGTGGAAACTGATATGAGCACAGATTAAGCAAATGGCTAATTTCAAATAGAAGTTGCAGTGTATGAGAACAGCCTTTCTCCAGTCTGAAACAGAGTTACCTTTGATTTTGCATTAAGGCCATAACTGATTTATATGTAAAACCTATGCTTTTTCTCCCTACAGGCTGCTGTAGGTTGGATAACCTGCTCTTTCACCATTTTTTGCAAATCTTGCATGTGCAGTAAAGATTTTTGGCAATCGTTTAGAGGCTTCCTCCCCCACAACTTCTTATGAACTCCATCTGGCCAGAATGAAGGCATCTAAGTTGAACAGTACATCAAATCCCCAAGTGACATACTTCTAAATCCATTGTTTCTCATAATGTTTCAAAGAATTATGTTTGAGTAAGGAAATTGAGGGCTTAGTAATATATTGATAATTAACACAGCAGATGTTATATAAGTGCAGGTTGCAATAGCATTTCTCTCTGCTCCCTTTCTATTAAGCAAGAATTGAAACATTTTAGTGGCACTATTTTAAGAATTTTTAAAATAGTTTAGTCTTATAAATAGCTGATTTCATGTCTGAAAGGAAAATATCCAGCAGTCTTCAGAGTCTGCTCTTTGGTTTTTTGTTTTTGTTTTTTTTTTCCTGTCTTATTTCATTTAAGTTCAAAATGAACCCATATTTTCTGTGATTTATTGGGTAACATTGCAAGAAAGGCAAGACAGTAACCTCGGGCAAACCATATGTAGTGAACAGGTTCCAGAGACATTTTATTGCTTTCTACCAGTGGTAGGTTAGCACTGGCAGGCTTCCTTCTGAATAGGTTACAACTGCTATCAGATACATCTGTTCAGCGTTTTACTGCAAAGGGAATGTAATGCCAAAACAATGCTGAACTTTGATTGCCCATTTCCTGAGATTACTGCTCTCAAAAAGTTCACATAAAGTCTTTGTCTCTGTAATTTTAACATCTGACAAACAAAACCTGAAACAATATTTTAATTTCATGCATTATTCGTAAACTTCTGCAGAAAATATAACTGTAATTAGTATAATCACTATCATCTGCCAGCAGAGAAAAGAGATTCCAGAAATAATTTATGCTGGTTAATTTGCAGGATTTTTGTTGTTGTTATTTTATTTTAATGAGAAAAACCTACTTTACTATGTTCTAACCTTGCCGGTTAGATCTTTCTTGTCAATCTTTTTATCCTTTTCTAATGGAAAAACCACTTAAATTTTATATCATAAAGTTTAGCTATTTTCAATAATGCTTTTACAGAAGTTTTATTTTGCAACTGACAGTTCTAATAGAGACTTTCTACTCTGTTTCCAAAATGCAAGCCTGTGCAGCCTTATCATATACACCCCAGACAGTTCACAGGTGATGAGACAACAACAAAAAAAATTCACAGTAGAGAAAATCATCACATCAAAAATCAATCTCACTACATTTGTCTTCCTAAATGTTAATGTTTTCCAATATTTACAGATGACCACAACAAGAAGAGGCTATTCTGAGATGTGATGGAGGCAAAGCCTGTAGTTTATCAGCCTGATAAATGTCAGCTCTGGAACACACCCTCCCATTGCCTTTTGTTTGTTTCCTTTCTGCAGATTCAGTGGAGCAACAGAAAAGCATTGGGTCCTGTGTTCATGGCTCAAATAATTCATGTAGTAGTTTCTAGTGCCCATTTCAATTTTTCCAAAATTATCTTTGAAAGCACGGTGAATCTTTGGGTTTTGACAGTGTGGGTACTCACTGCTGTGGTACAAATTCTCCACTCCAGATGCTCAGGTAAATGTGTGTTCAGTAATACATGCTCAGCCTTGTCCCTGGGCATGGCTGGGGACTCCATCGAGCTGTGGAGCTTTGTACCTACCAGAGCTCTGCTGCTGGTAATGCCCTGCACGTGGGAAACCATGAAATCCCTTCCTTCTCTTGTGCCAACCGCCCTTCTCAGCTTGGGGTCACTTGCAAACTTGCTGAGGGTGTACTGGGTATCATTGTGTCATTGATAAGGACATCAAGGAACCCTGAGGGACACCACTTCTCACCAGCCTCAGCCTGGACACAGACACGTTGACCACAGCTGCATCCATCCAGTCCATGTGCAAAATGCTCAGAAAATGAGATAGAAAACAGCTGAAGAATGTTCAGAGCAACAATCTTACTTTCATATTTCTGCCTTAATCCTATGACCAAACAGAAGTGAACTGGTGACTGAAAGTAGATGAAAAATCCCTTGTAGGTAAAGCTGAGTCATTTTTCAAGGCACAATACACTTGTTTCAGCAGTGTTTTCAATGTTAAATTTAACACTGGAGAACAAGCAACTCCACTCGGTTTTACAGAGGTGAGAGAAGATTTTTATATTCCTGTCTCCATCAGAGATTGAACGTGGCATTTACACTTTTTATCTCTTCTTATTCCTCTGTACCAGGTTTTCCTGGAATGGTGAGAAATGCATGACATGGCAAGAAATATCAAATTTATATATTATTAGATATATTTCATATTAATACAAGTATTAATAGTCAAGGCTATGAGGTTTGATGAAGACAGTTCTTATTGGGCTTTCAGAGATACAAGAAGGACCATAATTATAGTTCTTGTAAGTGCAACATCTTTTATTCCTATGAAAATTTCCATCTTATTTTGCTTTAAAGGAAGTTTTTGTGATCCAAAGATTCAACAGTTCTGTAACAACTCCAATTAACCATCCACTCTTCTCAAAAATGTTCTGCTAGCCCAGATGTGTGTATGATGATGTGTATCTTCTGGAACAGTTTCCATCATGCTTGGAAATGAAGCCTGAAGTTTACAACCCCTCAAACTCTAAAAAGCCAGGGACAAGCTATTTTACTTATATCCTGAAACAGCAAAAGGAACTGAACAATCTTCTTTTCCAGTTTCACCCATGTAATGTAAACAGGAAGCCAAGTCAGTTTCATCTGAATTCTACGCTAAATGTGTAACTTGCCACTCACCTCTTTTTACTGCATAAAATTTCTCAAGGTTATACCCAGAACTAATGGATTGAGAAGATTCACTTTTAAATACATTTTTCTTTGTTATTTTCCAAGACAATAGCATTTTTGTGCTAAATAATTTTTGATTTCCATAGGTCTCTAGAGAAGCAAAACAGAAAAATGCTACCTGATGTACTTACTGTGCTGTTCCAATAAGCAATCCAATAAGCAATCAGTCAATTAAGCAAAGGACAGGGTCCAGAAAGTTATTGAAATTGTGGTGAAAGAAGCATCCAATTGTTTGCTTTGTGGAAATAAATATGCCTGAAACCAATGTGTATTATCCGAGTCTTATGAGGTAGCTGAGATGATAATTTAATTTATGGCCATCTCTGTTATGTTATTTAAAAGGTGTTTTGCTTGACAAATGGAATTCTTAAAACTGATTTAGTTGTCACAGCATTTGGCAGAACCCCTGCAGCTGATCCATTTGCAATAGGGGGTTAGAACACATTTCTTAGAGCAGATTTCTATTGAATTATCATGTGTTGACTGATACCTGAGCAAACTCAGAGTTACTTGAATTTCTTTACCACCATGACTCTATTTAATCTCTGATTCCACTGTCCAATGGAGTCAAAGCTGAAACTATATTTTTTCTACCAGGTATATAAATACCACTTTCTGAATCAGAGAAGTCAATACCTGTTTGGTCACAGCCCCTGAAAAGCTTGAGTTCAGTCTAATTCTACTGCAGCTAGAAACATCCAGGAAGGAGATTGTTTTTTGCTTTCCTGTGAGAAAATATCCATGAATTCTGCAACACTATAACTACTGGTAAAATCACACAAAGCAATTAATGCCTTCAGCTTCTTTCTAAATCATTGAAACTCAAAGCTGATATTGAGGGAAGCACATTAAGCAGGCATTGAATCCTAAAGAAATCACTTGTGTTTGAGCATATACTTCCAATGTTTTTCTGAATGATTGATTTCTGCACGTCCTGGCCTCAGATTTTCATTAGGTCAGGACCTGCAAATATTTCAGTCAGTTTTGCACTGCCCAAATCAGCTCCTAATCGGTGGCACCCACCTGCATTCTAGTCCAGAGCAACTCTCACTCATAAAGCTGGGATGAAAACCAGACCATGCTCCACTCTGAGCTACACCATCGCTCGTAAGTGAAGGGACAATGACACTGTCCTGCAGCCTCGAGATGGGAGCAGTAAAACAGAGGTCACTCTGAGCCATTCAATGCTGTAAGCAGTGCCCAAACCCTAAAAGAAACTAACCCCACAAGCCTCAAAATGCAACAAGAAATGGTACTAGAATGGCTGAAATTACATTAGCAACTCATGTGTTACTTTACATTGATTCATACTGAAAAATACATAGATGTTCTACCCTGGCTGCAAATTCTGGGAAATGTACCTTTCTGTTTGTTTGCTCTGTGGGAAACTTAGAAGAGGTTTTACCTTCTGCATCACGAGCTGAAATGCTTTCCACAGCAAAAGAGACTATTTGGCAATAGCACACTCTAAATTTTAGGTTTAAATGCCGGATCTGTTGAAAGTTCAATCTCGTGAGTTGAGGAAGGAAGTAATAAATTCTATATATGAGCAGGCATGGACCTAGTATCCTATAGGGCAGTCTGATTTATTGTATATATTTTTGATTTTTGTCTTTTAATAAACAGTGATTATCTTAATGTTAAGCAGAACACTTTGTGAGTGAAACATACCAACTGATGGGAGACTGCTCTAATCTCAGCCCCTGGACAAGCTGTTAATAGATGTTCAAATCTCAGTGCAGCTACATTTACTTTCCCTTGCTAAGTATAACCTGTTTGGTATTCACTTCAGCTGGTGTTACTAGAATGATGCTAATGATAGTTTGTCTGCTTCCCACTCTTGCATAGCTTAATTCATATATTTAAATAAATGATGCCAAAAAGAAAATTGTACAATGTATCCCTGGTCAAAAGTTAGTCTTCAGTTCTGGCATCACCCACCTAAACACGGAAAAATATTCCACCCTCTGGCAGATGCAACTGCTGTCATAAACTCTCATATAGATGCCTTCATTATTTTCTCAGTCATTGACTTTTATTCCATAACAGAAATGCTTTCTGTTTGTGCAAATAAGACATTGATTTTGTTGCTTTTCTTTCCCCTCCTCTTTAATAGCAAAACTAGGTTGTTGCCTTATAGAGTATATTACTTACAGTGATTGAATTTTCATTATTAATTTCAACAACTCTGAACATTCTCATGAACTCCAGGACCATTAAGTGTTGGTTGAAAATTGCCCTCTCTTTCCTCCAGCTCAGTTTTCCTACCTTCAGTCTTCTGTCTCTCAAGAAACCAGAAGTTTCTCACCCACCTCAATGCCTTGTCACTAACAGGGATCTTCCCACAACAAAATCCTTCTCCAGCATCTCAACCAGCTCTACATCATTGAATGACAAATTAATAAAAAAAAATTGTCATTAAATTGGATTAATTTTGGTGAGATGCAGAATTCTTTCAATAATGTAGTAATGTCATTATTACTGGATAAAGACAGAGAAGGAATGAATAGAGACCTAATTTTGTAGGTTTCTGATTCTTTGCAGTGACCCTTCAGGTCCAGGAAATCACAGAGCTGAACCAAGTGCAAATTCCAAGTTAAATTCAAGTTCACAGAAGTGCTTGATGAGGGCTGGACTTCACAACCAGAAACTTCATCCATTTCAAATTGTGCTGTACTCAGTACAGAACCCAAAATCTCCCACAAAACACCACTGCTTTGGCACCCACCTGGAACCATGAGGCCAACATCCAAACAAATAAAATGGTGGGAAAAGAGACAGGTTAATGTTCTCAATTCAAATTGTTAGAGCAGCGAAATCATTGTCAGTCCTCTTCTTGATGAAATCCAGACCCACCTGTTAATCTCACACCTCCTGGGCAAGCATCTATAGAGAGAGATGAGTGAATCATTAGCACTGCACCCCTGATAGGACCCGGGGCTTAAATATCATCATTTAATTCTTGAGGAAAATGTTACAAATCTGTTATTAAACCACTAAAGATATTTCCCTACAACAGAAACCCAGCAAGTGTTACATGCCCTATCATGTAGTTAATGTTAATCTTAGGCCTGTAAAGTTCCCAAAATCAAAAAAATTAACAAACTAAAAAAGTTTCTGCCATTTACATTTGTCATTTTACGTAACCCTCCTGCATTCTATTTCAATTACAGTGTTGATTACATCCCCAACATACAAGAAAGCTACAGAGCTACAACCCAAAATTTTTTTACGAAAGACGAGTATATGGAAATATGTACTCATAGTATAACAGTTTAGCAAATTTTTGCTCATTCAACTTGCAGAAATGAATAATATTATGGCATGAAATGAAAAAAAAATTAATTCACCACCATGATTGATTACTGAGGAAAAAAAAGGTCAAAGAAATAAATAATTACATCTATACCAGTAAATTTTCATTATAATTTTGCAAGGCTGTATTATACAGTAATATTAAAACAATTTGTAGTAAATCAATTTCCTACTCTTCCTATTAAATTAAAGTTACTGAAGTCAAATATTTTCTTGACTTGCATGTAATGACACACTGGATGACAAGGATTTAATAATTTTTTATTGTATACACCACCGTCGTATCTTCGCTATTTATCCACAGTATGTGTTCCACTATTGTGAAATAAATTTGATTTTCCTCCAACTGTAAAATTTCTGTTTAAAAAGACAATTAGATATGGATAATAAGACATAAAGAGAAAAGGAAATTAATATCTGTTTCTTGGTTATGTATCTCTACTCAAGTAATCTTGAGCAAGACAGTTTTTCTAATACTAATTCTTAACTGTTCTTCCTTTCTTTTTCTCAAATACCCACCTCTCTTCTCAAATATAGTATAGTAGCATACGTTTAATTCAAAATTATTTGGTTTCATCTAACAATGGAGAAAGATTAATTTCCACTTTAAATTTCATCTTCTCTGGTATTTCTTTAAAAAACTTTTATTTAAAACATCCAATCTTGTATAGGCCTAATTAAAAAATTGAAGTTGAATATGAGCAAGCTCATGGTAAGCATCAATATAACAATCAAAATACAAAAACCACAAATTTATACAAGGATGTAGAGTATCAAATAGTTTATCACGAAAATGTATCCTTTGAATGACATTTGGAGTCTGGGATTCCAGCCAGAAGGAAGAGGCTTTTAGGTTATGTTGTTTCAAGATCAAAAGATCAAAAGTTTTTTATAATTTATCAAGTAAGAGCCAACAGATTTACAGTATGGTTTTTCTTGTCCTTTCAACCTTCAAGAAAATATTAAAGACAACAGGAACAGTCTGGAAAAATGCATAATGTAATAAACATATTAGAGATATCAAAATACTTTGTAATATTTGTTTTACTGAATTATTTTGTAGATTATTAGAAAATAGGTAGCTCATGCACAGTGGTGCTTTGATAATTTATTATATTTCTATTCAGAGAGGCACCTTTAGGAGTGCTAATGCAGCTAAGTATATGGAGATAATTAATTTTACATCATAGAATTTTTTTTTGTCTTGAAAATAGCAACATGAAAAATAAAATAAAAAGTGCAGATGCATAAAACTCAGGTCTGCTTTTGTGGCTTGATTGGGCTGGACTTATGTAACATTTTTATTTTTATACATTGGTTCACGTGGTTACGCTCAATCCAAATAAAATACGAATGGAATTTAAGGCCCCTTATTCTGTCATGTGCTTCCAAGACAACTCAGAAATTCATGCTAGCATAGGTGAATGAGGATTTCATTATTTTTTGGGGGTCTGTTTTCACACATTTGCTCCTTAGTAGGCTGAGGAATGCTCTGTTAAAGGTTTATATTCTTCGACCCAAAATTTATATATATTCACCTGTGCTAAGTTTAACCTTCTCTCTTGAAGGTTAGACTTTCTTGACAGTGAAGAAATCAACAGCCAGCAAGATCCAACTTCTTTTTAGACACAATAGCAAAGTCAAGAGAAGTCTTGGTCTTAAAACAAAAAAACAATAGCTAGTGTAGTACCATTTCTAACAATTACAAGAGCTTTCAAAACAATAACTAGGCTAGAAAGAAAAAACTGCAAGTAACTTTTTCATATCAGCACATGCGCTGCAGCAGTTTTAAATGTCTTATTTTGCTAGTTACCATCACTTTACTCCCTAAGAGCTACAGATGAATTTGTCACACAAGAAATAGCTGGTTCCCTTTCTCCCTGATGACAAGGCTCCAGGCTGAAGCTGAGAATCAGCAAAAGGAAGTGCTACAAGGGCTGGAGCTTGAACAAAGGGGAGCCTGCTGTGGCCACTTTGCCATTTCTGGTGAGCACAGGTGATCATGTACATTGCACAGGGCAAGAATACACCACTTCCATGCAGGATTGGAGTGTTTCAAATGGACAGCTCAGGAGCAAGTGGTGTGTTCTGACCCCGGCTGTCTTGGGAGATGTGCAAATTTTGCACCTGTGGTGAAGCAACACGAAACACAGATTTTCTTATGTGTTAAGGTTTTAAGCTCTCAGGTTTGAAGTGTAAATGATGGTCCACAGGAGTGATCAAGGAGATGCTGTCTTTCACAAACTACTCTGTTTCTACTTTCTCTCTTCCCTGCCCAAACTCTTTAGGATCTCAGAAGCAGGATGATTGCAACTTCTGTATTTAGAATGAGCATCAAGCACTAATGAGCCATAATAATACATATTTTGCATATTTTACTTGGATTTATTTTTTATGCATGCCTGTATATTTTAAAATAAGATGCTGATCTGAAAAACAAGTTCACAGTGAAGATAATTATGATAGGTGTTTAAACATTAATCCCATACAGATAGTTTTGAAAAAGATTTCTCCCTGCAGTACTGTCTTTGTCTTGACAGCAGGCTCTAATTCTTCATGTGCCATTGTCATTTATGTTAATTAAATCCCTACCAGTACTCTTCTGCCTTAAATATATGTGTGCAGAAGAAAACACCAGCATCCCTGGAATTTTAATTTAGAGATGCAGATTAGCCCATTTATGCCAGATGATGACATCAAGTCAGCCTACGAAAAGCACAGGATTTACTTACCCTAAATCTAGGATGTCAGCAAATATACCTCAGGCATAAGGCTACATTCATTTAAGTCCTAGTTCAGTCATTTTAAAATGGCACAGCCATTTAATCATGGGTCAGGCTGGCAAAACCAAAGTTTGCAAAATTCAACTCTGTGTTAAAAGGTGTGATGGAGCTATCAGAACTTTGGCCATCGTTCTTACTATTCTGTTGGAGCAAGAGCAGACTTTGCAAAAAAAAACCCAATAAGGTTTTGGCTGTACATTTACAGAACGGGCATCTGGGAGTGAAAGGTAATGAGCTGCAGTGCTGGAGAGCATCTGAGGAGTACTAAAATGCTTGGATTTTGCTCAAAGCCTCCCTGCGTTCTTTTACACGTGCACGAGAGACCCCGTGTCATGCTGGAAAATAGAGAATAAATATCTGGTCTTGAAACATATCTCCTGCTACATAATAGAAAATAAATAAATAAATAAATAAATAAATAAATATATGTGTATGTATAGATATGTATACGTGTATGTATATGTATATACCAGCCAATCTGTTTAGCCAAGAAGGAGAAACTTGAGGGAAAAAAACTTCACTGAAAAGAATCACATCCTGCCTTCTCATGTTTCATTTAAACTTTATCTGACACTTCTATGCTTTACTCAGGAAAAAAACCCAACCAAACAGAAATACTAAAGCCCTTTTAGACCTCATTAGGACTTTTTAAATGTCATTCTAAAGGGTAAAAGGCAAACAGGGCTATTGACTGGTGAATGTAGTGTTCTGTGTCATTGTTGCATCATTTTTAGTCTTTTAGCTACAGTTCCTCTGGTATCTGTATTTAATATAAACTCAGGAAAAGTGATAGATACACTCACCAGACTTAAAAAAGCCACAGCCTGAATCAGAAAATCATTGTGTGCTCACTCTTTTCATGTACAAGTGGAATAATCAAACCTAGTAGTAAAAACCAGTGGCAGATAGACAGCAAAGGAACTATCGATTCTACCTGTAAAGGCAGAAAATACCTACTCATACTGAAATAATTTTTTTTAAAAATTGCCATTTTAAAGAACAGTTAAGTTCCATAGTGCTAAAAAATAAAACAGTCTTCTTCCACAGGTAATTTTTTACACTTATTTTCTAATATTGGAATGTGTATTTTGAGAATGTAGAAGAATTTTTTTAAAAAAAGGACAAATAAGAATTGTTTGGAATTTCCTTTCCATCTAAAAAAACATTAACACACACAAAGAAACAAACAAACAAAAACAGATCACCACTTGATGTTTGATGTGAGAAGTTTATGAAAATAGTGAGAAGCCTAGTAAGTCTTCTAACTTTCTCTTTTATAAAGGTAATTCTATAGTTTTTACTCCTTTTTTTTTTCTCCTTTTTTTCTCTCCAAGGTTCAATTTATCCAAAATACTAACAGTGCTTTAGTGTGCCTGAACTTTTCAGAAGGGGCCAGAGATGGATTATGCCTTCTCTGCCATATCTGTGGTATTCTTACATCTGGATCTAAAACCTCATCAAATAGGTTGTAATAGTCAGCTATCTAAAATCCTAACAGAAATATATATATGTATATGAAGCAGCTATGCAGTGTTTGAGGTTAGCTGGAGACCTAATTTAATTAGAAATTTCTCCTATTAGAGCAAATTTTATAGAGAATAAGCAGCAAAGAAGGATCTTTCATCAGGTTAGAACCTGACTCCATTTGCCACGTTCCTATCTTTGCGAACGAAGTGATAAAAACTTCCATGAAGGAGCTCTGAAACATCTGATCTAGCCAAAGAATACTGGCTGGAGAACAGGGAACCACGTGCCATGGATTACAGAGGAAGCTCTTGTAGACTTTAGGTCTCAAAATACAGGTACAACCTTAGAAAGTGAAAGTCTGTACAAAAAGCACATGAAAGCTACTTTTATTTGTATGGATTCTGGACTTAACCCTGCTGAGCTGGCAGCTCAAGTTAAGACATCCTCCCTTACCAAAACAGCTGCTAATTTTCTTCACTTTTCCCTTTCCCAAAACCAAAACCCAACATTGTGGAAGATTATGTGGATTGACTCTGACAATTCAGCTAGGCTTTGCTCAATTAGGTAAATGGAGGCAAATCCTTAACATCCTACCCTAATTTTTTAATCTATTGGATGACGTGTAATTTCTTGAGCCAGTCAGTATTACACTTCACTGACTTCAACACCTAGGCAACAGTTTTCCTATGTTTTTTTCTAATTTGGTTGGTTTTGTTTTGTACAGCTCTAAAGCCTCACCTAAAATCTTTATCTAAGGTGATAAAAAGTGAAAGGACAAGTTTTAAAATATACTTAAATAAGATCAGAGAAGATACTTACTTTGAAACATGAATATATCAACTCTAACCTATTACTGAGATTCTTATGGTATTTTTAATCTCTACAGTCTAATAAAATTAAACCTTGCATTTCTATTGGCACAAGACCCAGCAGTAAAAATAACACTGTACATTGAAGTGTCCTTCCTCCTTTTTACAGATTATAAAGGGGGAAGGGAGGGAGCCCTAGTTCTTCAAAGGGAATTACAGAGTTTAAAAACCTAACTCAAACAAACCAGATCTCCAGAGCAGCAACTTCCTCTAGCTGTTTGTCAAAAGTCTGAACAGCTATACAAGGTCAAAATAGTGTGGTAGGAAGGGATGTACTTTTTTTGGGTATATAGGAATAGATGTTTAAGTTCAAGGCCCGGTCTTTTTCATTACATCTGTAGTACCTCTGGCAAAGAAAACAATGTGGTCTTTTTCAGTTTATATGACCATGTAGATACATTTCAATAAACTAGTGTTTACAAGCAGGCAGTAAAATACTAGGAAAACAATGTTAATAGCTGTCCAGATATCAGATTCTGTATTAAATCTTAGTTATTACAGCTTGCTGTGGAAACAGAGTAGTTTAACTCTTGAGTATTAAACAATTCATGGTGTGTTATAAATTTCAGATGCATTTATATTATGTAGTACTGTGCAAATCATAATCTGAAAGTCAGCTTCATTTGTGCAATGTGTGCTTCAGTAGAAGAAAACCAGTTCAAGCATGTGTGTCTTCCGATTTCATAAGGATTTTAAGGGATTATTTAACTTGAATGAAAAGCAGCTTCTAATGAAATTTGAGCTATAGCATGAAGCAAGGATCACAAGCAATAGCTGAGCTGCCTAAGCACTTAGTGAAACTCTTTCTCAGGTTTATGGTCAATTTAAATATTTTTTTTAACATTCCATTTGGGAGGGCACAATACTAAATTGCCTTATGAAGTACATGGAGCAATACAATACTATGCCACAAATCAGTTAACCTGGTTCTGTGTTACATTTGAATTTGCTCATTTCTCAACTACTGATGATTTCAATTCATGAATTCTCCAGCCAGCAATGTGCCCTTGTTTCCTTCAGCCTTAGGGAAGGAGCACCTTCCTTCAAGACAAAAGAGAGTGGATCCATAAAAAACTAGCTCCTATGGGAAGCACAGGGAGGACTAAGCACTATGCTGACATGGCTTGATGTTACCATCAACAGAGGTAAGCTCAAATAAAAAAGCAATTCAGGAATTGCTCTGCCTGTTGCAGAGATGGACAGTGTAAAAGAGTACTTTTCTCTGGCAGGTACAGAGCATTCCATCTTTTCCTCTGACAAAATCTGACATCCTTCAAGTTCTGGAGCAGGAAAATAAAGGAATAGTAACAACAAAAATAAAGAAAATAATAAGAGTAAAGAAAGGAAAAAAGAAAAAACAGGGAGGTAAACAGAGAGGAAAAAATAAGAAAACCCCAAAATAACAGGGGAAAAAGGGAAAAACACAAAACAAAACCTAGCAGGACTTTTTTCTCCTTGAGGTATCAAGAGATCATGAACTGCAGATAGGGGAAATTGAAATGTTGCACCAAGATCAGTCAGAAACCAAATTTCCAGCTCCACACAAATATATTTAACCTTTTCTGTGACAAGACAGCAACTAAACAAACTGACTGAAGTAATCAGGCAATAACTAATTTGTTCACTTAATTTAAACGTATTTAGCAAAAGGCTGATTTAACATTTGCCAAAGCATACAGGAAATAGACTAACAAGGCTGGAGTTTTAGCAGCCAAACTGATCTGAGGGGACAAAAACATATCTCTGCAACTGAGGATGGCACCAACAAGAGCTAAGCTGTGTTTGGAGACTCCAGCAATTGAAAAGTGATTTCTAGAAGGATGTTCTGCCTTCTCCTCCAGTCCACACCCCCAGCCTAGATGGGGCACTTGTTCCTTGCAAGGTTTACACCATTAAAGAAGCACTGACGAAGGATGTGCTTGCTGATGGACAAAAATCCTGAATACTGCCTCAGGTACCAGATATGGCCAAAAGAAGATAATCCTAAATAAAATATAGGCTGGCACACTTTAGAAAAAGACTGATTGATTTATTTTGAAATAGTATCCAGGGCTCTCTACAAGAAACAGCAGTACAGCACTCAGTAGAGAATTCAGCCTGACTGTTAGATCTGAAGCAGACCACAGAAATATTTTTTTTAATCCTGTACAAGGCTTCTGACATTTTGGGATTAACATATATAATCAAACTCTGCTCTAGAAATTAGCATTCTCCTACTCTGCCACATTACAAGAGAGTAATACTCTCAGTATTACAAGAGAGCCAGGGGAAACTCTCCACCACAAAGTATTTGAGGTAAGACAATATGTTTTCTCCTGCTAACATTGCTGGTTGGCAGAAAGGTCTTGGGACAGAATGCAAACCTGGAGTTAAAAACCTAAACTGCAATAGCAAGGTTTGACAGTGCTTGTAAAAAGCAGTATATATTATAAATATATATTATAAATATATATTTCTATATTCTAAGTATGTATTATAAATATATATTCTTTTTAGTCTAAAACTCCAAACTCTAAGTTTTCTACTCTGTGGTATTACACACTTCTAATTAAACTATACACTGTAATCTTAGTGTTATCAATCAATTTTGGAAGCTTTTTCTACGGCTTTAGGTCAAATGCAGTGCTGTCTTGGGAGCCAGAGTTTGTCAGCACAGAAAGTCCAAAATTCTCAGCATCTAGAACTCTAGCAGATAAACACATTGGTTCAAGAGACATTTTGCAATAAGGAGAAACGTTATAAATGCTGAATGTAAGTGAATATAAAGCCTTAACTTTGCAAAGGGTTGGTTTCTGTGAGTGGAGAAGAATGCAACACCTTCAGATGACTTCCCATCTAGCAACACTTGAGAGGCAACACAAGGGCTGACCCCTGCTTGAACTCACCCGACCAGGTCGTCAAAGAGAAAAGGCACTGAGAAAATGAGAAGGCAAAGGATTTTAAACGGGTTTGAAAAGCAAATTCTTCTCTGGACAACAAAAACTGCTAAGAAATTCCTTGAGAAATCGAGCTCAGATAAAGCTCACTGATGACTCCTACAGTTTATAAAAAAACCCCAACAAATTCCTAAATTCCACAGCAAGGTGTGGATAGATCCAAATTAAATCACAAATATAGATATTTTGGTTGTGCAAACGACCCATTGACAGTGTATTGTGTTCCCACTCTTAAACAATAGTTTAAACATTTGTCTGGTCACCATTTTCTCCACCAGTCATGAACTCCAGAAGCAGAGGAGGATTTTAAACTGATCCAGGAATTTGACATGGCAAACGACTATAGGAATTACAAGTGGAATTGCACTGTCTGTCAGGATCAGTGACAACCCAGACCTTATCCCCACTGAAGTGTGATCAAAATAGAAACAAAGATAAGAGTAGCCTCAGCCCTGTAGCCAGAAATGCAATGCAATACTGTTTAGAAAGTACTTCTGTTTATGAAGGACCACCTTTAATAATATTAGAGCCTCTATTAATATATTAGCCTGGCCTATTTGAGGCTTGCTTATTTATGTTATTCAATTCCATCAAGAAAAAATTACATGTCAGAACAGCCTACGCTACTCACAGCAAAATTCTTCTTCAGCACCCCCTACCTTCTTTTGTCATCTTAGTAAGACATTTTCTCAAACATGTCTGCTTTAGCCTGAAGATTAGGGCTGGTGATGTTCCTCATGCTGAAATTATCATCATTTTGTGTTCTTTGGGCGATACACAAAGTATCACATATTTCTATTGTGCACTTGGCACATAAGTCTTTGCAAAGCATCTACGAAGTGTAAAATGACTCCTGTGTTCTCAAGCACGTTTATCACTACAGCAATGGTAGACAACACAACAAGTGGTTAAGGAGTTTTATTAAGTTAGTTAGTTTTATTAAGATTCAACGTTCTAGTCTGACTTGTTTTGTGTTCTTGACAGGCAACCCAAACCTCAAAAGCTTAGTAGTAAATTCCATAGCTGCAGGCCTTTCCATGGTGGTTTCTGGGATTCTTTGGGAAGAAAAACGCCACAAAACAAAAAACAGAACTCATAACAGTCGAACTATGATTTTGGATTCAGCCAAAAACTTGACCATATCCCAAGCAATATTGTCCCTATAGACCAATCAGAGTCCTCCTCTCATCTCCCTTAGTGTCCCTATTTAGCAGTCCTTTATTTTAGATTGGTGTTACATAGGTAAAAGAGATTTGAAAGCAGTCACTCCCTTACAACATATTTCATTTCTGACTAAATCATACTTTCATTTGCCTGTTACAGTAGATAACACTTATGTAGGACACCAAGGAAGATGTGTCTAAACTGTTAAACATCCTCCAAAGGTTTGGTGTTTCAAATGGTTAGGCCAGACAGCAAAAAGGCTCCTCATTAGACTACAGAAAAACAAAAACAGACTGCTGGAAACAATTTTGTCTCTGTTCCTTTCCAAGGTCAATCCGATTCCCAGAATTCTCTGTACCCAGTCAAAACCTTGTTTTCTTGGGAAGTGCCTGGTTGAATGCCCATGCAATACAGTGAAGATTTTGCCATTGACACTTTTATGCATGATTTATGCATTCATTAACTATCATTTACAGTGAGGGTTGTTATACCTGTGTTGTTATAGCCATAAATATTTATACACCTAAATACATTTGGAAACACACAGATGTTTATAAGGACTATATACACATATCTTATGAAGAGGCAGCTCTGTGATACAGTTTATCCTTTGCATGCAAATTCCTGGTTGCCATTGCCCAGTGGTGGGGCATCTCCATTTGGTAGGGACGGAACTCTGGAAGCTGCATCTCCTTTCTGCAGAAGACAAGGCAGCCCCAGACAGAATGACCTGCTGGCTGACTAATTCTCCTGGATCTACAAAACCCATTTCACAGGAGAAAAAGACAGCTTTAAATGAGGAAGAAAACTCTTTTAGCAATTTTTCACTGACAGTTGGCCTTGTTGGAAAGTGAGGCAGCTCCTACAACAGGGATATAAAAATCTCAATAGTTAACACATAGAGGGTAGGTAGCAGTCATTTTTCAGTCCTATCATTTTTTTTCCATCTAGTGAGAATTCCATGTAAAATACAGCAGCAATTAAAAGACAAGGACACAGATATCCTCCTTTTCTGTTTGAATTTCCCTTTTCCTGGGACAGGATTCAAAGTTCTGCACTCAACTTAGAGTCATTACATGGAAAGCAAACAAAAGGAAATTAAATCCTTTGAGAAAGAAGAGAGCACTGAACCTGTCTTCTCCTATATAAAAGACAGATGACCATAAAGCAATTTTTCTATGCCTTTGTTTTGTGAAGAACCCAGTCATAGAGACAGACATTTATTATGCCTTGAGCAGGTCTGTTGGGCAGGTCCTGTTGACAGCCTTCAGAACAGATAAATTTGCTTTCTGAATAATCCCCAATGCCCAGATCCCTCACCTGATCAGGCTGAGCAAAAAGACCAATGGCACTGAGGAATCTCCTCAATGTTACCAGGAAAGGAAGTGAAAAATTTTGGTACAGGTTGACAACAGGGCACACAGTCTTGTTTCACTTTTGAATTCATTGAAGTCATTAACTTATAAATAAAAGAGTGAGTAGCTTTTAATTAATAGCAGTTCATTGTAGATATTGACTCTTAGCACTATGTTGATGGCTATGCAGCTTTTATAAAACAAAGACTAAAATCTAGCCTGTGGATGTTGCGAGCTTATGCTTGGACCTCAGCCATATTACTAAAGTCCCACCTCTATATTTTTCCAGGAAATTAAAAGAAATAAATAGAGACTCAGCCATAAATCAAACCTTGCCCTTGGCAGTGGATGTATGGGATAAGTTTACAGTTCAAATTCTTAAAATTTAAAAACCTCCTCATCTCATTTCTCTAAAAGTTTTATCAGTAGTTAACTGCTCTGTAAATAAATTTCTGGTGTTTAGTACCTGGATCATATTTTTTTGAAATCATCTGGGACTGAAGACTCTGCTGATGCAGATATTCCTGGCTCACCCCATACAAAAACAATACCAAGGGTTCTGGCAGGTCTTTTGTAGCAACTTACAGTGGTCATTACAATATAAAAGTGAGCAACTGACTAAACACAGAAGCCACTTGCTGACAGATGATAGGAATAATTTTTCAAGCAAATCTTTGAAGAGTGACTCTTGGAATATAAACTGTCGAGCCTGATTTCGTTGACTGACAGTTTTTAGTATTTAAGTAGGTAAAGAGCTGTGAAAATTCTTCACTTCATAAGCATTTTCAAAGTGGTTTCTGACATATAAACTTTTGGCAGCAATTTTCAAGGGGGTCATCTAAAATGACTGATATAGTAGTTAGTGTGATGCAGGCATAGCACATTTAACAGTCGCTGAGCTTCGAATATGACACAGTGTGATACTAATTGCAGCACTGCCAGCAAGGCATAAAGGAGTTGCTCAGAGTGCTTGACATATACTTTATGACTTTGGAAAAAAGAAAGAGGCTTCAACTGGTAAAATCAGGACATGGTACAATACCTCCACTTCATTTTACACATGAGAAAGTGCCATTTACTAGCGTGACCAAGACCATTAAAAAAGAAAAATAAGATAAATCCAAACTTATCTTAGCTTTTTTTAGATCCCACATCACATTTATTCTATTCTCAAATGTCACAAAATTATTACAGCATATTGTAGTTTAGGTTTCCTGACACATTATGAAATATGGAAGCTGGAACAGTAAGATTTGGATTCTGGGACCAACTCCCATGCCAAAAACTCAGTGGTGTGAAGAATTGCTTCTGTTGTATGTTGTTTTATTATAGCAATGTACATGATTTATACTAGGAGAGACCTTGGCTCTATGGTTTTAATTCAGTTCCACTGACAGATTTTCACTTGAACTGCTCAATGCACATGAACTTAGGGAGCTGGTTTTGTGAAGAGTTTTGCAGCTACAGAAAGGCTAATTGGATTGCACCATGAAATTCTTTCTGGAAATATTCTTTCTAAAGAGAACCTGGTGAACACCTTCCAAACATCATTTCTGTACTTTTTAAACCTTGTATTGCATGTTATGAAAAAGAATTTTAAAAAAGAAATCAAATACTTGCCTCAAGGATTTGTTTACATTTGGTTTTTTCCTGTCTCACTACTAACAAATTTAGTATTTAAGTCTTTGAGTTCTGTTCTGATTTTATATTTTCTTCAGCTTTTAGGGAAAGCAATACTTCATATGCTAGATTTATAAATCCTTTTGAGGCCTGATATTAGTTTAGAGTCAAGCTGGCAGACCTGGAGGAAGCCATGGTGGTACACAAAGTACAGACTTTGAATCTCTCTGAGTTTTTTCTAATGTTTTTTCTTAACTCTTTGTGCTAATGTTTACATTTAGTTGTTTGAGGCTTAATAAAACTGTGAGCATTCACCTTTTCTGTTCATCTTTTGATTATTTTTTTAAGCTACCCTTTCTTTCTGTGCTAAAATTACTCCTCAGTTGGCCCAGTCATTTAATGTACATAAAATATATCATTATCTCTCAAGCAGAAGCACTAATGTTCAAACCTGTGAAGCAGCAGCTCCAGCCCTTGTTCTTTCTCTCACGGGGACACTTCTATTTGCTCAGCTGGAAGTCTCAGGGGTGCTGCCTGGTGCTGGCTGTTGTGTGTGACCTGCATGTCGGTGGCACGTGTACAGCCCTGTAGTGCAGCTCCAGAGCCTGGCCCCAGGGTCAGGGAGCAAGGCTCTTCTCACATTGATAAAGTGGCTGCACATCACAGCAGCATATGAGTGCTGATATGACCTCAGTTTGCTATTAGGGGATTAAAGCCTTGACCAGAGATAAGCCAAATGCAGCAAAAAATCAAGGTTGAACAGGAATTGCATCAAATGGCAAAGAGCAGAGGGATAGGCAACAAAATTGGTTTAAAATACCTGCTGCAGGTGTTAATTTATAGAGAATCTTTAAGGTCTTTTGAACGATTCTTAATTTTCTGCTTGAAATGCAGTGTCCTAATCATCCATTGTGGCATTTTTTCCTGGCATTACCACATCTCTGATGTGGTGAAGTGTTAGTAGACCACATTCTTACCTCTGTTCTTCCAGTCAGTCCTCCCCATAACAAGTCTGTTTGACATTTAAGTTTGCCTGGGGACAGTTCTTCATTCCCAGGTTTGGAGACATGGCTCTGCTGCATCTCAGTGGCCTGCCAGGCAGAGAGCCAGTTTTGCACCAGTCCCTCCACATACACACCAATCACTACAAAATAAAATAAAGACAGAAGCCAATAAAACTTGCACAGACTGAATGGAAGACTAGACCCTGGGCCAGAGAGTGAAGAATCAGGACCCCAAAAACATGCCCCTGTGAGCTCTTGCATCCAAGTGCAAACTCAGCCTTGGTGGTCAAAGTGAGCCTTCAGCCCTTTTTGCCATCAGAAATTAGGAAGCTGTGTGCTGCCTTTGCTCTGGACAGGGGATGCTGAAGTCTTGTCTGGCTGAGACAGGACTTCATGTCACCAGGCACGTGAGCAAGCCGGTTTTGTGTCCAAACCGAGAGCCTCCCACGAGGTGTAGGGGGTGCTGAGCTCTGGGGCCAGAGCAGTTCTGCAGTGCCCAGAGAGATGCTTCAGCCCTTGCAGTCCAGGCATAAATGGACTTTGAGACAATTTCACCTGTTAGACAAAGCAATAATATTAAAACGTGCCTTACGAAGAGCAGAAATTTCTCTTTCATTCTTTAATACATTTAGATCCATGACCGAGGTCTTGGCATATATAAACCTGATTAGACTGGAATACCGCATAATAAACCAATTTTTAATGATGTTTCTGATTAAAAACCGAGCCTATTTGTGCAACAAGGAGCACCCAACTATATGTCAGGGCACTGTGCAAACAAAATGCAAAGAAACGGCCCCTTCCTCAAGTGAAATCACAAGGGAAGATATGGACAGAGGCGTAAAACCTGAGCTTTAGGAAATTATAAGTCAAATATAGTGTTTCATACTGTTTTTCCACATACACTTTAATAGTGATTTTCCAGTCTGTGGAAGATGCTAAAAACCCAAAATTCCGTTCATTTTAATGTAGAGAAGGATTTATTTTACACTCCAGGGTGATCCATTAGGTTAAGCTGTATTTTAATGATCTGATTTACTCAGAGTATTTGAAACACCATGAAGACTTGCCATCCATCCTATTAAGCCCAGTATCCAACATGAGTAGCAGAAGCACATGGATAAGCAAATCAAATGAAAGCTGTGAAAAAAGTTGCACAGAAGCTGTATAAATGAGATCTGTGTATCTGCAAGGCTCGTGGGAAGGATAAATTATTTCAAGATTGATTTAATGCAAAGCCACAAGCTGAACAAGCTGACTGATTTTTCTCATTTATCAGTTCTCTAGAACTGGTACAATGTTGACTCATTAATTTTCCTGAAGTGATAGACACATGGAGAAAACTGAAAAAAATCAGCTAAGATGAATAAAAAACCTGGCCATTAATTCAATGCAGAGAAATGGTACATGGATGATGTTACTCTTGCTAGCAGTAACCAAAGTTAACAGCCTAGTCATAATATTTGACCTAAAATAATAAGAATGTTTTAGCCATTTAGGTTTATTTTCCTTTTTCAAAAAAGACATAATTTTATGGAAACTGAGGGAGAGAAAATGAACCGTAGTAGTTCTGGAGCTGGAAACAATAAAAAAATTATACCATGGAATATATTGAACAAATATGTCTATCAGCCAGATTTTCTTACAGACCTAAGTGAGGTTTGCAGTGTAGAGAGCTTGTAGGATTCTTCAGAAGGCAGACTAGAGGGCTGTCATTATGAATTCATGATAGAAAGACCACAATGGAGTGGCACACAATCAAAGCTTGGGACTTGAGGCTTACTCAGAAATTAAGCCTGAGTTGACATGGATCACTGGGTATCTGTGCCTGAGCTTCACATAGCTCACCAAAAAGCCTCACATTACATATACTGAAGAACAATTCTGTGATAAAACCATTAATATTTTCAATTCTTTTCCAATCCATCTTTTGGTTCATGACACTGGAAGAAATAGATATCAGCCTCTTGCAGACTCTGGGAGAAGCGGCAGAACTTGATGGCAACAGCAGAACCTAACACAAGTACAAGCAAAAAACCCCATGTTTCCAGTGCAGATTGATTTAGTCAGGATCAATCATTGTTTCAGATACTCAAATGCTACACAGAAACGTCTTTAGCTTTTTTTAGTATTCAGTATCAAAAATAATTTGCATCCACTTCAAATATTCAGAAATTTATCCTTAAAACTCAATACATGCCTTCCATGTGTATTTTTGAATGCTTTTACAATACTATTACTGGTTATTTCTTCATGAGATTTTCTGGCACTCTCTCTTCTTACCTTATTTTTTTTTGAGATACAGTCTTTCCTGACCTTAATTTATCTCAATCTGGGAAAGCGTCAGCAAGCAACCACCAAGTAATTTCAACTATGAAAACATCTTTTTTTTATGTCTCTATTTATGTTGTTTCCACTGACAGTCATATCATATTACTGAGAATTACCCAACTGAGTAGGTAAATTATCGATACAGATTTACAGTGTTGATTTACACAGATTGTAAATTAGTATTTTAAGACTAGTAGAAATTTTAGGAAAATATCTGAATACATAGGTTTGGAAGTTTCACCTACTCTTTTTCTTGCTGTAGCATAATCTTTTGCAGTGGTATGCCTAAGGAACAAAGCAAATTCTATTTTAAAATCACAATATCTACCATTTTTAAGAAATTCAATGGTTTAAAATATTTTCCTTAAAAATGAACCAATTGTTTTCAGTAGGTGGAGATACCACAATTGATGCAAATTGTCCTTGGAAACAGAGATTAACAAATCCAAGCTACCAAAGCGAACCAAAAGATCTCTTCCAAAACTGGTGGTCAGAACTCCTGGCTGGTCTAGGATTCCTCCTACATGGCCAAAGTTTTGAAAATTCTTAAGTGCCTGCCCCACCATCAAGTTTTCCACGGGCAGAAGATGAGCATCTGAAGCCAGGCCCAAAGTGTGTTTTATGCTATTCATTTTGGGCTGATAGGAGTTGCAGTCTTTGTAGCAAGAGCTCTCTCAAAGGTCCTAATTCTGAAGCTATGACCTGTAAACCACTAGGTTCCAAAACTGATGAAATAATAAAGATAAAATCAACACCTTTTTCCCTCCCATGCCCTTAGGAGTAACATGCTTGCTTGTCCTTTTCAACACAAGTGCTTAACAAACCACTATTTACCTTAACTGACCAACTAAACCTGATCCAGCGAAACTGTTCAGGACACAGAAAAGAAAGAAATGTATAAAAAAAGGTCTCTGATAATGGAGCTTTCTTTCAACTATTTACAGTAACCAAATAATTTATTTTAAGTATTGAATATTAAGAGTTTGTCTTCAACTAGGTAACGTATCAATAAAGCAAAATCCATTTCACTGGTAGCTTCATTTTTTTAAAATAAAACTAAAGGTAATGAAAAAAGTACAGTTTTAGGCTCACTTCAGTTGATAAACAATGAGAAAAAGATGACATCATGAATTTCTTTTTTTTTTTTTTTTTTGCTTTGTTTTGAGAGAAGAGAGATGGCAGTCAGCTTGTTCCCTATCTGATTCTTCTTCTTGTTTACCTGGCAACAGATCAGTGTAAGGGCTGATGGGACCAACTCTCTCTGCTACTGCCTAAGCTGCCAAAGAAGGAAGCAATGTCACGTCGCATCAATAGGTCAGTAACAATTTCTTTATGGAAAACCAAGTTTCCAATCCCACAAAATTACCCCAGGAGAATTCACTGACCAGATGTCACGTCAAGAGTTGCCACAAATGCTGTGCAACAGTCCTTAATCCAAAGTACTTAATCAATTTCAAAATCAGTATTGATTTATTAGATTTCTCTTTTCATAATATAGAAGTATTTCAAAAAAGCATTTATACTGCCTAGGTAACTAGTTTAATGCTATATTAGGAGCTGTATCTCTGGTGACCTGAAGTGTTGTTTTGTTTGGTTGGGGATTTTTTTCTGAGTGTTTTATTTCTTTTTGTTTTGTAAATGCAGGCAAGTAGATACAGGCACAGACACACAGTAATTATGTAGCATTTCATTGTGCTATTGATCTCTGCTCAAAACTCCTATTGATATGCAGGATCAGGTACACCTTTGCCAGATGGGATTTTTCCAGACTAACCCCTCAAAATCTCACAGTGCTCTGTGATGGCAATGCTTACCGCCTTAATTGAAAAGGTAACAGTGAAATGTCACTGTAAGCTCAGATTTGTTGATCAAATCCTCAACAAGATATCCAGGAAAGAAACCTGCAAGATTCCTATGTGCCGTTATACACAATACCCTCTCCCCTTCCTAACACATTTAGAAGGATTACAGAGCAGTGTCTACCCACATGACATTGGCCTGACTCACCAAAACAAAGGAATATTTTATTTTCATGCCTATTTACTTTGTCTGCCTGTCAGCCTGTCAAACAGCAACCATCTGTGACTATCAGGAAAACCAGTCCCCTGATCAAAGCACAGAAATACAGTGAGCAGAGGAGTAGTAACATCAAAATGATGACCATGAAGGTCCCCATAATCTAACATGAACCACCTGTGAATTTTCTGGATTGAAATGAGAGTGGAAATAGTTCAGCAGGTTCCTTTAGGCTGAGAGTAACATAGCTGTCAACATAACTGACAAAAAATAATTGGTCCCCTTCAGTTCACTTGACTACAATCTTCTATTTAAACAGTGCTGTGTTTTTCAGCATGTAGGTATTGAAATTAACCTTTTTCTAGGTTGTTGTGATACTGGTCTCTTGTGGTGACTGCACTCCTATCATGTCCTCCACACTATTTCTACCAAATCCTAAAGATGCCAGGAAATAGGAGCTTTTTCTCCTTCCCATAGGTTTCTGCTGAGTCCAGAATGCAATTTGTGCTGAAACAAAAGACATTGGTTGCTGTATCAATGTAGCAAATTACCATTCCTGGTGTATTGATATTTTCCATTAGTTACACCAGGTGATGTATTTTGCAAATCTGCCCTGTTTACATTTCCTTCTGTAGCCTTCCCCTTTGTCTTTCAAAATTGATATCCTTTCCAGATTCCCTCTTAGAGTCCTTTGCTTCCTGTCACCCATGATTGGTAATGAAAACTCCAATAATTTATTTCAGTGGATTGTGATAAGTTTAAGTATGACCAGCATTACCAGTGATAATAAAGGAAAATGAACATGCCAGTGATGTTCTTCAGTCCAGCAGAGAGAGGAAGAGGCACTCCAGGGTATAGTTCCCTACCATCCCACCCCTTTTGACTGCAATGCAGTTGTTTGCACTGTCTGCACAGCACCAGACACAAAAACTGCAGACTGAGCTCCTCCCTGTGCCCTGATCTACCCCAAGGGAACAGCCAGGCCACGTGAAAACCAAACAAATGATGAGAGTCCCAAGGCCAGGATCACCTCCTGCCTAGGCAGGATGAATGACTTGACTTCTGAGGCTCAGTCTCCCAGCACCCTGAGTGAACCAATTCCTCCTTCCCATCACTTCCTAAGGCCCCAGCAAGAAAACAGCTTTTCATCTACCCAGGGCCTACAGGGCATCACTGCATTAATGCCACGTGCTTATTGGACAGTGATTTCTGTGTCCATCTAACAAATAATAATTGAAATAAAAAGGCCATCTGTTTAATCATAATTCCTCAGCAGATCTGAGGCTTCCTCTTCTTAACTACATTCATACCACTTTGGCAGACCTAAAGATATTTGGGATCTGTGAAATGGGGGAGCACAAATAAAGGAGTTACTCACATTGGAGGAGACCTGGGTATATTAAAAACACACAGTCCAATGAAGACTCAGAACCAAGAATTTGGAAATAACACATCATACAGCACCACAGAACTGGCTACAGATCTCCCAGACTCAGAGTGCCCCGTACAGAAACAGTCCTGCACATTCAGTTTTGAGGATCTCTGCTTGGACACAAAGTCCTTCTCTCCAGAGGAAAACAAATATTCAGTGACAGTAACTTGGTAATTGCAAAACACTGTTTCAAATCCTATTATTTAGCCTTTTTCTCAGCTATAGCCAACTGTTCTCAAGCTCACAGGACTAAGCACAACCTCATTGACACCAGAACAGTGAGACCCATTCACAGCCGCTAATGGTGGTTGGTTCAACAAATAAACAGGAACTAGCTGAATAGATATCATTATGCCACTTTTTATCTTATTTTCTTGCATGTGTGAGCCCAACAATAACAGTTTTCTGGTAAAGTACCAGCCAACTAGTGCTTTTTTCCAGACAAAATAAACCAAACAAAGCAAATTTCTGCACAGTTTGTGACCAAATGTCACCCTGAAAAAGATAATGTGTGGAGAATAAACACACACAGGGATTTTTTTTTCCTGAGCCAAATAACCTGGAAAATAAACATTGGCATATTTTTCTTGAATTCTCAAACCTGCAAATTTAGACTCTCCTCTTATCACTCTACCTGCTTCCTAATTTTCAGCTGCCCAGAGTCAGAAATATTTTCCTGTTTTTTCCTTTGGAACTGAGAACCTGTGCTGTAGAAATCCCTGGGATAACAATTCTTCAGAGATTGAATTGTCTTCCATATTAAAAAAAGTATTCACTCTGAAGCCAGGATTAAGGTCTCAGGCAGGACAGGATTCAAAGGATTTAGTGGTTGCATATCACTCTGGGGTGGTTTTGTGCTGCTGATCAGATTTTAGGTGCCATTAAAACAGCAGATTTTTCCAGCTGGAACTCACAACCAGAAAAGCAGAAAAGTCAATGGGGAAATGGAACTTCTTAAATGGGATTGCTAGGTTTAAAAGAAAGTTGGCTTGGTTACACCCACATGGAATTATGGACAGTGTATTTACAGTGAAAAAAAATATATATATTATTAACAACCCATCTTTACAAATCTTAAAAATCTTCAGTGAGGTTTGGTTTTTCTTTTTTTAAAAAATTATCGTATAAATTCTCACAGTGAAAAATGTATTCATTTTCACTGTGAGAATTTATACAATTAGACGTATAAATCTTATATATAAAGTGAGATACTCTATAAGTGAGATACTATTTCACCCTTGCCTAAAAGCTATTTCCTTTCATCTTTCCAAACACCTTTGTAACCAGCAGAGATCACGTCTGCACTCAGCAGTGACACGGAAACAGAGGCTAAAAGCTCTGGAATGAGAAACAGCCTGGGTTAGCGAATGGCACGGGAACTCATGTGGCTGGAGAGTGCTTGAAGAACTCAAACCCCTCCATGAGAGCTGTGCTATGAACAGCCCAGCTCTGGCTCAGCTCCGAGGTGCAAACCTCACACAGTGAGGCCAACAACACCCCAAAGGCCCTGGAACACGGAGGGGTCACTGGGCAGCAAAACCATTAAGGACTTCTACTGGCTTAGGAGCTCGCTGAAGGATTTTAGAAAGAGGATTGTGCCTCTTTTCCTCACACCTGTGTTTTAGTGGAACACAACTGCTAATGGAAAGGCAATTGAAGGCTGAAATAATCAAGGGATGACCCTAATATTCCTGAGAGAATATCAGTTTCTGATTCCTCTCTTTTGAGCAAATACAGGCAGAGGGGGGGAGTTGCTTGTCCGGGGTTTCTTTCCTGTTCATCACAGCCCTCTGGACAAGCACATCTATGGCAGAAGAATAGATCAGCACTTAAAAACTGCAGAGTGAAAAAGGACCAAGCTGATGTTCCTGATGAGCTGCCCTGGATGCTCCTCAGCTCCAAGCTGCAATTACAGCCCTGCAGGATAATTTCCACTATGTAGCAACATAATCTTTGTTGATTACTACTAATTAAATTTCTTTACTCTTTCTTTCCCCCATACTTTTTTCACTCCACTTTAAAGGTACACTCAGCATATTCATCTTTTCTGAGTTTCTGAATAGTTGTGAAGCACGGGCCTGTGTCCCACTGCAGCTTCTGCAGCCTTACAAATCCTCATATATTCTGATTCTTAAACATTATTATGCTCTTGTTGCCACATTCCTTCTATCCAGCACACGTAGACACAGTATTGCTCATCCTCATCTACTTCTGCAGAACCTGTGAAAACCATTAATGAAATACTAGGGGGGGCAAAAAAAAAACCCCAAAACCCAAAGCTGATTAAAAATGTAGAAAATTTGCTTTTTAATCAAACACTATTTATTCAGTGGGCAACTACAGTATGCAAGACACTATTAGCTGTGTAAAAAAAAAATTATCTTAATATTTAATGTGTGTCCTCACCCCATTCTAATTTCCAAATTACAAAGCTGAAGACTTCTGCTGCTGGTAATTAATTCTTTGCCTGTTATTAGCTCAAACACTGATGCCCCATTCGTTAGGTTACATAGGTGCAACTTCAGTGGTGGTTTGTCTGCATAAATAAATAAATTATATGTTTTGACATTACTGTGTATTTGGCCTTGATATCCACAGCTGAATGAAAGGCAGGAAAGGGCCCTGATCTCTCCCTGTCTGGAGAATACAAACAGATTGAGAAGTGCATCACCTGCACATGTTACTGCAGCAGCCTTCCCTTTGTTGTCAAACTCGACTCAGATTCATTTCAAAATATCCAAGTCCAAACCTAATTTCTGGCAGGACCTACAGGATCAAGTATGTCTCCTTGGCATTCATTTGCTGCCAGAAAGGCTCAAAAGGACAATGAATGACAGCCAAACTGATAATCAGTTTCAGTGAGTGAGGGTCAGTGAGTGTAACATCTGCCTGGCTGGTACATATTCATGCGCGGCACCCTGCTCATCCAGAGGTCACAAAAACTCACAGAACGAACAAGATCCCGCTGGAGCTCTCTGCTTCCACATGCATACAGGCACATCATTTTTTACTCATTTACTGGGATTTTTTTAAAAAGAAATGACTGACTGAAGGAGCTACATAGGTCAAAATTACTCTGGTTTTGTTGTTTTTGGGTTTTTTTTTTATTTGAAAATGCAAAGATAAAGAAGAGGAGGATGGCAAGCACGGTATAGGAATATTTTTTCTATCTATTATAACCCATTCTGATTCACTGAGACAAGAATTACTATAATTTTTAAAGTACCTTCCCTATGGGATAAAAAGGAAAAGCTGCCTCAAGTTTTTGGACTATCATGGGATATAAATTAACGTAGCTCTGTCACAGATTAATGATGAATATACCTCTCCCTTGTTTGTAAAAAACTAAGCTTAAAAATGACAGTTGTAAGTCATAAAATTTAATAAGTAATTTCTACCAAAAAAATCTCAAATGCAGTTAGAAGTGCACTGGTTCCTCTGCCATGATCTAAGAGAATGCCACAGTCCCACCATGAAGGACTTAAAAAAATCATATTCCAAAAGCTTATTGGAATTGTACTACTACTTAAATGAATCCGTACCTAAATTTTGCATCTTGAAAAGATGATTTTGAATTCGGAGAGACTAAACACAAATGATCTTCAAAGAACATTTTACAAAAGTCAGACTTGGCTCTGGAAAATTGGAAACATGATATCATAGGTATGGAATAATTTTAAACAAAAAGAAACACTAACAGAATTCAGTATTTCTTCTGTTGACACCAATTGTGGTTATGTTTTGTTTATTTTGGTTTCAAAAATAGTTTTCTTAGTTTGGGACAATATTCCTGAAGGTAGAGTCCTACTATATTTTTAGCCAGTAGTATTATTACTATATATTAATATAATTTTAATATTAATAACATTCCTATAAATTAATATCCTGAAGGGATACACCTTAATAATAACCCTTTTATTAAAGATACAGATTCAGTACATCAGTACATTCAATACACCTCGAGCAAATTTGCTTTCATGATTCAAAAGCCCAGACAAGGATTCCCAGACACAAATCAGGCAATGGATCCCAAGTGTCTGAGTAAGAACTGCTCTGTCCAGAGTACATTTTCCACCACAGCCCTGGGAAGTGGCTGTGCAGTTCCACAATCTCCTCAGCACCAGCAAGCAGCCCTTCAACACCATGAGGGACAATCCCTGTTACAAACAGGTATAACTCCAGAGTTCTTACTAAGATAGAGGGTATTGGATAAACTTTCTCAAATTATCACCACACGTTCTCATTCTATTTCATGCTTTCCAAGTATACATCTAAATTATGGAAAATTTTGTATGCCAACACAGGACATGAAATGCTTTAGGCTCTTGATGAAGACTCTGAAAGAGGAAAGACAGCACCATATACTAATGAAACCTGACTCTTTAACAGCTAGGAATTTCTCATACTCAAATTTGACACAGTGAAACAACAGCAGGGGAATGCCTAGGTGCAATTAGAGTATTACAAAAACAGACTGGGAAAGGCATCCGCAAAAGAAAACAGAGATAGTTGTGTAAGGTAATTCCAATAGATGGGCTGCAGAAATCAGTTTCATAGGCATGGGAGTTACTTAACTCAAGCTGTGCCTGAGGCAGCAACAAAAAAACTTAAAATCCCTTTCTCAGCCCAATTTCCTATTCTTGCAAGAAGCTGATATTTTGTATTTTTGTGTTATATTAGCTAAACACAACAGAAGCAAGAGACATCAAGGTGAGACACAGAGATAAAATCACAGCTCCATTTTTGCTGTAAACAAAGAACAAAAACATAGCAAGAAATATTCCTTCCATGAAGTCAGTGGCAAAATAAACAGACAAAAGAAAGAGAAAGAAAATATATTTTTTTATTCGCTTAATGTAATTTCACATATACACCATACAGCTTCTGAGTGGTCTGAGAATTAAATGAGGAAGTTTATTCATTAAATAGCTGCAGCTTTCCACCCACAAAGTCCTTAATACAAAATGCAAAAATTTCATGAAAATTTTAATTCCAAGAGAAGATATTTTGGTTTCCATTTACAGTAAATTACATGAATGGCCTGTTTCTTGAATCTTTATCTCCAAATAAATTAATGAGCAGCTTTAATTAATTAGTAAACACTACATATTTGTTATTAATGATCATTTCCTTGTCATTGTCCTGGATTATAACAGTTTATTAGAGCAGGAAATAATGAAAGTCATGATTCATGGTTGTGTTTATTATCGTAAATTCTAATTAGTCTATAGATAGTGTGTTCCACTGTCGTAACTGCTTACATAAACATAGCATAGGAGAAAGACGTATAACATAAATAAATTGAGGAATGTAATTGCAGGAGCCATCATGGCTCCACAATATTTCAAGAGTGTTCTATTTAGCAAGGATTACCCAGCTGGAAGAACAGCAGAAGAAGAAACTGTGACTATATCAGGGGAAGGGAGAGGTAGAAGGACTGAAAAATGTTCTCAAGTAGAGCGAGGAACAGTTGGATGAAGGACAGGAAGGAGAAACAGCTGCAAGGAGCAGGAGAATTTCACACCACAGAAGCACCCTACACCTGGTGATTGCTGATGTCTGCATCCCTACAGCTCATTAACTGCTCTTCCATCTGAGGCATTCTGCCGGCTCCTACACCAAATATTGTGGGGCTTGGGGGCTGGAAGGGAGTTTACATAAAAAGTCCCCACGAGATTTAAGCAGGGCCCATTTTGTTATTAATTTCTCAGGAAAAGCTGACTTGGTTCCCCTCTACCCACACCAATGTGTGCAAAAACACATTCCAGCCTAGGCTAAGAGCTGACCTGCAAGAGCCCAAAAAAGGCTTCAGCTTAATCACAGGCATAGAAAGCATAGCTAGCATAGCTATGCTGAACATTTTTTACTGAAAATTTATTATACAGAAAATGGTTTCTCTGCCAATTTTACAGTGAAAAATATGGATTTCTACAAGCCTCTAAAAAGATAATAATTTTATATCAGTGATAGTCCATTGGAAAAAAGGCCTTTTATCGCTTTTCATATAAATCTCCATTTTTCAATATTGCTGAAAAAGTGTAAGTTCTGAGTAACATGAGTAAAGGCACAGAAGATGGGTTATTGAGCAATAGTCCATTGAAAAATGAAAAAGTAGACGAGTTCACCACTCTGTTAAATAAAAAAGCCCTCTCCTTCTGCCTGGGAGAAATTGAGGAGTCACAGTCATTTGCCAGCTTTCAAGAAACAGTTCTCTACCATTATTCGAAATTAGATTATTAAGCATTTTCTTTCCAGAACCGTAACTTCAGGGACCAGGCTCTATATGCTCCAGCTTTAAGCCTTTGTGAAGGACCTACTTTTACTTTAACACAGGCAAACTAAAAATATTTGTCTGGTCACACATATCTAGAGCTGGAAAATTTATTTCAAAATCCTCAAAAAAAAAAAAAAATATATATATATATACACTTCTTTATATGCTCCAGCCATTGCTTTCTATCACTGAAATGTTTTGGGAATGTAGATATAGGCAGCCAGAGAGGAAATTATCTTTTGTCTCTCCCAAGACTTTTGGGTTAGATGTTCCTGTCCATGTTTGCCAAGCAAAACCCCAAATCTTATTTGAGGGCAGTTTTTATTCTGAAACTCAAGACTTTTGCTCACATGCTTAACTTTAATTATTTCCCAGGAGTTTGGGAGATTACTGGCAGCAGGCTCTTACCTGCTACCTCATGACCAGCATAGGAAGGAGGCCATGGATCAGATAAAGTTATGCTGTGTTTGTTTAGGAAATGGGTTTGGATTTCCGTGAATAACATTTGCAGACATATGAGGTTTTGCTCTTGAGCTAATGTGTGGCAAAAATCACACTTTAACTTTCAGCTGAAAAATATATAAGGAAAAATGACTCTAAGCTAAGCATTCTGTTAAATCTAAAAGTATTTAGTTGAGTCATTTATATGCAGTGCATTAGGTCAAACAATTTATTTTTTTATGGTTAATTACAACTTTTGAAGGAAATTGTAAGGCCTTCATATTGTGTGTCTGCTAATAATTACCAGTAATGTGATTAAATTCATGTTTAATGCTTATCTAAATTAGCTCATTAGCTTTATGGATGTTTGAAAACCTCCAAAGACTGAAAAATATTCAGTTTTCATTATGGTGCTGATACTGATCTCACAGACTGTGGCTACCATATTCATTACTCTCTGTATACATAGTTCTGTATGGAATATCACTTGTTTCAAACCAATTATTATGCAAATCCCAAGACCTTGCTTGACACTCCCTGGTGACAATGAAACCTTGTTTGGCTTAAATAATCATTTGGGAGCCATTTATACTATGAATGAATATTACTGATTCTGTATAGCAAGGAACTATATTTTCTTTCATCAGAGAGTAACAGGAAATAGCAAACATCAACCCAAAGAATAATTTTAGTTTGCCTGCAAATATATCCTGGTGCCTCAATGCACCAGGAATTTTTCTGGAATATACGTTGATACATTAATATAACAGATTGCTCTAAATTAGTTCTTTTTGTGCTTCTTATTTTTTTTTATACTGAGAAACTTCTTAACATGGACTGATTTCAATGGCTTTAACTTACCTTGAGTTTGTTGCATTCCACCCCCCTAAAAATAGTATAAGAAAACAATAAGAGAAATATTTTCAGAATCAATAGTTATAAAAAAATAATTAATTCATAAAGCAACTTACACCTTGTAAAACCATAATGCATACATACTTACAAAAATAGTTACATATGTACAAAACAATATTATAAAACTTTTTTATGAGGATGTATAATTAAATACATATAAAACTGAAATTATTAGTGATATTAAAAATTTTATTAGTTTTATTTTGTTTCTTTTAACGTTAAAATTTGGGTTTTATTCTGTCTGACTTTTTGAAGGTGATCTGATTTTTTTTTTGTCAAATGACATGTGGCCAAACTTTAATCTGCTAATGAAACCCAATCTTTAGACCACAAACTTCTTAGAATTTCTTTAGAGCGGTTGTTTAAAGCATAGATTTAGGACCATACATTATTTTTCAGCATAATCTTTTTTTAAAAACTAAATTTAGTATCTCGCATATTGCAACTAAACTTTTTTAGAATATACCAAGTACTGCAATTCTTGCCAAAAAAAAAAAAAGGCAACTTCATGACATTCATTAAAGCTACAAATTAAGATGTAATTAAGTAGATTCCTTCTGGCAAAGCACTGTGACAAATTGATGGAGGAAAGCTTTTTCCTCTAACTTCTCCATAGTCAGGAGAGCATTAGCTGTATTAATAGTGCTACATTAAAATATCTAGCTGTGTAAAACTGTCATCATTCAGAACTGCTGACATGTGAGTCTGTTATTAGATAAAACTCAAAACTTTTATTTGCTCATCCTCTCCTCCAGCCAATTCTACCTGTCCAAGGAAAAAGTGGAGTAACTATTTCTGAAACGCTTACCAAAGTAGAAAGAACTGCTAAATCTTTTTCCCTTTATTATCACTGTTTTCCACATTTCAATACTTTTTCTTCAGAACATATGTTGTAGACTGCTTTTATTTATTAGCCTGAATAATTTCAGAGCCAAAACACCAACCCAAAAGATCCCACAGTGAAGTAGAACAGACTAATAACCATCATACTTCCAGCCACTATAACTGAAACATGGTCCACATAACCATCGGAAAACAAAAATAAATTAATCAAAATTACTCTCCTAGATGATGAAGGCAATTTGTCTTCAATATCTGTTAATTTCAAGTCCAGAACCATACTCCCTCTATGACAATCCTCTTTCCCAAGTGAACATTAAATCCAAGGCTTCCTGTTGCTGCTGTGTAGGTCAGTAGGACTTGTACTTCAGGATGCCTCACATTTGGCAACCAGGAGTAGCTTCTTAAACTTCTTTAAAACACTTCAATTTAGAAGCAGTGATTATTTCAAGAATTAGTGAAATTCACATCAGCATCTTCTTGTCCCTCCCTGCAATAGAGAATTTTATAAAATCTAAAAGCTGTGATCTTGTGATGCTTCCCTGGCAAGGATAATTTCTATCTCTAGTAAAATATTCCCAAGCAGTAGAGCATTCATGGGACCCAAACTTCTCCCCAAGGACAAGAGTCCATCTATTTTATTTCCAGGTTCAATTTTCACTGCAAGTGGCTTGGTTTTTGCTATTTGTACAATGTTATCATTTATAAATTAGAAATAGTGTATATATGTTATCCTTCAAATAAATTATTCCAAGCCATTCCATTTGTATGGTTATTCAGCCAGGAAAACACATAAATAAAAATAATGTATTCTGCACAGGATGTAAAGTGTATTGCTCTCACTCAAGGCTTCATTTGTATTTGGAAGGAATCACAGAATATTTTGGGTTGGAAGGGAGCTTTAAAGGTCACCTCATCCAACACCCTGCAATGAGCAGGTACATTTCCTCAGAGCCATGTCCAGCCTGACCTTGAATTTTTTCAGGAACAGGGTATCTGCCACCTCCTTGGGCAACTGTGCCAGTTTACTCACCCTCGCTGTAAAAAATTTCATCCTTATATCTAGTCTACCCTCTATTAGTCTGAAAACATGACAATTTGTCCTATTCCAACAGGCCCTGCTCAAACACCCATTCCCATCTTTCTTATAAATTCCCTTTAAACTTTTAAAGGCCGTAAAGTTTTGGAGGTTGAAGAATAATTTTGGCTGCAGCAAGACACCTAATTTTTCATTACTCTACTATAGCATTTTTTAGAAAAAAAAGTTGGGCTTCCTCTTGGCTGAAGCACATCTATCATGGTGTTGGGGAAAATTCCTTGGTCTATGTGAGGGAAGGAATAATATACCTCCCAATAAATGTAATATATTGGAAAATCTGCTTGGGTTGAGCATAGCATACAAAGATACTCAATACAAGTTGTGAAATGTCAGGAAAGGACATGGAGAGACAAGTTCAATATTGTAATATAAAACACTAAAGTCTTTTAGCTCATTTCACAAAACTGACATCAAAAAATTATGTATCTGTTAATTTTAAATGCTCTACCCCAAGAACAATACTAATGAAACACTACTGGTTTTAGTAAATCTTTAGATTTTTCTGAAAAATGTGAATCTTAATTTCTTGTCCTCTCTGAAAACAATGCAACTTTTGAAAAATTAGTTTCTGGATAGATTACAATTTCACTATTTAAAAACCTCAATGACTTTTGCCTTTAAAGATAAATATTTCTTCCTGAGACATTTTAATAGCATTTTCTGAAAATTATTCATTGTATACACTGGTAATATAAGTTTGGATTGTCTGACTTATTTCCTTGTTTATAAAAGGCTATACTTCTATTGCCAAAACAGGATTGTAAGGGGATATGTTCTCAAGACTGACTCCTCTAGTTAGTTTTCAACTCCATCAGCATTCAAGATAGGCCCATTTGTACTGAACTGCCAGAGAACACATCAAAGAGCCTTTCCTGCTGTTAGCAGCAAGAATATTTATCTTATGACCATACTGAAGCCTCAAGATTACCAACTGAGGGGAATATCCTGCTCTCACCTCCATAGCTCAGTCACCCCCTATACACCTTCACTGCAAAGTGAGACCTCAGGGTCACATTTCAGTAATGAATGTGCAGTAATTCATATAAATAATTGTTTTCTAACCATGGACAGTAGGTACCTATATTTTAATAGCAGAGAAAGGTTTAAGTTATTTTTAATTATGTCTGAAAGCAACATGCTTAATTTACAATAATTTTTTAGAAATCTGTCAGAATACCAACATATTAAACATCAAGTAGCTTCTTTTTTTTTCCCCAGGAGATAATTACATGCTCTATGCAAATTAGCAGATTTAGGGAGGAAAATGAGCTTTTTATCCAAATCACAGGCAAGTGAATACTAGGAAAAAGGTTGAATCTTATACGGGAGAATATATAGAACATATAAATACATAAAAGCCCTTTAATTCTGGATCATTATACAGGTGTAATAAATACATTTTTCTAAACACCATATGAAAACTAGGAAAAACATTTATACCTTTAATTAAAAAGTTAAAGTACAAATGAAAAAATCATTAAGAAAAAATATTTGTTGTGTTAACTGATTTCACTTCTGCAAATATGATTGTGGGAGAAAACAAGAGAACTCAGACATATCACACTCTATGTGAATAGCTGGTGGCTATTTGGCTCTGAGCTGGTGTGCATTAACAGGTCCCAAAGATATGCACCTATTAATTTGAAATTCAAAATGCTTGCATAACACTATCACTCTCTAAGAAATAAAATATGTTGTAATAAAATATCATTAATTCATTACTTTGAAAGTTTAAGAGTGTTGATTAATAAGCGCTCTGTCTAAAAAAACCAAAATGATATTGTGTTAGTTAATAATTTACAGAAATTATAAGAGTACCTGTACACGTGAGTGCATCATTTAGCCCTTCAGCAGGAACAGGAATCAGTGCTTTCATTTATTCATCATCAAAGTAGAGCAGGTACCAACAATTCTGATACCTCATTTGTGTATTTATATGAATAACATCTGCATAGCAAGCATATCAATAATAGATGTGCCAAACAAAACGGAATCAGGTCTGCTATGGCAACTTTAGGAGGAGTCATTTCATCTGCTTTGACTCCTAGGATCTCACTCTTTTGCCAGGGTGTGCACAGGTTTTCTTTTGGATTTTCAAAACAAGTCATGGGATCTTCAGCTGGGAAAGAGCACCTGCTAGATTGCATTGTACACTCGAGATTGTTCACAATGTATGCATGGATAAAAGGCTGCAGGCAGGCTCTGTCTAGCTCTAGATCTGAAGTACAGACACAAGTATTCTCTTTTCCATCTGTAGAACAGAAAGCACCACAGTGTGCTTTGTGTCATCCTGCCAGAGAGAGACAACCTGCTGGGATGAATTGGGAATGCACAGGAAAGCTGCCTCAGCCTCCTAGCACTGCTGAGCCACTCCTCCTAATGCCAGCAAATATGGAGCTGCTGCTGGCAATCCTCCACATTTAGCAAAAGGAAAAAAATGAAGAGATACCCTTTGGATGCTGACACACGGTGATATGAAACAGAATAGCAGAAACAAGCCATACATTTACACCAGTTGCTTCAAACTTGTCAAGCTGTTACTTTCTTCACAAGCAATATCACTGCACCTAGCAGAAATATGACAAATGGGATTAAAATGAAACAATAGTATGCTGACTGGGGATTTTCTTAAATTATCTGCATCTCCAAGGCATTTCAGAAATTAATATCCTAATGTAAGGGAGAACAACAGCCTCGTTTGGAAAAGCTGAATTTTGCAAAATGTCCCACAACCCTTTGGGTGATAAAGCAACAAAAGTGGTTATTGTAAACAAATAAAAAGGGGATTTGGGTGGGAGCTATCAGAAGAAAAATAGGATTGGTAGCTGGTGTGAAAAATGGAAGCTAACTCAGAAAAGATGCCTGGATCTGGTAAATACAGAAAGTTTGGTAAATACAGAACAGGGGAGTAGTAATTGAGAAAGCATAAGATCAGGTTCATGTCTGAAATTTGAAATAATAATCACACAAGGCCATAGGGCAGGAAAGAAAAGGAAGTAAAAAGAAGTACTATCAAGACAAGGAGGTTTTGCAAAAATCTCCAACAAGGTCTGAGATGAAGAACCTGAAAGAGATGTGTACAAACTGAAGAGCACAAAAAAGGCACTTTCTAATGTGCTCCTTGTGAACCTGGAGCTGCAGAAGCTAAGTTACATAAAAGGGAAGGGGAGTATAAAAGTTATGAACACACCAATTTTCTATGCAATACATTTTGGCTTTATTATAGAATTTGAGATGTGCAGCCACCAGAACATCCACTTAAAATGCCTCAAAGTGATGCTTACTGTAGCATTTGCCTAAAGCTATCAGCAAATATTTATGAAATGCACCAGCTGAGTAAGTCCAGTAACAGTTTGTACACAAAATGGGTGAACTGCTCCTGTTATTAGTTCCCCTGTTAGATCTGGTAGCAAACATCCATATAATGGCTTTAGCATGTTCCAGCCATGCAGGTGACCTATGAAATGTCACTTCTTGGTTTTCATTTGCTTGTTTTAATAGACTCATGAAACTGAACCCTTTCCATAAAATGTAGTAGTTTTTTAGTTTTTCTTTTCCTTTAAAAAAAAAAAAAAAGAAAAAAAAGAGAAGCCTTGTAGTTTGACCCCAGGCAGTAACCCAGCACCACCCAGCTGTTCATTCACTGCCTCCATGTTGGGATGGGGGAAAGACTTGGAAGAATAAAAGTGAGAACACCCACAGGCTGAAGTAAAGACAGCTTAACAAGTCAAACAAAAGCCAAGCATGCAAGCGCAGTGAAACAAGGAATTAATTCACCACTTTCCATGGGCAGGCAGGTGTTTAGGAAAGCAGGGCTCCATTACACATAACTGTGACTTGAGAGTGCAAACAACATCATATCCTTCCCTTCCTCCTTCTCTCCTCTGCTTTACATGCTGAGCATGACGTTGTAGGGTGTGGAATATCCCTTTGGAAAACACCACGTCCTTTCTACTCACAAATCCTTGCTCAAAAAACTCTAGCTATGCAATTCACTTTAAGCTCAGCATTCCAGTGGGACAGGCTTCATGTAGAAATTTATTCAAGTTCATATTTTCAGGATCAGGCACCAAAAATGAAGATGCTTCTGAATAAATTCTTGCTGTAGTACCAGGAGAGTTAAAGGTGGCAAAGAGTGCTGCTGAAGGAGCAGTCCAATAAAGTCTCCCTGTAGCTGGGAGAGGGTGACAGCGTAGATGGCAACAGCACTGTCCCCATCAGTCACTCACTGCCAAGCTGCCTTCACACATGCAACTGGTTAGAGACCAGTTCCTTTACCTTCTCTAAAGGCAAGAGTACAGAAATAAGAACCTGAATTTTGTGCTCAGTTGTTTTTTTCCACCACTCTTTGTCCTTCAGTCAAGACTGCCTGTCTTTATCAAGGAATAAAAACTTGCCCCCTTGTTTTCTCTCTCTTTCCCAGCTTGTTTTATTTTGTTTTTCAGCTAAGAAAGTTCCACTTGAATATATTTCCCTCATCTTTCCTCACTATTGGCTGCAACCAAAGTGTTCCAACCCTGATAATTTCACCAGAAAAATTTCTTCAGCAATTATTTAAAATATCAATTGTCTATTTTTTATTGTTACAGTATAAGTTGGGGATTTTTTTACTGGATATATTATTCCAACTAGTTATGATCAGTAATGACCAGAGCACTTGGTGTTATGTAGAATCCTTAAAAAACACATAAAACCTATCAATCTATTGGATTCAGTTGCAGAGATCAATAATCTGAAGAATTACAAAGTCTAATTTAGTAAAGCAAAAACCAATAAAATAAGGAAGGTACAACTGCAATAACTCATCATAAAAGGTGATCATCTTTATGGCTATCAACAGATACAGTCAGATGTAATAAATAACAAAAGTAACAGAACAAAAACTTTTTGTTTCAATAATGTTAAGTATTACACTTCAGTTGTTCATTCATTTATTTAATTTTAAACCAGGATTTAAAGATTATCTACATTAGATTTAACATAAAATTATTAGATCATAAGTAGCCCAAACACTTGTTTCTCATGGTAATATAATAACAACACCAAACACTTTGATATTACTGACACTGCCTAAAAATTACTTTTATTCCAGTCTTATGGTTTAAAAGGAAATACATCCTAGAAGTTAAAGGTGTTTACAGGGCAAATGTACATCAGAGGTACTGGACCCTCTGAGACCAAGCACTTCAGTCTTGAAGCCCAGTTCCCCAACACAAGACTAAGGTCAAAGTCAGCTCAGGAAGTGAGGTCAGATTTTTATATTCTCCTGCCTTTATGGGCCAGAGGAGACCTGGGCTTACCACTTACATGGCATAACTGGGCTGGCTACACCTCTGTTCAGAGCACTAAACACAAACCTGCTGCTGTTCCTTTCTCCCTAACTCTGCAGACAATAAATCATGTCAAAATGCTCATTTTTAAGCTATTACTTTTTAAAGTGTTTTCCATAGGTTTCCATCCAACGAGCTCCATGGAAAAAGGTTTTGACATTTTTAACCTCACCTTTTCATGTGCTTAGTATTAATGTTTTTTCAGGTATAGGTTTCAAGAAATTGTGATTCAGGCAAATGGTAGTTGAGAATGATTTATATCCTAGGGCACACAAATAAAAACCAAACTGTTTTCCTATGCTAATCAGTCTGCCTGCAAGTCTTGTCTTCAGCATGAAATTTCTGGAGGCAAAAAGAAGCGTTTCCTGCCTAACAAAAGTATTTTGCACAGAGGAGCACTCCAATTCCTTTATCTCCTATAAAATATACTTTTAATACTCAGTAGCACAGTCATTTAGTTCAGCAAAAAATCGTTTGTATATGTAGTTCCCTTTATGTCATAAAAGTCCTGTACTGCATAATTTAATGACAAGAAATAGGAAATATTTCACCACAAATACAGTCAATAAGATTCACTATACCACCCCACTATGAACACTTGTGAATGAAAGTATTCAAAACTGCTCATTTGAAAAAGAAAGTCTAATAGGTTTGAGGAGGAAATTGTCTAATACAAGACAATATTACAGGTGTATAGAAACACCTCTGCCCCTGAAAATAGAAAGGATAAAGAAAAGAAAATAATTAAATCTCTTTTAACAATGACTCAGGTTATCTATTCCAGTTTCCTCTGGGTATTCACTATTTCAAACCAGGGTTTCTTTCTATTCAAGAAGTGTTGAAGCATGACAACTTATACCAAAATGAAACAATAGGAAAAGGTTAGAAGAAGTCAAAATGGATACTTAAAATTCTGATCCATCTATTTGAAAAGATACACATTGCATCAAGCTGTTCATAAAGAAAATAACTTAGATCTTGCTGATCAGTGAAATTTTACTTTACATTTTTTCCATCTACTTTTATGAAAAATTTTAAAAGATTATTCATTAAATAAGACTAGTCAAATGTTTTTATTATTATATATTCACTTCTTTAACAATTAATAAGACTTCTGAGGCTACTTTTCTCCCAACAACATAAATAAATTAACCAACTTCAGAAGAACATGAAAGTTGATTTCACATCTTAGTGTCTTCAGTGCACATATTCAAGAAAGTTACTAGACTAAAATAGAAAGAAATTTACTTTTAAAGGGATTGTTTTACACTAGACCTGAAAAAACACAATCAGAACCAGCCTTATTTCTTACCAGAGAGTGACTTTTCTGCTTTTATCCTGATTTCTCTGCTTCATTAAAAGCAGTATATTCACCAGTGTAGAGAACTGTTTCTGTGAATAATCTCATTTAATTCCTTACACAAGTTCTTTCTTGTCTTCTAACCACAAGATAAACTTTGGGCCATGATCTTCATAGGTATTCAAATTAATGAATCAAAGACTTGACTTTATTTATCCTTCACCTGGGAAGAAGAAAAGCAATGTGGGTCAAGAATTTACATTTTTAAAAAAAGAATAAAAAAGAGATATGTTGGTAGTGATCACAGCTGGTAAGTACCACTGCATTGAAAAGAAGAGGAGACATCTGAAAATTTCAACAAGCATGAGCATAAATCAAATAGGACTCCAGAAGGACCACCAGAATGCATTGTTGGTCAAGAAAGACTGTAAAATTCTGGGGTTAAGTATACATAAGTTATTTTTCAAACCATTTTAATGACAGCAGCAGCTATACTGAAAGGAGAGGCCTCCTTACAAGGATGTTCTGTAAAAGTCAGTGTATACCAGTCAAAAAGATTGGTCAGTGTACTTGAAACTAAGAAATCCCAAAATACTTGCCTCCCATGAGTTTACAAGTGTATCTTTGCTTAACTGTGAGAAAAATGTGCACAGTAAAGAGGTACAGCAGAGGAGATGACACACCACCAATCACTATTGTGTTATGACCTAAATTATCTTTAAAATAATACTCTCATAAATAAGAGTAGAGTAATTTAAAAGCAGTTATCCAAACATTGCTTTTTTGAAAGGTCTCTCAATGGCAAAGGTTTCATTCTCTATTATAATTCTCAGTCTACTTTATTATCCCAAGACAGAGAGGCCATATAATTAAATTAACTGTGACTTTGCAACTAATTTTCAGATTTTAAAAAGCCATATGGTACCTTTCATGGGACATTTAATCTGCTCATTCATTAAAAACTTTGACCCCACCAGTATTTTCCTCAGTTCAATTAAAAATCCATTAGAATATTAGTTCATGCATCAGTGTTGTGTAATCATCACTACTCAACTCAAGACAAATATAATGAGTGAGAATTAAATAAACCTTAGTGTTAATTTCAATAGTGCAGTGTGAAGTCTTTGAAGTGAATGTTTTAACCTTTCTTTTATACAGATTTCAAATGTTTATAATTATTTTCATCTTTCTGAGAAGACATCTGTTCCACACCCTCACCAGTGACCACCAAAAGTTCACAAGCCTGTAGTAAAACACAGGTAAATATTTGGAGCTAGACATTATGCTGGATTAGAGAGGAAACATGGAATGCTCCTGTGTACATTTAGACCACCACTTTGATTTGGTCCCTGTTTTGCTCTTGCCTGCCACTTTTATACTCTCTTTCAAACAGGGGCTGTCTGTATCAAGTTTGATACTCTCCCTTTCTGTGTGCCATCTCCCATGTCATTGCTCCATGGCCACCACTCAAGAACACATATTTGGTTTCATAATATCTCTTACCTCTTCTCTTGTAATTTAATTTTTCTCTTATAATTATCTCTTCTAATAAGAGACTAGGAAAACAAAATCCAAAAAGAGCCAATCCAAAAACCAGGAATTTTTGCCAATTAGTGTGTATTATGCCTTACAGTGCAAGACCTCTTCAAACCTAGGGCAAAGAAGGATGGGGACAGAAAGGATCTGTCTGGGGCCTCCAGACCAGGACAAGTAAAGGCTGCACTTCCCAACAAACCTGCCAGGGACAGAAAAGAGACCAAGGTTTATGGGAGAGGCAGCGTGGGACAGTAGGAGACCTTGACCTTTTCTTTCTTTCCTCCTTCACCATCATACTTTGAGTTGTCTTCTCTCTCTTGTTGTGGCACATTGATAACAATCTTCACTGCTAATTTATGATCAATTTCTTATTAACCTTTCTTCCTCTCCTCTTTCTCCTCACTCATCACTCCTACTTTTTGATACCTCCTTATTCATGCACAGAGGAGGTTTTTTAGGATCATTACCTCCCTGATTCCCTTCAAAAGAAATCCCATTGCCCTGCGGCATGCAAGTTTCAGATTCAAAATTCCCCTTTCCACCACTTTTATTTTCACATCAGAGGCCCAAACAGTCTAACAGCCTTGTAGCTTGTGTTCTTCTGTTTTTGTATGTACAACATCTCAAAATTCATCTAGAGAGCCATGGATAAAATTTTCTAGAGTGACCAAGTTTAAAACTTGCATCTTTTGTGTGTCTGAGACTTAATAACCTGCAAATAAAAAAACTTTTGTAAAAAATTAATCTATTGTAAAACTACTTCCCAGACTTACATTCAGACAGTGAATGTAACTCAAAGTACCATATCATGCCTGATATCTGTACTTCCAATTTAGATAACATTTGGAGTATGCAAATTATTATACCACATGGAAAGGGATTTGTACACTCTGAGCACTTAGCAAAAAACAGTTTAAAGTGTTTCAGAAATAATTAATAATGACCAGCCAGAGACATTTCCAGAATTAACACTGCATTGATTTTTTGATTATTTCTATGGAGCTAATATGAAATTTAAAATATTTTTTAGAGTACAGTTGTGCTACTACTAGTTTGCACGAGACAGTTCTTTCTGCCATTTTCTGTTCAGCTTTCTGTAATAAATTCCACTGGATTTATTAAAAAAAAAAGATGTTTTCACTGATTTAAAAAGTTGCAAGAAATATGCTTCAAAGAAAAGGTTCAGCACACTGTAGTACTTGTTAACCCCCCATAATATCTATTGAAAATGTCCCCTTTTAGGAGCTCTATAATACAAGAAAGTACAGTGAGCTTTTTCATATAAACTGTTTTCTAGTTGTCTGCTATTTTCAACTGTATATATTTAAGAGTGCATAGGAAAGATAAAGTCCAGCCAAGAAATAAAAAAAAAAAAAAAACAAGCAAATACAGCAAGTACCTGTACATAACCCTATATATGAAGCAAAACGGATGGCAACAGTTTTGTACAGATGTTCTTAAAGTGTTTTTTTTTTAAATTTATTCCTACTTTATATAAACATTTATGAAGAGACTTAGGATAAGTAGGCACCAGACTGTAAAGAAAAATGTTAATAAGTTAGATTGATAAAAACATTATCTGGTGAAATATCATCTACTACATGGAAAAGTTCCATCCAAATTTTCTTCAGATAGCACGTTGCGAAAACAAACAAAAAAGTCATAATTTTCCAAAATAATATGCAGAACGCATTGCATAATTTTACATTTAATACAAAATATAACATGCAACTTCACTTTTGTGCATTATGAAGAATTTCTATTTAGTACAGCAATGCTATTTAGACTTTTTTTCATTTAAATCCTTGGAACAAACCCCCAAAACATGTCAAGTTACCCAATGTCAGTCTGTATTAACTCTTACTTCCCTTCAAAAGTAGTGAAATTGTAGTTTTGACCAATAGCCAAACTCCCTATGTTCTTTTACCATAGGGAAAACAAAATAAATCTGGTTTGAATTGTTTTTTTTAAATGCTTATTGCTTCTTGCTCCAGCTAATGCTAGTGGCAATGTTCAGCATCCTCAAAGATATCACAAGTTCTGTAAATTGAACATATATTATGCCCCAGAGAACTGTCAAGAGATAGATAATATATTCTAAAAATATCATTAAGATAAACAGAATATTAGTTAGGGAAATAGTTGATAAACATTTCAGTAGAAGTTTCACCACAAAATGTACTGTGAATTGAATATAAAGGAAGTGCAAAATTGGGTGTAAAATATTGAATTTTTATCTTCTGATCTAGTTGAGGAATACTCGTTTGGCCCCAGTAATAGATATTAAAGAAAAAGGTGGTGTGTCCTTATAGCTGCCTTATGAAGGGTCACAGGGTAGAGGATTCTGAAACATTAGAAACAAAGGAAATATTAAAATGGGGAGAGCAAAATTGGAAGGCAGGGAGGACAAAACCACATTTAGTTCTGGCAAGAATTTGCTGCCAGTAAGGACCACTGCCAGCTGGCCATCAGCTGTGGGTGGAAATATGTTCTGGCAACTGTTCTGGGTGGTTTCATCCCAAAACAGTGTCGTCTTCTCTCTTCTGAAAAGGTGCCTGTCTTGGGAAGAACCATATGCACCCATCCACAAAAGTCTAATCATTTAGGGAAACTTACATTTTAGGGAAAGTGATTTGTCACTGGATGAATTGAAAAAAGAGACAGGAATTCAGGAATTAAAGGCAGCCAGTGAAAACTATGTGCTTGGAGCAAGCTTACCAGCTCTCACTTGAAAGGTTTCCATGACAATTCCAAAGTTTCCCACAGGTTTTTTACCAGAACAATATTCAACATGACCAGACAGTTTCTAAACCTAACCAGAGGAATGATTCCATAGATGATGTGAACAAGGTCAACTACACTGTTTTTGATAGTATTTCCAGCTAGGAGTGTTTTCAAGAGAAGAGAAGCTTACTTATTATTATCATCAAGTATGGTACATGCCTGAGAAAAAACACATGAGAACAAGCGTCTGTAGCTACTGAGGAACATTCAATCAGAAGAAATATATACATCAATAATTATTTGATAGACAGCACTCTAGAAATGCTCATGGACTTTACCTTTAAATTACATGTGGTACACTGCATATAATTTATTTATTTACATGCTCTATACATCTCTTAACAGTAGTATTCAGGAGCAGATTCACAAAAGCATAGAAATGCCTGTAAACATCTCATTTTCTAGTCCTTTAAAATTGTGTTTTTAAATCCTCTAGCAATTTTGATATCTGTTGTTCACTGCAGGATTTATGTACCACAAAAAGCATCTGACCTGTTGATAAAATGTCTTCAAACAATCAGTCGTCAAAGTTGTTGAATAACATATTCAACAATAATATGCAATAATATGAATATTCAATAATGCATATTCATTTTTTTAACCCATAGTCTTCTAACATACACAAAAACCATATCTGAAGATTTCCAGGGCAATCATAATTATTTCTACTCCTCTACTCATCTCAGACCTACTCATAGGAAACCTCCCTACTATTATGCTTTATTTCTTTAAGAAACACTGGAATACACCAGGCTGAAGACACCAAGCTCTACTTTCTCATAGTATTTCAAGTCATTGTGCTGCTAATGAATGCAAGATAAAATTGTCCTTACCTTTTGTAAGGATCTGGCTTGACTTTCAAGAGGACTCAACTGGTTTCTCTTTAGGGAAAACAGCTATTTTTAAAGAGAACTTGCACATTGTGTACTAAGAACTTAAGGAATTCTGGCCAATTTGCAGAAGTTGAACACCTTCAAACCTGCAAGTCAGATAAAAAAAAAAAAAATCTGATATAAAAGATAAAGCCCACCACTCCAGTTAAGGAAAGCAGTTCTTTATGACTGTGAACTGACCAAGTGTTCCCTGGGTCACCTCTCTGCAATCACAGCCTCTGAAGAAGTTCTATTTCTGTCTCTTGCTCAAATCTCTCTGCTTGTCATGTAGTTTCAGAAGCACCTTTGATATGAGCCACAGAACAATCTTAAACAATTGTTGCTTCTTTTCCATGGCACCTGTTTAAGACTGCCCCAGGTTATTAAATTAAAAGGAGAAAACATAAAGGAGGGGGGGAATATTGCCTGCTTCCTTGTTATGTAACTCCTAGAAAAACAGAGTAAGAGTTCAGTAAGATTTCTCTCTGCACATAAAAGTGCTTGCTGCCCACCATAAAAATGAGATTGTTCCAAGAAAGAAGGCAAAGATATTTCCAAATGAATGATCTACTTAGAAATTTCTTATCATTTTCCCCAGACCTCGATTACACAAATTTTCTATTTTGCAACCATACCTGTAGAGCACAGAGAAGGGGAAAAGAGTTATATTTTTCTGCAATTTTTCAACACAAGTGTTCTCCAGAGGTTACACAAAATGGAGGCATAAAGTCTTGGATTTTAGAGGCGTATAGTATATGACTCTTCCCTACTTCAGGAAACCTCAAATGTTCTTTGTCTACTTAGTAACATCCAGTTTTTAGGAAAGGTGTAGAGCAGAATATGATGAAGAAAGACAATAAAGTTTGATTTACTGCAAAAAAGCCATGAAAAATTTTGATATTTCTAAGATAGCACTCTCTTCTTATAGCAAGAGACTGAAGCAGTTTGAAGGTTGAGCTTCCATCACAGAAGATTCCTAATCTTTAGAAAATGGTAGATGCCTAGAGACAAAGTTAGCAGAAATGGCTTTCTTCTGAATTTACACCTTTAATAACAGTGCACATGCTTGAAAAATCTACAAGGCACACTTATTGGTAGAAATACCTCTGCAGGACTAATTCTTCCTGTGTGACCTGTAGTTCTGACACACTCTGCACTGCAATAATCTCTTTTAATTTCATTTTTCCCCACCACGCCCCTTGGCTGCTGACTCAGGAAGGCACCACTACTTCAATTACATGCTAGAGATGTTTTCAAGTCTCATCTCTTTCCCTTCACATAGGTGAGAATAAGAGAAAAAAGAAGTATTTAAAATGAAAGCAATCATTTTTTACTTTAAGTCCAAGAGGTTGGCCCTGGATGCGTTTATGTCTTAAGCCTCAGTCTGGACATGCCCTTGCCTCCCCCCTCCTATGGGGTATGTATTGGTTTGCTGTATGCTTCATTTGTGAGTAGGAAAGAAAATAACAATTCTGCCAATGTGATACTATCCAAAGCATGCAAGATATTTATTTTTTTATATTGCATTCATCCAACTTCTCTCCACTTCCCAGCCAGTCCAGGACACTATCAGCAACCTTCATAAGTCTCTTGTCTTAAAACAAAACTGTCTTTTTCCTCCAGTTTGTCTGGGTATTTTTAATACTTCTCCCTTGGACCATTTCCCAGGCTCATGCATTCTCTCTGCATTGCTCCAGTTAATTACTTATATTTGATGGCCACCTCTGCGAGCCCTATTACTTACTGCCACTTGTGAACTGCTGTAATGTGGGGTGTTTGTCACTTCCACCAAGGTCACAGCCAGCCCTGTTATCATGTGCCTGCCCTCCCTATCTGGCAATATTGATGATGGTGGGGTGTGAAGTGTTTTCATCTCGCTCTGACCCCGTACGCGCCAGCACCGTGTGTTCACCTTAGGTTACTTCTGCTGAGTAAGCCTTTAGTTCTCAGCAGCCACTGCTGCAAATGTTAACTGTAAGTCATTGTGGGGAGCTGGGAAGCAACATAAAAATTTAGTTGCTGCAGCTTTTGTGGCTTGAAAGGTGACATTGGTAATTTTTCCCCTCAAGCTTTTGCTGCTTACTGCTAATCTTTTCCATCTGCTGGTCCTGGCAAGTGGGAGTAAAAATAATGTGTCTCATTCTTTAATGACAAATGGCAGTATTTTATTTTTAATTTAGAAGGACATTTCTAACTTTCATATTCTAGACATTAACCCCCTTAAATTTTCAGGATCATGATTACCAGAGTTCCACTATGGTTTTTCAGTAATATTTACAGCTATATTAACAGTTTATAGTAAACAGTTCAGGAGATTTGACTCCAGACAGACTTACATACTTCCACCTGCTTTCATCCTATCCTGCTGCTGTATTTTAGCAATCCCTTATTTATCTTTTGGGTTTTTTTCCTACATCCATCTGTATTGCACCCTATCCCCCTTCCCACAACTGGCATATTCCAGCTGTCTGTAAACCTTCTTGCTTTTGTCAAACATAGTCTCTTTTTCAAGAGGGATGATGAATCTATAAGGCTACATATTTTTATTGATCCTTGATATTAGCAAGACAGCAGGCTGAATAAGATCATTAATAATTTCTCTGAACAAAAAATGAGAGGAGTCAACTCTCATTCAAGCTGCAGACACCTTTCAGCTCAAAGGCATTCTAACCAAGCAAACACCTTGAGTACAACAGCCCTGTCAGTGCTGTTATCAGTGACTGACATGACTGGTGGCAGTGGGCCAGTCAGCAGCCTTCCTCAAGCCTCAGTCTTCCCATTTGAAAATGGAAAAAAATCCCAAAATCTAAATACCTGCTTTGAAATTTTTCCATAGCTGCTTAGAGGAAAAAATTAAAAAAAAAAAAATCAAAACACCAAACCCAATCACCCCCATGAACAGTTTCCAATCAAACTTGTAGCACACAACTTTGGACCTCCAACAGCTTCCCTTTTCTCTAAGGTGTGAGAGCCTTTAATCAGGAAAACTTGAATTTATTTCAGGAACCAATAGTGCACTACTAAAAAAATAAATTAAAAAATTAAGAATCCACACTCGTGAGAAAAAGATTTCAAGCTATATAGATAGAAAAATGACCCTCTATCTTTAAACAAGGCTACAGGAAAAATGTCAAAACCAAAGACAAAAAAGAAATCAGGTTTCTCTAAACTGCGATCTTACGCACAGGTCAGTGCCTTTTGATCCGTACTCCAGAAGAAATTATGGCACAAGATGTACAAAGTGAACTCAAATTGAGGGTACACATTTTATCTAAAATACAATATTAAAAAGTTCACCAGTATAAACAGTCTAAAATGACATTTAATGTGTCTATGGTCATTCAGAAAATATTAGACAGCTCTTCAAAAGTTCTGCGAGAAATACATTATTAAAAGCCATTTTAAAATTTAGCTGGTACAATGCTTTCCCCAAAATTCAATCATTGTCTAATTTAATACTCCACTTAGTTTGAATAGAAGCTCAAAAGAAAGGCTACCTATATTAAAAGTATCATTTGCTCATTATTCTGATCACTACAGACAGATATTATTGGATAATTTCATCTGCAGTAGTAAAAAGTATCCATTTAATTAAGAAATAATGGAGAACAAAAATACTAGAAAAGATCACATACTAGTGAGCAAAAGCAGGTCCAGGAATGAATAATAGTAATAAACTCACCATTTAGACTTAGAGTGATGGCAGGTAGAGAGGATTTGGGATCAAACTCTGAAGGACACTGACTTGGACAGTCTGTACCTATTCAGATAAAAAGATTAGCCACTGCAGCTGAAACATAAATTAACTTTATAATTAGCAAACAGATAGAGGATATTGGCACATACAGGATATTGGCACATCTGTGCCATAGAGAAAATGGTCTTGAAAACCTTGGTCTCTTCATTAAGCCAAACCTCAGTCTTTTAAATAACTTAAAAAATTTATTTAATTCTGTACTATGTTGTTTCCTGCATATATAATCAAGTAGACAAAAGGCAAAATTTAGACTAATTCAGGGTGATTTAGAGAAGCCTTGTCTACCCAAAATTCCAGCTCTGGCAGCACAGTGAGCAGTGTACTGAAGAAATACTGTTGCACATAAACTAGAATGTCATGTGTGCAAACACAATAATTGGGAAGAAGTTATAATTCACATCTACAAGGAAGAACACTAACCACAAAATAGACAGGTTATAATTCTAAAAATTAGCTAATTTGTGTTTCCCAATAACTACTTCTAATTAAATGTTACTTGTTTTTTATTAGAGACATCAGGCAGAGAGGAGAAATACCGTGATGGAACCCAGTCCAAAAACCATATAGTACTGCATCTTTCTGCAAGGTAGAGGGAAAAAATATTGTTTATATATTTGCCTATATCAAGGCAACAACCCACTAAAATCTGATAACATGCTTGAATTTCAATCCTTAATTAATCCTAGTCTTAGTCACAAAAACATTTAGATTTATCATCTCAAACACCTCAAATGATCACAAATACATGTTGTTAAGTCTCCAATAGCACATTACCTTCTCGTCATTTGTGATTAAAAAATGCACATTCCAGTCCACATTACTTTTATAAGTTGTTAAACAGTCTATCAATACAGACATATTAAGAGTGACAACGGTAATCACATCACCAAAATTTTATAGAAGTTGTTCCATGTGATTATTTGAAGATCTGTATGTTAACATGAGAGGTTTTTCCTTTGGCTTAGTTGTCCCAGTGCACTCTATTACCTCAAGTGAGGTAAAAATGAAGGCATTCCCCCTAACTCCCAACAGTGAGTTTGAATGAATTCCAACACATTCTCTAGGTTATGCTGGTCTTGCCCTCTTTGTAATTTGCTTTCCTTTCTTGTCAATTACATATGCATTCTGTCTGTATCTTTAACCAGAGACAAGTTGGTTAATTAAATGATTATTTAATGAACTTTCACGTTTGCTGCTTTACTTAATGAGACACAAGGTTATGAATTTAGTCCTTGTTATTTTCCTCTTACAAGGTGACATAAGCAGAATATAATTGATCAGATCTGAAACCAGTATAAATTAACACCATTGAATAAAAACCAGTTTACATCAGCTACATCAAGGCTTTTAACATGAAAGAAATTTATCTATATCAAGATGACACATTTAATTAGCCATACTAGAGTAGTATGTGTATTATCACATAAAATTATGATTATTGCTCACTCAAGTCCAAGAAAAATTCTATAAACAGTGTTTTGCAGAATTAGAGTTCATCCTATTCCTGATAAAGTAGTAACTCCTGCTGGTTAACTGCTTCCCAAAGACATGCATGAGTCATTGTCTGGAACTTGTCCTTCTAAAGAAAATCATCAACACTTCCAGAGAAAATCATCTCTATCAGTGTTTCCTTCCTCAAATTAAAGATAGCCAGCTTGGCAAATGCTCAGAGTTGCTGTCAAAAGGTTTGACAGGCTAAATAGAACTGTAAACTGAGTGCCAAAACAAAAATGGACAGGAAGATTACAGAAATCTCCCTAACAAGAGTAGGACCAGACCAGTTATATATCCTAGAGATACATACAAATAATTTTTAACAGGCAATTAGAGGTAAAGCTATAATCAATATAAGTCATTAAAAAAAATCCTTCTAACTCTTAATCTACTATTCCAGGGAAAAGGAAAATATCCAGTTTTGAACTCAATCATAAAGCAGAAGGATCTACAGTGCTCCCCAAAGAGGTTCTGTTGCAGGTTGTTGGGAAGGTTTGAAGGCAAATAAAAGACCACACAAGCAGCAGAGCTAAGTGGCCTAAAATATATGAAAAACAAGACAATTCTCTCTCCTGGTGGATATCTGTCCTTAACTGCTTGCTCTGCACATTAATGTCCTTATGACCAAATGAAGACAAACTCTTGTCAAACTCTTGTTCCCACCTGTTTAGCAACTACAATAATCCATTTCCTTTAATTTGTTCTTGGTTTTGCTGCTATTTTTTCCCCACTGCCAATAACAGAGTGAGACTTCCTCCTTCTGCTGCAAAATACTACCAGCAGCAATATCTGTAGCTGTTTCCAGGAAAATGAGTGTTGAGATCCATCATGGTTTTCTTCAAGTGGCTGCTGCTCCTCCAGATGTCCTGATGTGTGCTTGCACTTACAGTATAAAACTTGTTAATTTTGCATAGGGAAAATGATTATCAAAATACATAATTATAGCCCTTGTGATCCCTATTCTCCTACTCTGTTCTCCAGACTTCAGTTGTAGTGATCATACTCTCATAGCAACAAAGAGCCTGACCTTACTGTAGAGAAAACAACCCACAACCCTTTATTTTCATCATTAAGACATTCATCTTATTGAAAGAGGAGGACTCTAATTGCAAACCCACTCTAAGGGCTGGTTTATGCACTTCAGCTAATATGTAATCACACAGAAAGCATGCTACCAACCTTGCTTCCATCTCTGCTGCTGCCTGAGAGGCAGATTCCCACTCAAGACTTACAGAAAAAGAGCCTTGATCAGGAAAAGAAAATAGACTTTCAGGTAAACGTGCTCTTCAGGTTTAAAACAGGGGAAATTTACAAATTGCAAACAATTAAGTTTAACTGTATATATTAGTCAGTCCATCTGAATAACGTTTTCTGACTAGAGAGCAGAAAGTGCTGTAGAAGAAAAAAAGGCTGTTATCTTTCAGAAAGGAAAATCCATACTGTCCATAACCATCAAAAAGCAATTAAAATAGCAAACAAAAGAATGGAGAGAGTAATCATGAAATGGAAAGAATACATCAATGAGGCTGACAAGCAGCTCTGAGATTATTCACTACAACAAACTTTTTAAAAGTGGTATATCTCTATCCCTCCTGTGTACCAGTGGCCTATACTCAAATTGCCATTCTAATGATGTTAAAAACCCTGAGGAATCTTAATCCTATTTTAGGATTCTTGTCCCCTGTAAATGACAAGATCGGGCAGAGTGTAGTCAAGAGTTTTCCCAGACTAATTTCTACCTCCAACAATCTTTCCAACCAGATGAAAAAGAATTTAACGCATGTATTGTAAGCAAGAATTTTTACTTGTTGATACTATTACTATCAAAGTAGCAGTAGCAGTTGTTGTAGTCAGTCATCATAAATTAATTTTTAAGAATATAGATAAAATATAAATAATATGAGACACTCCTTTAAACACCAGCATATCTTCTGAGGAGAAGAGTTGTGATAGCACTTAGCTACCTAAAAAGTTTTTTAACTTGACTAGAGCAGTATTCTTGGAAAACACCTCCTATGGATAATTCTTTTTCATCAATATACAGCATTCAAAAACTTACAGCTTATGCTGGAAGAATTTTCAAACTTCAAAGATATTTCCCAGAAATCCCCACCTTTCAAACAGCCTTTTTTATCATTTAACTCCCTAAGTTGATTATATGCATCAAATGTGACCTTCTCACACCAAGGGAAAAAAGCACAAGCCTAGACACCCACAGAAGATGCCACTCATAGTGGAAAAAATCATCCCACACCCAGTCCACACCCTTTCCAAAATGCAGGGTACACCATCCAAAGCACCAGCAGTGCTCCTCAGAGAGTTTGTATGGAGCAACAGCCTCACAGTGAACTTGCAAAGACAGTGGGTGAAGGGCACAGGCATCCAGGGCAGGGCATTTATCACTCAGGCAGCTCTGACTCCTTTCTTCCCCCCCCCAGGGAAGCTCCCCAAAAACCTGGGAAAGATGATCTAGTTCACATAAGAACTAGGAACTGGAATCCTTAACACTAGAGGAGCAATTAGGAGCTCCATAGAAGCACTGCCTTTATGGAACACTGCAATTTCCCTCTGGTAACCAACAGCATCCCACAGATGATGGGGAGACCATGAATTTTTCTTTCCAAGTCAGAAAAATAGGCAAAGACATGGTTAACACCTCCTGATAGATGCCAATTATCAATTTTCCCATGGTCTAAGTAACACAGCTAATTTAGTTAGAATAATTGTTTTCAACTGGTATTTGGTTTAATGATTGCTGTTTCTCTCTTAGATAGGAAGATCACATATCCCTACAAGCTGCAGATTTCCTTCCAGACTACACTGGTTGATCTAAGATGCTACTTGCAGCCAAAATCTTGTAGAACATAACAGATACTGTAGTACTGCTGCTGCAACCAAATGCTACATAAATCTCAGAAACCTAATTGACTTGAATATGTTGAACTTCCAAACACACAGCAGTGAAAGAGGCATCCGTGAAGGCAATTTTAAACCAAAAGGGAAATGAAAGTAAATACAAACTGTGAGTCATAGCTACTATGCTAGTGTGGTAACAGACTTGAAGAATCAGATGGAAATGGATGAAAAAGGAAATGAGAAAGCAAAAGCAATTTTTTAAAGCAGAAAGGACGCATCAGCTAAAAGTAAACTGTTCAAGTGAAAATCTCTATCAGAAGTTAGGGGAAAAAAAGACAGGAAGAAAGAGGAGTGAATTAAAAGTTAAACTAGAAGACACAAACAAAAGCCCATGTAACAAAGACCTATTTCACTATGCTCCTACATTTTGTTGCATATCTGGTACAAAATTAAAATGAAAGCTATTACCTTAACTAAGGAAAATTATTAAGTTTGTCTCTTAGGACAGAGAGATTTAAAGTCCTGGGATTTAAAAAAATAAAGTTCTGCCTGTTTCCTGAAATTGTGCCCATCCCCTTAAACCTCACTAGCAATGCTACATTTGCTAAGATCACTTTCTCTGTTGCAGTCTTTGCCCCTTTTCTACCCATTACATACACTGGTAATCTTGTCAGTAGCAATTTTGCAGTGTTACAAGAAAAATTCTCAGGACAGTCAATTCCTAAGCAGGACAGATTCAGCCTAAATGAAGACAGTTATACACTCCCCTCACTCAGACCACTACACCCATTAAGAACTCATTAGTCAGCCAATTGCCTCATCCTACTTAAGATATTAAAGAAATGAGTGGGTCATAAAATCCTCATCACCCTGCATTTGGATCAATATATCTTTGCAATAGTATAGTTCACACCCTCAGATGAATAACAGCTCAAAATTCACTGTGCCTGGTGAGGAGAACTCCATTAAGTCAAGGTCATTTTGGTTCAAAATTATAATTTTGGGGTCCAACAAATTGGGTTATATACTATTCCCGGACTTTTCAGGTAACTGTCTGTATCCATGGAAACAAAAACACGCAATAGAAGGACAAGGGCAAAATGTCTCCAGAACCCAGCAATCTACCTTTTTGCATAAATAATCTGTATTACTGACAATGAGAAGTCTTAAATAACTCACCTAAGCTCCCTCAAAACTCAAAATTGACAAATTTAGTACATATTTTTTACATCTCCTTTCCTTCTTCCTTTGTTTCTTCCTTATTTCAGGAAAATTCTAAGCTTTAGAGCCAAAATTTTGGATCTCAAGCAAAGACCACACTATATCTTGCAACTTGAGTGCTGATCTGCTTTTTATAAAGGTGTACATACCTAAAAACTCACACACTAGCAGAGCAATGACACGATGAAAAGGGCTGAGTTTTATATATTTCAAAGAGAATCACTGATGAAAATTAATTCTCTGCCTGTATTTTAGGAAGAGCAGAAATTCACACACTTTACCAGCCCGACCTCTGCATTAATCTATTCCAGATGCTTCAGAGGAAGGAAAAGGAGTCCTAACACACACAGTGGTTTAGAAGCACAGCAAAAAAGGCAGAGTAGAGGCAGGATGAAAAAAATAAATGGCGGGTTGAATCACATTGAAGAAAAAAAAATGAAAAAAAACACAAATGGAGAGACAGCTTTAAAAAGCAAAGATAAGTACACTGAAATGCCTACCTTTTTTAGAACTAAAAGATCCCTTCTGGGAGCTTCTTTATATCTTTCTACAAGTACTTCACAAAGCAAATTTAGCATAAAAATAGACACTGCAAGAAAAACAATGACATGTTGCAATTGCTTTTCAAGCAGACTAAAACTAAAACTGCACTATTAGTAACGTTCTAAAATTATTAAAAAACATTCAATTTTTATCCAAAAAGCTAATTAAAATGAAAAGAGAAAGCCAAAGTTACCCACGAGAAACCTTCAATACTTACCAAACATTCTAGCCATCAAAAACCAAGCAGTATGGGGAGTCTTTTTAGTCAACAAGGATGTTAAACAAATATCAGATCTTTCAGATCCCTTGTAAGAGTGAGACATTTTTTGTTAGTTAGCCTTGAATTTTTTTACATGCAACGAGGTCAATATCACAATAACCCTTCAGGATAAAAATACTTAAAGAACTACTCTCTAACTGTCTGAAAGTGTCACTAACATGTGATGGCTCAGCAGCAAAAGGCATCAACACCTTCCAAAAGTGCCAGCAGCTGCTTCAGAGCATTCTGATCACCTGCTGTTCTGCAGGGCAAGAGGTTCCAGAGCAGAAATAAAGGCAGTTATCCCACAGAATGTAGAAAAACATTCACCTTCCAGGAAGATTATGCACATCACAAATTATTCCAGGTTTTAGCCTTGAAAAAAAACCCCACAGAACAACAAAACCAAAAGAGCAACCTACCCAACTGCATAGACTAATCTCAGAAACAAATAGTTCAAATTTTGACTTTAAGGCATGTTCTGTTTTCTACTGGGATAGAGTTAATTTTCTCCCTGGTAGATGGTAGAGAGCAGAGTTTTGGATTCAGTGTGAGGATTATGTTGATCACACACTGATGGTTTGGCTGGAGCTGAGCAGTGCTTGCCCTGAGTCACGGACTGTTCAGTGTTACAGGCTCTGCCTGTGAGAAGGGGCACAAGGATTTGGGAGGGAGCACAGCCAGGACAGCTGGCCTGAAGTGGCCAAAGGGATATTCCATACCAGGAACATCATGTCCAGTACACAAACTGGAATGAACTGGCTGTGAGGGGCTAATCACTGCTCAAGGACAGGCTGGGCATCTGTCAGTGGGTGGTGAGCAGGTGTGTTGTGCGCCACTTTTCTTTATTGCACCTTATCTCTCTCCCCCTCTCCTTTTTATTACTATTCTTATCATTAGTATTTTTATCAAACTGTTCTTGCTATCTCAACCCAAAAATGCTCCTTTTTGCAGGGTGGGGAGGTTTGGTTGATTTTCCCCAATTCCGTTCCTGATCCCTACAACAGGAGCAAGGGAGGAAGCAAGCAGCTTTGCAACATTTCTTTGCTGGCTGGGGTTAAACCACAACAAGGTTCCCTCTTCTATGATTTTAACATTTAATTTAATAGGATTCAAAATCATAAATTTACCAATAGTCGTTTAAAAAGCTGAGAGCAGTACAGATTTAACAAAGCCCAATGGCTTTCAGCAAACAGATTTTTCTGTTGAGAGTCTGTTACAGATCTAACTTGTTTACAAAGCCTCAGCAAATAAGTTTGAGTTTATTCTTTTTTTTTTTTTCTGATCAATAGCAATTTAAATCTCATCCTTCCAAGAATAAAAATGCCAAGCTTGGTTCTCTATTTATTTCATGAGATAACCAATTTTCTGTTTTAATCTGCAAAGCAATCACATTTGTTTTTTTTCAGATTTAGAATCACACAAAGTACAGAGAGAAAAAGTGTCTGCAAGAGAGAGCAAGAAGAAAATAAACCCTGAATTTAAACTATGAATCCTCTCAAACACAGCAAGACAAGCTTGACCTGTTTAAAGGTGTGATTTACAATTAAAAAACATTACAAAATTAATTATTTTAAAAATATTCCACCAACCAGATAAATAAAACTCACTAAGCATTCCCCCAAAAATTATTTTAACTGCTAGTAAAAATGTGACAAAACAAAAGAAGGGCCACGGAGCTTGTAGGATATGCATTAGAGAATACCAGATGATCCCAACTAATATTCTTTGCCTAGAGTAAATGTCTGTAAATGAGAGAGTTTATAGAAACATTTGAATTATCATTTTAATGGGAATCGTATCTCAGAATTTAACCTTATTTCTGATAGTGCTGTGATCTAGTAAATAAAGGTCAAGGTCGCAAACACAAGTTTATCCCTGGCTCTGCCTTTGATGAACTCAAAAAATCATTGCATCGCACTTCCATTCAGATTCCCAGTGGAATAAAATACCATAAGTTTTTCTGAGACTTATGGTAAAAGCTAGCTAAAATTTGCTAATTAACACTGAACACACAAGAATGACGAGAGATTGCATTAAATGAATTGAACTACAGTAAATTTCCATATTTTCACCTTCTTTACACTTAAGCAGCTCCTTGTTCTTTCCAACTCAACATATGGGGTGACTTTTATTCCTGAGCTTATTGAAGCAGGTGGGCCACAGCCAGAAGGCAACTCAGAGAGAAGATCTTCAGAAATGCCCTAAGCTGCTGGTGATTCCAAAGCAACAAGAGGTCATGAAAGCTTTTTCAAAGCATGGGCTCACCACACCCATATCCCGCACTCCCTGAAGGTCCTCCAAGCAGGCTCCAGCCTCCACATCCCCAGGGCTAGTGGTGTCTTGAGCTCACAGAGTGAGGGACAAGAAGGTGCCCAATGCTGGTGTCAGAGCACACTGTCGTAACTGTGCTGCTCATTTGGAATCATGGAATGGCTTGAGTTGGAAGGGGCCTCCAGGATCATCTCATCCCAACCCCTTGCAACGGGCAGGGACAACTTCCACTAGACCAGGCTGCTCAGAGTCCTATCCATCCTGTCCTGGCCTTGAGCACTTCAAGCAATGGGACATCCACCAGCTGCTCAGAGAAATGTGTTGCAGTGTCTGGCTGCGCTCACAGAAAATGGAGGAGACCTTGTTTGCCTTCTAAACCATCACCCAGTTTTTTTTCACCTTATCCATGACCTTTTTGGATTTCTCTGCCTTGGAGCAACAAGGAGAAGAGATCTGGACCTCACACCTTTCTGCTTCCTACCCTCACATTCACCTCTCAACTCCTTGCAGCATCTGATTAAAAAAGGACAGAGAAACCCAGCACCAGCCACAACACACTTGTCTGGGAGGGTGCTGGACATTCACACCCCTGCCATAACAATGATGCTTGGCAGTTCTGCTCTGTATTTTGCATCTTCCTCTCAAACACTTCACAGTGGCACAGAAATGTGAGCGAACAGTTGCCACTGGGGCAGATGGATGGAGGGACACGGGACTAACCCAGATTCACACTGACAGCTAAGCCCACCTAGGCAGGCAGAAAGCTTTCTTAAAGGCACAATCCCCTCCAGCAGATAACTGCCATTAGCCAAATCTCACAGGGTAAAAATGCAAGTTCTTAAGATCAAATCTTCTGGTTTTGCAGGTGTTTTATGGACGGTTTTGTCACACAGTGCTGTAGCTTATTTTGTTTCAATCTTATGGGCCGCATTAAAATAATTTATACACATTAGTTAGAAAAATCTAAAGACATTACTGCAGGTGACACAGAGAAAACAAAGATGCTTTTGGTGGCCCATTAGATACTCCATTAAAATTTACAAGTCCTAACTTCCAAAGTAACCTAAGTACTCTTCCACTGAAATATTCTTTTTCTTCTTTCCAGCCCAAATACATTTATATTTATTTTCCCTTATAAAAAATGTTAAATTAAGGTGAAAATATACAATAACTATTGTATTCAAAGTACAAGAAAATAATAATCAATATTAAGCTACAGTGAAATGTCTTGACATTTTCATATTAAATATATTTTATATCAACTTATTTTTACTCAAGTTTCTAACATTTTTCAAAAAGCAATTGTATATGACCGAAACCCAATTTTCCTTTGTGCATTTGCAACATTTATATATTAAGACTATTACAATATTATAACACAGTGAAAACACTTCAAATCAATAGTTGCAATCAGTGTCTTACTGATTTGTCCGTTGCCCAAAGTAGCAAACTATTCACTTCAGTACATTTTGGCTCCTAATAAGCCCACAGGTAACGTACATAGAACATACATTAATGTATATAATGTACATTTCCTGAAACATTTTTTGCATGTTTCACCAAGAATGGTAGCTTTTGAAAACTTGCAAAGAGACGTCTGGATATCAAGAGCTGATGTTATCAAGTGGTTCTTAATTCAATTTCTATGCAATGTAAGAAAATGTTGCAAGAGCTCACGAAAGACTTTTTCTCCAGAAAAAAAAGACAACAAACAAAAAAAACCAAGCAAAATCCTTACAAAATGTCGTTTTTCCCATGTTTAAATGTCACCTTTAAAAAGAAAGCTTTTTATGGACTCCAAGATCCTGCAGTGATTTATTGATCATTTGTTGATTGAAATTTCAAGTAGAAGAGAAAATATTTGCATTTAGGTCAAAAGGTTATGCAAAAATTTTCTCTGATAAATTTCTAAGGTAGTTATTATAAGGATCATTTGATTACTTAATATGACATGCATATTCAAAGTCCTGGAGCAAAAGAAATTTAGGAATTATTTCTGAAGGGAGATTATGGAGGTAACATGATTTAAATGCTCTCCTGACTGAGATGGAACCAAGAAAATAAGCTTGACTGAGGAAGAAAATTGGTCCACTATCCCTGAATTTAAACATCAAGAAATGGAGTTCTAGCTCTTTTTATAATTTCTCCACAAAGAGACAAATGACAAATTGTTGACAAGGAGGGTCCCAACATTAGATTTTAAACCTGTATTTTTCAGCAACAAGTAGCTTTTTTTAGAATTGGTCAACAGGTAATCACAAAATTACAGCATGCAGCCCATTTTGGACTTAGAAAACACCGTGATCTTTATTAATGCCTTTTGTTGAAAGTTTTCTTTTTCGTTGTAAGAAAAAATCATAGCCAGGGTTAGAGTAGTCCAAATCTGGACCACAATGTTATTTTCATATATAAGTTAACACACAGATTTTCTTAACAAGCTAGAGGTCTCAATAACAACCAACACATTCTGTGCACATCTACCTTCATTTACTTTCTCAAATATCCTAGGTGATTTGTTCTCTCATTTGTTTTCCTCTCTCCAATGAATTCAATGGATATTCTCAGTAACAGTGGTAAGCACAGAAGTTGCAGAGAGGTAGAAAAACAAAGAGTCCCTGTTAAGCCTGTTACACGCATCTCGGAAAAATTTGGAGACCCAACATGTGACAGACTTAAAATAAAGGCAGCAAGAAACACTTGAGATTTGTTCCAGCTGACAGCACAAGATCACACTTGGTGATCCACCAGAATGGCAGTTTCTATGAATTCACTGAGAGCAAAACATCTGCTGCCACAACACCTGGAATTTGTTCTACTTCACAAACAGAAAACTGGTGCAGCACAGTCAACGCTATGGCAGTCTTCAAAAGAATTAATTGTGCAATAAAGACAAATTCCACACATTTGACAGAAGTGACTAGTTCTTTCCAAACATGTGATTAACACATAGTGAAAATATACCCACACAAATTTTGATAGTCATGAAATGCTTCACTCCAAAGTGTTGCAAAACATGGTTTCCTTTGATTATGATATCTCAAGAGTTACTCATTAGTTCTTGTGAACAGCTTTTTCAGTCTCCCCTCTCTCCAACTTTTCATAGGCACATCATGATAAGTGAAAAATGTTTCATACTAGTGGAATGGATGCAGCCTTTCATTGTTCTTATTTCTCTGAAACAGATGTTGTTTTTCTCAACAGTTTAACCTGTAAGACAGATAAAAAATACCCTCCCTGATAAATCTAATAGTGTTTTTAAAATATAATTTAAATATTTGTCTCAAACTAGACAGTATGCTATTCATTCTTTTAAATAAGCTTATGTTGGCAATAAAAATCAAGAAAGAAACATAAATGGTGGTGCAATGCCTGAGGGAATATTGAGTTCAGTCACGAAACAATAAAATTTCTTTCCCTTGTGAGTCTGAGATTAAAGGCTTGTGGTTTTGGTACAACAGCCATGAGTAATACATACAAGTGACTTTTTACTGCATAAAATTCTCCTCATGCACATCTCTTATTTCTTCAAGATAATTCAGATAATCAGCAAGGCAAAGACAACAGATCACATTGTTCTTAGTGTTAAACAGTTAATCAATACTCCAAGGCAATAAAATTAAATGTTTGAGCTTTATTAAACTTGGGAGACTGCTGGTGAGTAGCTGGAAAATAAAACAACATTAAAAGTCAATTAGCATAATCATTATAGCAAAATATTTGCTTTTTGTTCCACTACAATACTGAATTATAAAATAAAATAAGTGAGCCTGTAAGCTCATTGTTACAGCCATGTGAGTATTATATATCTATTTAACACCAATAAGAATAAAAATTTGTAATGCAAATGCAGACTGAGGCAATCTACATGAAAATCCAATAGAAGTTTGGTCATAACAATGAGCGGAATAAAACAAAGCCTAGCTCATTATGTTGCTTTGTTTCAGTTATTCTTCCAGGTTCCAGAAATTCTTAGGTGATTAGAGGCTGGTATGTGCCATGCACTCCTGAGCCATCCAAGCTATTAAGGAATGCATTACTCCATTAATGTATATTAATTGAAACTACTTAGTGTTCAGAAATAAACTGTGTAATTAAGCATTTTAATGGATTAAAGGAAAACATTTAACACTACAGGCTGGGGTCTAGAAGCCTGCTGATCTCAGATAACTCCCAGACACATTGTTAAGTTTCTTTTTATAATTGTTTACTGAAAAATGTTTAAGTCGGTGAAGTGAGCAAGTCCTACTAGGTTTAAGGTGGAAATTCAGTTTAAATTGAATCAACCAATGTAAAATTTTACAAAAAAAAAAGCAGCAAAAAAAAAAAGACTTCACTGTATATATTTAAAGTACACCAAAGTACAAATTAAAGCTTTAATAAGTTTCAGTCTTTGCAAGTTTATTTCTAGTGTCTGTAAACTCAACAACTGAACCCTGAGAGTGACAAAGTAGTGTGCTCTAGGCAAGACTAGATGGGGAGCCCTTGTACCAAATATGCTTCTGTATCTTAAGTGTAAATCTAGCTCTTCAAAACATCTGGCTCTCCAAGGAATTGTTTTATCCACATCTAGCTATTGTGCAATGCTACATAAATAATAATTCATACAATCCACATCAAAAATACCTATGGAGGCCCCCAAGGAGCTCCCATGAAGTGCTGGATATAGAGGATGTTCTACCTTGGCTGTGATTCAGCTGACTTGCCAGCAGCCCCATTGCAGCATTGTCAGTATGGAAAACAAATCACAGGAAGGGTCAGGTTGGAAGAGACCACAATGGGTTGTCTGGGCCAGCCTCCCTGCTCAAGCAGAGTCAAGATGCTGCTGTCTCATTCCAGATGCTATTGCTGACACATAGGGCAAGATATTAACCTCCCCACTCAAAACTGAAGCCATTTTTTCCCCCTCCAGATCCATTAAAACTTCATTTCATAGAATGAAATGAAGTTTTAGGTGTCAATTAGCACAAAAAAAAGGTACATTCCAAGAATCTGAGAACCAACATAAAAACAGCAAAGTATGTTTTAGTGTTGTTTCACCAAGCAAAGGGAGTATCAGCATTGATAACAGTAATCTCCAGTTATACATCAAAACGGGACAGCTGCTCCTGTAAAGTTCATTGTAAAACAGGGAAAACCTGACTTTCCATAAAGGTTTTTCCTCTTCTACCAAAATTTCTATTCAAATGGAGATTTCAGGTTCTACTGTAGACTTTTGTTTAGCAGTTACTTCAAGGATTTCACAGCTGCTTTATTCATCAATCATTTTATCACCTCTAGCAACACTAACTCTACCTAATCTCTCTATCTGAAGCTTTTAAAATAGGCAGATACTGTCTTCATTAAAACTCATTTACCTCAGTGCTGAAAGCTCCAGTAAAATTCAAATTAGAAAAGTTTTGAAAGAGAAGTTCTGCTAATTAAAATGTAAGAATTTTACTATTCTTCTTTTGTAATAGTGGATATGCCAATCATTAGGTCTAATTTTCCTTTTTCATTTAAATTAATAAAATGAAATATCATTTTTAGTTTAGCTGCCAAAGTTCTTGCATTCAGGTTTAACTTGAGGCATAAGTGCCATAATATCAAGGGTAGTATTATTTATATGTGTCTTATTTTAGTTGACTTAACTTCGCTGGATTTGTGCAGGTGCAGGAGGGAAGTGAGATAATAACTTGACCAAGACTGCTCACTGAGAAGATTGTAAAAATAAGATTTTTACATATTTACACAGGCAGAAGTTTTAAATTCAGCAAGGGTGTAGGAACTATATTTACATTGCTTACAAAATAAATATGAACTCTACTAATCAAAATACTTCCATTAACATTTTTATCTGAGGAGGTTCTAGTAATTGAAGTCTTCAGTCATGGGTCTCCTACACACAGCACAGTTCCTGAATATAACCTACCCAAAAGGCACTGCAGTGCTGTGGTTATTCCCCATTTACTAACTTGGAGATTTGTCTCAAAACACAAAATTGTTATTTTCCCCCTCATGTACAAAATACTCACTGCAGAAGCAGGCATTAGGATTAGTGTTTTCATCATTTGTTGCATCTGTGGTTTTAAAAAGCAAAGTTATTTTATCCTAAGTATTACCATGGGCTTCACATCATGCTCCATTTCATTCCTTGCTCTGGACATCATCATTCCTACCTCCTCAGACACTGGGATTCAGCTTGTCAGAGCTCCTCACTGCTCAGTTTTCCTGCTGGAGCCCAGAGATCATGTTTGGCTCTCAACAGTCATTATTCATCTCCTCAGCCTGGGCTCTCTCTGTTGTCGTGTGACCTCTGTGAGCAGGCAGTCCAACAGGCTCCCTGCCCACCACAGATCTCTCTCTCCACTCTGATTTTGGACTCTAATTTTTTTCCTCTTTTTTCCACCCTCTAGCTTGGGATGCCTCCATTTCTTTCCTAAAAATCAAGGGCTGCTTTTAGTCACTTTTAAAACCACATAGAAAATCACCCCATGTGCAAGCTGGAGTTTCAGTTCTTGATTTCCCAAGGACTCCTTTCACCTTTCCAAGCTGTCAAGTCTCATCACCAGCACAAATTGCCAGCAGGAAAAGCAGGAGGTTTTTTATCAGATTTGGTTTTGGTTTTTTTTTTTTGTGTCAGGGCTGAGAGAGTTCTCTTGTAAAGCTTAACTGAAGGAAGAGTTGTGTGACTCACAAACAGATGGGCACATCCTTACTACTGAAAGGTCTGCGCGGGTAACATGCATTTTACAAAAACAGGGAGTGGGAGATACTTCCACAACTAGAAAATCTGCCTGGTTCTCAGTTTCAGACAAGTTACATGATGCAGTTTTCCAGAAGCCTTCTAGGCAATGTACCTCTTTGCTTTTGGATCTCTGTACTAGTCTACATGGATGTTCTTAAATTTTAAAAAGAAAAAAAGAAAGACAGTAAATGAAAGACAGCAGAAAACTGGTCATTGAATTGTGTCTCATTTTCAAGCTATTTGTCTTCCATTCCCACTAGAAGCAAAAACATGAGGTTCTAATTGAGCAAAAATAAAACAAAGAGAAATTTATATTCATTTTCTAGAGACTACTATAGGAGGAAGGAAGAAAAGACATCAGAATAGGTGACTATATAGTGATATCTTGTGGAAAAAGCCCTTTTTTTCTTTAAAATATCACTTGTTATTAATCGTCTGCCCAGCCTCAAAATCAGCCAACCCTAATTATTAAGAAAAATTCAATCATCATTTTTCTACCAAAAATCAACTGTTAACACTAGCTTCAAATTTAGGCAAGCTGGTAAAATATATCCTCTGGACTCAATGACCCAATCTCCTGGACTGGGAAAACAGGGAGGCTTAACAAGCAGTATTTAATTAGAGAAAGAGAAAACAGCAGTAGGAGAATCAACACTGCAATATAGACATATACATATTTTTAAAAGCCATCTTGAGTCATATTTGCATGTAGAATTTAGGGGTTTGTTTCTGCTTGGTATAGCACTGAAATAAATCCCTTGGCTCCATGTTACTACCCCCAAAATTCAGTGAAACCACAAGAAATCATTCTTCTTTTAGACTTATTCCTAAAATTAGACAAAACTTTGAGAACACACAGCCTGCTTACAAACATGGACTTCTCCATGCAGACTAAATGAAGTTTGGATTATTTCTCCAGAAGCACTCATTATTATCTAATTATTATCTAATACAGAGCCCAATAACAACATCTGATGCTTCAGTCCAAGCACAGTCCAAACATTCGAACACATTTGAGAGCATCAATGTCTAAGGAGTAGAGAAACAGATGTGGAAAGGGGAACATAACTTCATCTAATCCAATCAGCTGACACAGATACAGAGACTGCTTGCTGATTTCTGGTGCTTTTCTGATAACCTTAACTGAGGAAAAAAAAAAAATCAGTATTCTTGAGACTGCTTCAATAAAAAGCTGATTTGTAGAAAACATAGCCAAAAATACAATTCCAGGTTTTGAAGAAACAGCATGTGACCTTGTAACCACAGCTCAGCAAATGCATTCCAGTGAGAGGGGAAAAACTAAAACCACAAAAGAAAAAATAAAAAAGAAAACTAAAAATGCCTTTCAGTGGTGCAATGTAAGATTTTTCAGGATGAAATTTAAGGTCTTGGCTTAGGAATGGTTTGACTGGTGACCAGACCATGCCAAATTGTTTTAAAAATGCTTCAACGAGTCCTTCTGAGGGAAGTTTTGATCCCCTGTGGCACAGAACATCACATCATCTTCAGAAAAACTTCAAATCACAATTTTTTACCAAAAAAAAATTTTCTTGGTTTTTATATTTCCTCATTGTCTTATTGAAAACTGGATATAATGGTTCCTAAAAAACATTACTTTCTCCAAGGTACAATCAGGGATGAAAATTGAGGGAGCATTACAAAATAAATTGGAAGCCCTCCTCCAAACCATCACTTACAATAGAAATAAAAATTAAAAAATTAAATTTAAAAATCTAAATTATTGTAAGAGACAGAATTTTAGGAAAAAACATCACAAAAGCAAAGGAAAAAATTGTTAGACTCACACAAGGTATAACTTTCAAGTAGTCACTTCACAAAAACTCCATAGAAATATAGAATGGCTCCCTATCAAGCACTTATTAAGTGATTTTTTTGCAGAATAATCACAAATATGCCAAATTAAGAAATCGTTGTCAGGTGTTTAGGCTTTTTTAGTTCCTAGTCCACCATCTAATAAGCCTAGTTCCTGGGAACCCTTCCAGATATTGTACTGCCCATTTTCATCCTCTAAAGCATATTCAAAGTCCAGCTGAACATTGTGGTTTCTTTCCTTGTCCTTTTTGTTTCCAGCTTTTATCCTCACCTCCCAACGTTCACATAACATTTTCATGCCTCAGAAATACCTCAGAAAATGAAATCCATTCACCAGCTTAATCAAATTCTTAACATAAATTAGATTGAACTAGTTTAGCTATGTTAACTTTATCTCAACCAGAATGAGTTATTCCCTTCTTTATTCCCTTCTCACACAAAGTAGCAAATTATTCCCTCCTCAAAGTTTACAGATTCAACAAACTCTCATATACCAAAATAATATAAATTTTAGAAGGCCTATAAGCAACCTATATCACCCACATACTTGCCTGGACATGCTCTCAGCCACAACACTCCTTCCACCAACACTTTTCAACTCTACTCCCTCCCTCCCATGGGTCTCTCTTAAGGTTTCCCAAACAAAAAGGAAACACCTGCACACATCATCAGTGACTTAATCAGCATTTTCCCATCAGTAATTGATCTCAGGAGGTTGGTTAAGAACAGGAAGACCCTTTACTGTCTTCTAGCTCTGGATTTATTCTTCCTATATGTCATATGGTGTAGCTAAAAATAAATTCCAGGTTTTGAAAAAAAGATAGTGTCAATTAAAGGTAGCACGATAACCTCCTGTCCATACCTGTCTTCCTATTGACTAGGATAATTTCCACTTGCATGCTAAATCTTTAAAAAAAAAAAAGAAATCCTGTAAAATATTTCTCCTCTCTGATGTGTACAGAAAAAATTTACTTTCCCTGTACATAAGGAATGTACAAACCATGATGGGGCATGGCTGAGAAACTAAGAACAAAATGATGCAGAGGCATTACAGCTGTACTAGGGAGATACAAAAGTAATGCTTCTGAGTTTAAGGATTCAGTTAGCTTTTTTGGCTTTCATAGAGTTTGTGTGCTTGATAGGAAACTAGTGTTTCCCTAAAAACATCTACTTTTTTGTTAGTTGAATACTCTATTCCCTCCCCAAAATATTGCCTTAGCAAAATGTTATTGCCCAACAGTTAAACACATACATTGGTGGACTGAAAGAACTGCCTTCTAAATTTATGATAGTTTTAATGAAAATCTTCCCATTCTTTTTCTACTTCTGAGCAACAAGGATCTGAAACAAGATAGGACTTTATTTTATACACAGCAGTAAACTTGTTAACATAATTACTTTGTGTTCCAACTCCTTGATACATTCACACGCAAACAAAAAAAACAAAGAACTTCACTAACTTTTTAAGTGTTGTATTGAGTTCTGACAAAACTCCTGCCAGACACACTTAGAGGCCTTTCAAATAGGATCAAGTGTGGTTGGGGTGAGTCATTCTTTAGAATCATTGATTCACAGGGTGCATGAGTGCAAGCAGCACAACCTGCTTACCCTCTGTCAGCAAAAAGCAAGTGTAAAAATAACAGAGAGGGAATATCTAGAGTTGCCACCCTTTTCACTTCTCTTACTGCTTCAGCAAGAGCCCAGGTTTTGTTGAAGAACCACATTTGTTTGTCAGCAGTGGCAGCAGGAGATTTGTGCACTCCTGTAGAGCATGGAGTGATTAGAATCCAGGTATCCACTGCTCCATGTCCAGCAGCCATACACACTCCTCAGGGGACACTAATCTTGAGATTCAGATGTCTGCAATAGCTTAAAATCTTATGTACACCTGAAGCTTTGTGGTATTATAGTGGATATGTGTATGTTTTCTATACTGTTGTTTCAGTTCATATTTAAACCAGCATTATCTACATCACATCAAAAGGAATTGCACTGTTTGAATTTTCTATTTCAACTTTCTTTGGTGTACTTTAAATCAGAGAAAAACTGTCAAGGTTTCCTCTAGTGTTGGAAGGAAGACTTGATGAACGAGGAAGCACTTTTCCAAGTTCATGTTTCAAACCAAAATGCAAGTTTTCACGTTGCTGAAGCTGTCAATGGATGTGAATGAGACAAACTGCCAGCTGCATCAGTGAGTCTAGTTATTGTATCTTTCTATGTTTACTCTCTTAAAATCAAATGTGGTATAATCTAGAACTGATATCTTCCATAGATCTAACTTTTTTTAGGCATCCTTTTTAAATTTTTGGTAGAAGCTCCTTCAAAACTATTTTCAGAATTACCCTTTGGATTTCTTTATCAGAAGGAAAAAGAATATAGAAAATTAAAGACGCCAGTATCTGAATCAATTTTCTTCAGTCTTTATTTTCCTCTTCATTTGGCAATAGCAACAGTTTCTCCCTGACACTTCACTTTCCTCTGATAAACACTTTTAAAGATTCTTTCCTCTTGTACAGTTTTTGGAATGCACTAACTCATTTAGCTTTTTCCTGACACTATCTTTTCCCTGCAGCCCTCACTAAATGTATATACATAGCTTTCCTATTTCTTACATTTACTTCAAGCTCACTTTAACCTTCAGACTGCATGAATCACCACAGCTCATGGCTTTGTCTTTGTTTTTTACATGTTTATTTGTTTGGGGTTTTTTTTAAGTTCTGTAAAAACACTAATCATGTAGCATATAGAATGAGCTTCCAATGGTCAGATATTCAATTTCACAATACATCTCACTGGACAATACAGAACTACAGCAGAAAACATCCAAACTATTAATTTCTCCTCCAGATTTAAAAAAAAAAAAAAAAACAAAACCAAAAAGAACAGAAAGCCCTCACTCTCCCACCAAAATGTGGGAGGCACATGGAGTTGTGATCTGCAACCATTCCTTGCTATTGATAACACATGTCAATGAGACTGAAAATAATTTGGGCTTTGGAATAAAAGGATTGTATGGAGGGCTACATATGTGACCCTATAAGAGGACAAGGTGCTGAATGTTCCTCTTCCATGATATCTTTCATGCACTGCAACAAAGACAATGGCCAGTTTGAGTTCATTAAATCAGTCCTTAGTCCTACTGCTGTCTTTCCTACACTTCTATTGTAGAACAGTTTGTCATTTTTTATTGTTGTCTACTTTTAGCTATAGACCAGTATTTCTGTTCAATACAGTATATTTTTTGTTTATTTGTAGGTTTGTGCATGTAGTGAGTGACATGACAGGGGGGAATAGTTTTAAGCTGAGAGTAGGCTTTGATTTGCTGTTAGGGAGAAATTCTCCCCTGTGAGGCTGGTAAGGCATGGGTTGTCCACAGAAGCTGGGGCTGCCTCATCCCTGAAAGTGTTCAAGGCCAGGTTGGATGGGTCTTTGAGCAACCTGGGATAGTGGAAGGTGTCCCTGCTCATGGCAGAGAAAGAGATAATTTTTATCATCCCTTCCAATCCAAACCATTCCCTGATTCTCTGATTCTCTGATGCTATTCAATGCCTTTTTGAAATCTCATTTTAGTCTTTCTAAGTTTTATTTTCTTCATTCTCTTTCCTTCATTCCTTCCTACATTTTCGTCACTAGATGTACTCGATGTTGGCTAATACAGGGTACTTGAAGAAGGTCCAGCCCATAATTCTGGGAGAGCTTCAAAGTCCAATTTGCCACTCAAATTGTTGTTCTTCAGAGACCATGCTACTGTTTTCCTTGTAAGATTTCTCTACATTGAATTTCTGCCTTCATCAGTAGATTCTTTCTGATAGTCAGGAGGCATCTCTTGCCTTCATGAATAGGAAAGTTAAAAGGAAGGAGTCCCCATTTCTCAAACTGTTTTAGTCAGAAGTGATGAGATGGCAGGAGTCTCTCAGAGTTTTCTTCAAATAAACTAGAAAATACAGATAAACAAGAATAAAAATTAATTGCAAGAACAGAAGTTAAAGGATTTTATGTGGGTGACACCTATATTTGGGGCAAAAACAGGACACAAGGGATCTGGTGAGGTCTCTTACGGCCTTAGGGAGAGAACAAATTCTGCTCTTCCATTAGTACCCTACAGCAATACCTATGTATTTTCAACATATACACTGCTCACTGCTCACTCCATATGTCTAATGTGTTTTCTGATTATTTTTGCCCTGGGAAAGGCAAAACAAGTTTGTCAAATACATGTAATCTTCTTTTGCATAAGACAAAGCATTGAAATATTAAAAAGAAATCCTAGACAAAACTCTCTACCACTGGATCTATGAACTACTTGCCATTTACTTGCAGTTTTATACCTGAGAAGCATCTTATATTTTACTCAACTTCTGACACAATCTGTGTTACTGTTAATCAATAGATAGACACATTTTTCCCCATGCTAAATAATCATTACAAAAATGTTATTAATTAATGTTATATTCATTACAAAATGTTATTTAAACTATATTATATATATTATATAATATATTAAACTATATTATATAATGCTTCTATGGAGAAATCAAGTATTATATTTGAACAGGACTCTGGGTCAAGGGGACAAATCTGGTCATTGCCACTGACTTTGGATCAGGTTATCACAGTGTGCTCATTCTGTACAAGCTATTTACCTTTATGCCCTGGGTTTTATTGCACACAAACATACGTGTTACCACTTTCCTTCCTGTACAGGGATGCACGCTTTGCTGGTTACCAGATATAAAAATGTAATGCTGATATATGACAGCCACAGTTTGCTTTACTGCCTCCCCATGTCCACATAAACTCCAGTCATTTCCCAAGGGCAAGCTGGGACCCAACAGGTGTCATCACATATGCTGACCTTGGAATCTATTCCAAAGCAAAATTCTCCCAAACCACCTTTGGCTGGTACATATGTAAAACAAGAGGATTCTTAGAGATCTAGGAAATTGTGAAGTGTAGCAGATTATCTAAATGTGTGTTGGCTATTTACCCACTGCATGCATTATCACGATTATGCATCATTGATGTTTACTCTTATACTACAAAGGAATAACTAAACACATTATACAGCCTTGCTTATGTCATCTAATGCACAGTACATGTATTAGGCATAAATGAATGCAAACAAGGAACATATAAGTGTACAGATATTATTATTATGTTTCAAAGAACTTTGGTTAGCTTAATGTTTTATTTATTTGCTTGTCTTCCATCAAGCTATTAGCTGGAGTGATAATTGATCAAGCAATTGCATTTTAATTGTGGTAATAGAACAGCTTTGTGATTTATTCCTCTTTGTTTTGTTTCACTACAAAGTAATCATCTTCGCTCAGATGTTTAACCACCTACCCAATTTATCTATTGAAACAGTTTCACAGCCATATTCCATTAATCTCTGTAGGCTCTACAATGGGCATAGTAATTTCTCTCCTTCACAGGGCAATTTCTTAATTGTGATAGCTTTGCTTATTGCCTCCTTCATCTGCACTTATACTAATCCACTCTTTTTTTTCAAATTTGCTAATGATTTCACATTACATTTGTTAAATACAATAGCCCAGAGACTGTTATCTTTTAAACTGATGTTAATCAGAAATCTCCTTAAGGTGATGATGGCAAGTAATAAACTATGAGAGGCATATCCCAAACTCTCAAGTAGACACAATTTGTTCCAAGTACAGCTGAAGAGAACCAAAAGCAAAACAGTGAAACAATATTTGGTCAAAACTGCAAATAACTACAACACCTTTCTTTACAATTTCTATTTACTAGTGCAATAGTAAATAGAAGAATAGCAAATAGCTGTTCTCAAAGTAACCTAACTGAAGCTTAAATTTCTTCTATTTAACAAGAAAAAAATGTATGTGTAGCTATAGTGATAACTGAAGATGTGTATTCATAGAAGTTGTTTATTAATTGTTCTAGTGTATCTCCTCTGACAACAGAAATGCTACTTGTTCATAGAATTTATCTAAAAGGTGAAATATCCAAACCAAAGCAGCAGCATAATTCAAAGAACAGAGAGTTAGAGGCTTCTTGCTACAAGATGCACGTACTTAAAGATGCAAGGTGTGAGGTAGATTTGAACTGCAGCACTGAAGAGCTGATTTTGATCCCATACTTGTCAGCATTTCTCTCATCAGAGCATACTGAAGCACAAAATGCTGATTTCCTCTTTCCCTCTCTGTTGCTCTGCTCCAAGGTGTACAGGGTACTTCATTCAAAGAGTGATCCTTAGAGTCCGAGAGTAGTTTAAGCACTTGATTTTCCTCCATGTTTTATCTTGTCTCTTTCTATGTGTATACCTGGTGAAATAATGGCAAATAACCTTTCGCTCTCTGTATGACTTGTCAATAATATTTGTAATAACCATATTAACTAGACTGTAAGGACCTTGCCATATAAACAACACCTTACACACTGGACCTTTTGTCCCCTGGTCTCTGATTTCCATTCTTCTGTGTAGGACAAGTGGCATGTTTAGACTTTCAACAGCATCATGTTTTGCAATATATTGCAGGCTTTATTCCCAGACAATCTTCATACACTATTTAAAAGACTTCATTACATACGTAGTTTTAAGCCTATTAATGGTTATTATCTAAATGTATGTTTATTATATAAAGTATAGTATCTACAGGGAGTTACAGAAGTTTAGCTACATGTGATACTCTTTCATATATATAAGTGCTTACGTTGCTTTCATTTCTCATTATGTTGACCTATGTTGTCATTATCTCACATTTGCCCTCCATGTAGCAGTTGATACATAAATACTGCATCTGTTTTTTGGTCATTTCACTGCCTGGATTTTCAAATGGGATATTTTCTCTAGTCCAACTATTCCTTGCATCCAAAAATGGATCATAATTTGCATGTCATTAATTGTCAGTCTTTGTATTCTGTCATGGAGAAAACTTACCCTGATAACAGTTTTTAAATTTTTATTCTCTTTTAATTAGGAATAAGTTGCTTAATTTTAAAGAATGTCTGTTTATTCTCTTTGCACAGAGGAGCAGATGTGCCCTTGGAAAGCCATAACTTGAGAAAGAAAAGGCAGAGGTAAGTGGAATTCAATGAATAATTGATTACTGAAGTAACTACATAATTATTAGGGAACGTGACAGAGAATCGTGACAGCGCAGGAGAAGGAAAAAAAAAAGCAAGCTGTAGACAAATAAAGCCCTGTTTTTAAAAAATCAGACACATTTCTTATACCACACTGCACAATAGCCCTGCAAGAGCAGTTAGGCAAGGGGAGATGGCATGACATCCTCTCAGAACGTGCCTTTCTCCCGCTCGAACATTGCGACACGTATTACAATGGGCGAGGTAACGAATCAATTAAGCGGGACTCGCCCCCGCCGCCGTCCCCCAGCCCGTGCCCGCCCCGGAGCCGCCGCCGCCGCCGCTCGGCTTTGTCGCTGCCCGGCGCCGGGGCTGTAGGACCCGGGGGGCGCCGCCGCCGCCAATCGCGGCCGCTGCCGGGCTCTATTTGTATGCAATGCCTCCCGCTCCGCGCCCTAAGAGTAACGCGGAGAACGGGGCCGAAAGAATCCCTTTTCGGAGGAGGATTTGATTTTCCAGGGTCCTGATACTGGGAAGAATCCGGTTTCATCCCCCTTTTATTCAAAAGTCTGCTGAACAGCTTGTCGACTTCAGCGCGCTTCCTCTCTCTCTCTCTCTCACCCTCGCTCTCCCTCTCCATATAAATACACGGAGCTCTGTCCTCGCCCTATGCAAGGAAAGTTGGGAAGGACTGCCTGGATGATGGAACCGCTAGTTTTCTGAGAGCCGCCTGATCCCGCAGGGTGAGTCTCCTAACTCCCGAAGTAGCGGCCGGTGCCGGGGTCTGGCCGGCAGCCGCAGGGACGGGATGGCCGCTCCCGGCTGCTGGGCACCGGCACCGAGCGAGGGAGGCAACAGTTTCCCCGAGGCGCCGGGAGAGGTCACCGCGGGAGAGGGGATGCGAAAGCGGCGAGTGCGCAGGGCTAGCGGTCCAACAAGTTTCTGTGCGGGTACCGGCGGCGTGCGCGTTGTCGGGAAAAGTTGCCCGGGGCTCTGCGGGTTTCATCCCCCGCTCCTCTCGCCGCCCGCAGGCTCGGGTGTGATTAACAAAGAAGTTTGGCCGCTGCGCGGCCGGCATCGCTCTGGGTGCCCGCCGCCCCGGGGCGATCTCGGGGTGCCTCTCCGGCGGTCTCGCCGCGGAGGGGCGCGGAGCGGGGCGAGGGATCCGCACTGCAACTTCTGGCGGGTCGCTCCTCGGAGCCGGGGAGAGGAGCGCCGGCTTTGTTTTCGCCGCGCTTGCAGTAACCTTTTCCCTTCTGGTGGGGATGCCGCCGCCGAGGAGCAGCGCTGCGGGGGAAGCGCCCTCCTCTACCCCCGACGATTCCCAGCGGGGCGGAGAGCGGAATTGCGCGGGAGGGGGGAAATGTGTATATCTGTTTGTTCATGTGTACATACATATATGTAGGTGTGAAAGCGTTTTTAGAAATAGAAAGCGCAGCACCGGAGGGGGATGTGACAGCGTGCCCGCCAGCCGTGGGCGGGGGGAGCGCCTCTCTCTCTGCGCCGGGGCTCTGCGGCGCTCGGAGGGGATGCGCATCCCGCGGGTGTGCGGCCGCCTCCCCGCACAATGGAGGGCCCCCGGCGCGGCAGGGAGGGGGGAGGAGGAGAAGGAGAAGAAGGAGGAGGAGGAGGAGGAGGAGGATGAGAAGGAGGGAGGTCGTCTCCGTCTGCTGCTCCTGCTGCTGCAGTGCCGCAGACCCGCGTCGCCCCCGCCCCGCGGGGCATCGCCCTGGCGGAGGATGCTCGGCGCGGTGTCCGACCCGACCAGCGAGGGTACCGCGCCCTCGCCGCCTCTGCAGGGAACCGGACCCCGTCCCGGTGCAGGGGAGGCTCTCGGCTGGCTTTCCTCAGTCCCTGCGCGGTTCTGCCACGCGGGGGATGGACCAAGAACCGCTTCTTCGGGGCAGGATTGGCAGCAGGAATGTTGCCGCACCTGAGTGTGAAAGTATTAAAAAAAAAAAAAAAAGACATACAGAGAGAAGTGCAAAACACACACGCGAAATTCAGGATACAATTAACTTTACCTATAAAAAGATCAGAATCTAATTTTTTTTTTCTTGTTTCTTACCTTCATGTTCCTTGGGATGTATTAGGGTTAATGATTGATGACTCAAAAATGGATTTAAATGGAGTTAAGATGTTTGTCATTTCAATATCACGTTTTAATTATAAAAATAATTATTTTTAAGTTGCTGGTTGTGCTGAGTACATTGAAGATCTTTAGAGTTGGTTTTTTTTTCTTTTGAGGGGAAAACGTTTTGTGCCATGTCCTTGTTTCACAGATACGTGGTTAGAAGGGACAGTTCTCTAATAGTAGAGCATTGTGTGTAGATACATGTTGAGGTTCAACTGATAGGCAAGAAGTGGCGTTTGGGAAGGTTTCTTATTGAGCTGAAGTTCATCCTCTTCACTTAACGAAGAAGCAGACTTTGTTGTATGGAGTTTGTAGATAAAGCAGGTTAAGATTGTCCTGTTGTATTATGGAGTAGTAAGGCTAATCTCCAAACATCATATCTGACTTTTACAATGTGCTGCTTCTCTTAATTAATTGTATATTTGTCTGCATGTGTGTCTTTTATTTATGTCTTGCACTGCTGTACATTCCAGGGGCATTACACTGGAGTGAAGAGGCTATAGGAGTGTGGAGAGACAGCTTTTGATGGTTAGGGGCAAAGAAAGAAGGCAGAAAGCTAGTAAATTTATTCTAATGCTTCTCAGAGTAATTTATTGCTTTTCAGTCTTCCACCAAACACACGAAACTTCTGCAAATTGTATAGCAATTTTGTCCTAATCCTCTACAACAACTGATTTCTGCAAGCATTTTTGGTGCCATGGCTGATGCTTGCCTAGAAGCTCCACTGATTTCCTTAAGAATCCTCATAAAAACAAAGGATGCCATTGTGGAAACCTGAAACAGCTTAGTTTGATGATTGTTGATTGACTTTTTAGTCAGTGAAACAAAATTTCAACCCTTTCCTCTTGCTTTCCTTGGTAATATTGAATCCTCAGTATTGAGTATTCAGTTGAATATTGGAGAAATGAGGAGGACTCAACCAGTTTTACCATGAGGCATCTGCAAGAGGACAAAGACATCCCAATAGGTTTTTAAAATAGGGAAGTTGTTTGAGTTCTGTTTCTTTCTTTGTTTCTTTTGTTTGGGGCTTTTTTCTTTTCCCCCACTTTGTGGACTTTATATATTGTCTCTGATACAATTGGGTTTGTACCGCAATAAGCAACATAATCCACATGCACCTTAGACATAAAAAGTATTTCCTTCAAGTAACTTTTCAAGGCATTTGTGCACAACCAGACTTCAATCTAAGAAATAGAGCCAAACATGTTATTCATAGGAGGCTCAGATTTTTATTGTTTTTCTAGGAAACCGTCGGAAATTTCAATGTATACAGATAAGCAGATGCAATATGCTTTACCCATGTGTAATGTATTAAGTAGAACTGAGGCTTCACAGTCTCAGACTTGACATCCTAGACTCTTCTGTCTGGGATTCCCTGACTTGTTTGCTGTGGCAGGATTTAGCAAACTTGTATGAGTCAACAGGTAAGTGTGTAAACAAAGGAGAAAGAAAGAAAAAAGAATGATGGGAGAGAGGAAGGCATTTATATTTTCTAGATCTTTTATTTGAGAGCAATTCCATGGGCTGTGATGCTTCTGTGGTGGAATAAGCTGTCAAGCAAATGAGTCTTTAGGTAAAAAACATGAAAATTATTGTGATTTTTGTTTGCCCAAATTTTGCACCTGCCCTTTTGAGTGTGTTTGTGTCCTCAGAAACATGTAGCAATCTCATGTTGCTTTGCTTTAGAGCCAGACATGGACTCTCAGGTGACAGAAGTTTTGTGTGTAATGTGTGAATCCATCTGAGGTTCCAAACCTGTGCTTGAAAGAGATGGAGATTTAGATAGCAGGCTTAAACTGTACTTTTTCCATCTGTTTGTCTTTTCCAGATGCTCTTTTCTGTGTCTTAAAATGCAAATAATATTTTTTAATGTATATAGTGTATGCTCTTGTATTAATATATTTCTGTACAGCCTTGTTACTTCTTAACTACGTCTTAGTTAACATGCAAGATAAGGAACTTTACATATTTTTATTTCTTCTGTCGAGGAAAATAATGAAATAATTGCATATCACTACTAAAGTTTCTGGGTAGCACTTTTTGACAACAGTTTATTTTAAGTTATATTAGTCAAGCCCTGTGAAAACAGTTCAGCCTTGTTTCCAGGTTCAGGAGGAACATATGGCCTAATGTTTCTTCCACCTCTTTCCATGATATATAACATGATAACTCAAGCAATTTGAGTGGATTTCCACACATATTTGCCTGTATTATAGGGAAAAGAGTTTCTTCAAGGAAAGTTTAGACAATTTTAAATTTCTACATTCATCAAAATGATCCATCACATAACAGAAATATGAAAAGAATTATTTTTTGTCCTCCCCAGCAATTACATTATAGCTGTAGAATGGTTAGGGAAAATAAATAACCATAAAGCCCTGGAAAGAACTGTAAAACATGGATCTACTTGAGCATGTGGGTTAAACAGCACATTAGATTTCACAAGGCTCAAGTAATCCTCACCTAGCATGCAGGGAGATACAATGAAATGTTTCTTGCAATCTACAGGAGACTTAATAGATATCCTATATTTCACCTGCAATACTCTATCTGTCTAAACTGCTCAGTCCATAATTCTTTCATTCCCTATCCTTCTTCTAATAACCAGCCCCATCAGTTCTCTCTCACCATTGCTAATTTATAGTCTTTCCACACACATCAATGCTTTGCTTCAAATAACTCTGTCCTACAAACTTCTCCATTTGTTAGTCTGTCCTTGTCCATAGTGAGATCCAAGTATGGACCATCCTTCTGCCTTCCCTGGCCATCTCTGTGGCATTTTTGTTTGCTTCCAATCCTGTATCATCCATCTTTTCTTAGCCGTTTTCAGATCTGCTCTCCAGGTCTGCCAAGTAATGTTCTTGTAGAGTAAATTTGTTTCCCCGTGTGTCCTCTAGATTTTTCCTTTGTCAGTAGTGAACACATTGACTGTATTTGTCCTCTTTCCATACCCAGCTCATCTCTTGCTCCTCAGCAAGAGGAATAAGTTGGTTTGGTCTTTTTACCAACAATATGAATGTGGCAGGAGAAAATGTGTTAGCAGGCAACAGCAGTGTGAATTGGTAACCTACTGGTTGTCCCCAGCTGAGGGGAAATACTGACTTTGTAATACAACTGGTTTCAGACAAATAATCTGTGGTTATAATGTTTAAAATTTATCTAAGCAGAGTAGGAGCCAGAGCCCAGAAAGTCTTGTCTTCAGACAAATGCTTGAGTTTCTGAGCTGCAGACTTTTCTTTTGTGCTCTTTGGGCTCCACGCGTCATCTTTTTCTCTTCGCAGCCTGGGACAATAGAAATGGAAGACGTTCCTTGTCCATCTTCCTATAATCTTTCTTGAACCATAACACTGACTAGTTAGGGCTGAGGAGGTATCATAGACCTAAACCAGAGTCACAAGACGTGGCAAGAGCAGGAATTGAGGTCCCTTACTTCCACATGGAGCAATTCCTTCCCAGCATATCATTCCTTCTCCTTCTCCTCAATCTCTTAAGGTAAAGTAGCTGCCATGGTTTGTATTGTAGTTCACACTGCCTGGATCTTCACCTGGCTCAGAGCACAGGGCTCCCTTCGACCAAGGTATGGCATTGAGTTCAAAAGTGCTTTCATCCTGATTCTGTATCGCCGTGAGGTTGATGTAAGTTTCTACCTGAGAAAGTTCTGGATCATCCCTCTGGAGAAATTTTCAGGCTGAGGAAGGAAACACCTTAAGTAGTATTTGGAATGTGGCATTTTCTATACCACTTTCTTCAGTTTAGGGGAAATCATTCTGCATAAACTCTGGATTTCCCTCTCAGAGCCTCTGTGTGAGAGAAGAAATGGGGAGGCATGAAAAATAAACTTAAGTGTGCATCTTTGTTATTCCCCATAACAATTAAGTCTGTTCTGCTCCTAAAAGCAGCATAAATAAGATTTTGACTCATCTGTTAAAATAGGATTCACTTGCCAACAATGATGGCTTTTCACACTAAGTTTGCTATAATGGTGACTCCATATTCAAAAAGAGCCATATCTGACTGTGTGACCTAATATATCACTCCTTGATGCTACTACTATTTTCTGTGCCTGTTTGACCTCAGACACAACTGCCAGTTAAACACTTGGTTTGTTTTATTTAATTTTTTTGTGCTTCTAGCTCTTTTGTTTCTAAAAGTAACTGTAGAAAGGTAAGGGAAGAAATTTTGTCTTTATAAGACGCTTGCTGTGAGCAAATGTGTTGTGTTGCTTAAATCACACTTTTTAGCGTCCTGCAGTACATTCTAAAAAAACCCCAAGGCTTAAGGAACTTTTTTCAAGTCTTCATTAACACTCAACACTCAAAATAAACTAGTGATAGAAAGCAAAAAAACTCCTTAAAGATAAAAGGTAAAGGGATCCTCCAAACCAATACAGGTGTAGGAACAAATTGCCTAACTACTGGAGGAGATTTACTGCATATGGTGCTGCCCGGGGCAAATATGGAAATCTAAACGAATTGCAGCAGTGTTTGTAACTTGCTTTTGTTCCAAGAATGCAAATAGTTTAGGATTTTACTAAGAACAGCTGGACAAAAGAGTCGTAAACTCATTTTGATTCCTCCAATTTACTAAACTTCTAACTGCAATTCCTGCCACACCCAACATAATATGTGAAAGTCAAATGCTTTTCTTTCACTGTCATTTATTGCCAGTGGTAGTTGTGACTCAGATAAATTACTCTGCAAGTTTATGTCTCAAATCCTAGCTGTGTAAAGAATTTTATTAGTGATAAATGAATTTAAGGATATGTCTTGACTCTTTGAACTCATGCTCGAGTTTTTATAGTTGACAACTGAAACAAAAAATCTTTTCTGTGTTAAAAAATCAAACAGGAAAATTAAACAAATTGTCTGCAGGCGGACAGGACTGTAGACAATTCTAACTGAAATATTTGAATATAATAAAGCCTACTTCAGTCCCCAGATAAGCCTCTGATGCAGCTAAATATTTTTGGCTAATAACGCTTCTGAATGTTTTTTGAAAGAAGAAAAAAGCTGTTCTTGAGAACATTGCACCCATGAGGTCTAAGGAAACTCAAAAAGTGTCACTGTTTCCCATATCAGGGTATGGTTATCAAGTTTAACTGCCTATGGCTTAAAAATGAAGCGCTGAAGAAACTGTTTCAAATAACTTTCAGATTGGGTGTGCTGTACATGGATGAAAGCAAGGCGCTCTTTTGAACTATCTCCATTCTGTTATGCAAAGATAGGAACACTTCCTCTGGGTGAAATACGAGAGGAATGAGAGAATGGAAACTATGGCAGAAGGAATTACGAGGTCCAAATATTCTTCATCTTGTATGGAGATTTGACACTGTAAGTTAAATTTATCTCTGTTTGCTGAAGTGTATTTTAGAGTTACCCAGAGCCTGTGTGTTATTAGTGAACACCATATCAGAAAAGAGCCATAGTAAGGAAAGGACCACCAAATAAATGATATATATCTAAATAATGATAATGACTAGATGGCAAACAAAACCAAGAAGCAGTTTTCTTCTCTTCTAAGGGGAAAAGAGTAATTTTCCATAATTTTACAGCCATGGTGGAATGAAGATTATTACATCATTTGTGTTCAACACATTACCCAAACAAGAATTTTAATTTTCTAGTTCCTCAACAATATGCAGGATAAGGGATATTTCTATACCTTCAAGCATTATCTCAGTTGAAAAAACATCAAAACCATACTTTAATCAAATGCACAGAGTTCTTTCATAACAGGTCAACTTGAGAAGTACAAAGTTTTCAATCTTGAAATGTACATGTAATGTATAAGATACAAAGTTAGCTCTTGGACATGTTTTGAGATAGTGAGGTTTTTTCATCTTAAAAGTTCTGGTAACAAATATTAAGATGTAGTAAGCATAGATGGCTAAGAGGAGGATGGGCATTTTCATGTCTTGCCATGTTCAAAATTGATTGCAGAGCGGTGTTGTGTTTCTGTCAGTAGTTTGTGCAATTTAAGTGGTTTTGCTGGTATTTGCATGTAAATTGCAATTGCAAACTTCTTTTTTTCTTTTTTTTTTTTTTCTCACACTATAGCCAAAACATGAGCAACCATCCTGACTGTGAGCTTTTTTTTTTTTTTTTTTTCAAATAAGACATAAGTCTTTCAAAATCTCTGCTAGGAGAAATTTGAAGTAGGTGATCTGAATTATTTCATTATCCTCTCTCAATATCATTCCTTTAATGTCATGTATGACAGAGCCAGTGTGAAAATATGCAATATCCCATTCATACTGTCAACACAGCTCACAACTGCATTTCTGTAGAAACACGTATTCTGAATATTGTTTATTTAACTATTGCAGCCTGTTTTTCGGGAAAGATAATCCTAAATCTGCTTGAATAGATTTCTACTGTCATTAGGATAAATCTCTGGTTTATTATCTGTGGTCACATTTGTATATAAGGGAAAAAAACGCCTATAGACTCAAAGTGTCTCCCTGATATTTGACTGATTTACAATCCTTGCTTATTTTAGGACATTTCTTAATGGGTATGTGTTTGATACACTTGATAAATAACTTTAACTGCAAGTACAATAATTCTTTTGTACCTATTTCCATTGATTTGTGCCAATGAAACAATTTCACTTCATGCAAGTCCCAGCAATAGGCAGCACTTTAAAAGATGAAATCAGGTGAAACCGATCTTGGTCTATGCCAAGGCATGCAGAATACTGCGGAGCAAAATACATCCATTTCATTGTGACACTTTTTTGTGAGGCTGCATAGCTCATAATCTGCTGTTGCTAAAGTGCCCTCTGTGCCCAGCATCACCTGACTCTGACTAATGAGACACAAGTTCTGTACTAATCAGCAGAGATCAAAAGAGGCAGTGGCCATAACCTTGCATTGATCCGGAGAGAGCCCAGCCGTAGATGGAAGGTGTCATTCAGAATGTTCCTTTCTGACAACAGGAACCAAGTGTGAATCCTACAGCTTTTCTGCTCATCTGCTTATCACCACAGATCGAGACAGTCAGAAGGGAAATCTATACACTTTGGGAATAGAAAAATAATGCAAATTTCTCCTCACTGACCTCTCTATGACTCTGCAATGCATTTCTAATCTCAGACTACACACGTCTTCTTATCCTGCTGTCAGGAATAACCTATAATAAGACAACCACTAGATAGATTTTCTTGCAGTTTCATACAAGACAGTTCTGCCCTTTTCTGCTGAGATGATCGTGGGTGATTCTAAAGCTCTTTCTGGTTTTATTCTGACTATAATATAACATGTTGTTTGGGATCACACATCTCTGGGTAGGCAGGAAAATTTCAGCTGACCTGTTACTCAGATTTTCATTGATTCTTGGCTGAGCTACAGTAATGAGAAGCAAGTAAGACTAAATATTTAGAAAACACTAGGCAATATAAAATCATGCAGCACATTTCCTGCTGGGGCTGCCAGAAGTATGTTGACCCTACTCTTTGCATCCCATCAAGTTCAAGGCTTCTGTCTTAATATCCAGGGAGTTCAATGTTTTTGGTCCAGGATAAACAGAATTTTTCAAGCTATGTAGATAATGTCTCTTTGTGGCCTGATGGAATGCAAAATGCAGTAAAACCTCTGCAAGAGACAAGATCTTCTAGGGGTGTATGCTGAAGCACTATGAAACCTATTCCCTGGGGACTTAAGAACAGATTTAAGTTCACACTCCTCTCGGAATACAGCACTCCTCTAGGCTGAAGCCATATCTAGATTGACTGCACAACACAGAGGGGGTTTGTTTGTTTGTTTGTTTTAAGACTGTCCCTCAGTCATCAGTGAGAGAGTCAAACGTGACAGCTGCTGGTCAAACCCACCCAGAGGACAGAAACCTGCTTGGGGTCGTGTATACTGCATGGAAGGCATCACAAAGTGCCCTGAAGGAGAAATTGTGCATCACTCTGAGCACTGTTTCAGAGTGGGAGGAGGAGGAGAGGAATGCATGGCAGGTTCCAGCTCTTCCATGAATGTCCTCCTGCTCTGGTACTGCTATTCTCTGGCAGGTAAGATGGATAGGTTGGACTGCAGCCATGTCTCCTTGTAGCCTTGCTTGACTGCATAAGATACATCTGTTCCTTTGTCTCCTTGAGCTGCACTAAAGTCACGGGACTTGTCTCAACCAAAGTCACTAAAAATAGTTTCTGTAGTGAGTGACTTTAATCTTTTCATGACAGTGAATTGCCATATTGCTATATGTAGGTGAACAGATAGAAGCTCTGACATTGGGGCTTTGCATTTCTCGAGCTTTCTTTGGGAAAAATTGAGCTTTTGAAATCTCTAGGTCTGTTCTATCTCAACTATATTTCAGGGAAAAAACACCAGTAATATTAAAATATTACTGTATTAATATCTTCATTTACTGTATTAATATCTTCATTTACTTCATTTCATATTAGTATCTTCAATTAATGTATTAATATCTTCATACTTGAAAGGTATGAATAATATATAAGTTCTTAAATATACCAGTTTTCAGATGAAGATTTGTTACCAAATCTTAGTGACAAGAAGCAATATGACAGAATACATGAAAATAAACATCTACATGAAACCCTTTACAGGAAAGGAAGAAAACCATAAATTGCTTCTCTGCTTTATGTCTATGTCAAAGAAAAGCACGGTCTATAAACTTATACATATTATGAAAGAAATTATTTATGACTAAAACCACATCCTCTTTTCAGGATAAACAGGGACAAAAGAAGAAATCCAAATGTACCTCAAGTGAGATTCTTCCTTTTTCTTTTTTCTTTTATTTTTGTTGTTAAAAAACTTGCTATTCCAGTTGTGCCCTTTCAACAGTTTCCAACAACAGACCATCCTTCACATAGGAGTAAATCTGTTATTGTAGGTGGCACTGGAATATTAGTTGGAAATTCAGTTCCTGAGCCTGCTCCTCCCTCTAGTGGAACACATACTCTTCTCATCAGTAATTCTGGAAAAAATGAATGGAAATACATAACCTTGACAATGTATTTTTCTTCTTCTCTATGACTTCTTAAACTGGCTCAGAAAATTGAATGGATAAGAACTGCTTCCACAGGCAGCTAAGGCAACTTAAATGCTGCTCCACCTGGAGCACCTGCTGGTCAGAGCCATTGCTGCAGTGCAGGAGGAAGGTGCCTGTTTTGCCCTGCTTTGTTGCATTTCCTTGGTGCTCGGGAGTACCCTGGGGATGTCACAGCTAATTATGTGTCTGTCACAGAGATGTGACACCCCTCTCCAAGAATCTGCTTCAACTGCGGTAGTTTTTTAATTGGTTGGTACTAATAATCTAAAGTAGAATGACTGTAAAATGCCTGTATCAATCCTTTTCAGTGTGCTTCCAAATTAAAAATAAACCAAACCAAAACCAACCAACCAACCAACCAAAACAAACAAAATACAAACAAAAACAATGAAACAAACAAAAGAAAAACAAACAAAACCCCAAAACAAAGCTACAAGCTGTGTAATTGCTTGTATAACGTTGTGGGATTAAAAAAAAATAAAAGGGGCAGTAAATACAGTATCAAATATTACACAACTCATCTCTCTATTAATGCTATTTTTGTTCAAACATAGCATTTCTCTTTCTTTAACAATAAGCTACTGGTGAAGTATAGACGGAGATTACACATCTGATTTGGGTTCACGTAGGGAATGTAACATGGCTTTAAGGAAACAAAACAAAGCTGCAGTTTTACCTGCAAGCAATTTTCAATGGCTTCCATGAGAATTGTTTGAATAATAGAGAAACCATTTGAAAAGGTAGATCTGAAAAGAGGACCTGTTACTTGCCTGGCTCAGCAGTGGCTGGCAGATGTTTGTGACACCAAAGCATCTTCCCACCCTCTTCATGACTCATACCCATCTACAACTTTCCTTAGACATTTAGGAGACCAAAAGTTGTCACAGCATTAAAGACTTGAAAATGTCTATGTATGTTAATTGTTCAATGATACGCTGTATTTAATTAATACCATATGGTTTTGAAATGTCTTAGTGGCTTTTTCAGCTGATTACATTTCCAGTTACAATTTATAATTACCTTTTGTAGTAGCAACACAGTAAATAAACACCAGCATCAGGGTTTCAACCTGTAACTAAAGAACCTAATTCTGTTTTCTCTGGGTCAGTAGGAACATACTGACTAGAAATAGGTCATAAAGAAACACGAAAGCTCTAGATTCTCTAGATCACCAAAAATAGTACAAATGGGAACAAAATGATTGAATTTTCTTGAACTTTGTCCATGTCTTAAAAGTCTGTTGAGAGCTTTTGAAATACAGAATGTTAAGGAATGAATGCACTAAGAACACAAGGATAATAAATAGGAAAGGTACTGCACATTATGTTGTGAATGTTTCCTTACGTATATATTTTTTAAGTGGTATATGATTTATGGATGCTGCCTGTGTGAACTGTACCTCCCACCAGTAGCTTCTCCACACCGAAACAACAGCTTATTGCAGCTGTCAGCTAATGAAATGGCTCCTGCAGTTCAAGTAGTTGCAGCTTTGGGCTGAAAACTGTGGATCTGACATTTTTGGCAGTGTATACTGATGTCTTGTGGCAGAGGGCTTTTGTTTTGCCACGATGTACAACTACTGCAGTGAGAAAACACCATGAAGACTGGAGTATCAGAAACCATTTTATCACTAATCTGCAGTTATATTTTTTTGCTGAGCATCAGAAAGTCTGCCAAATTTTGTGCAGAACATAATCTTTGAGATCAATGTAGTTTCAGTGAGTACAATTACTTTCTTCAGATGTAAAGCTTAAAAAAAATAGAAATGGTAAGGGGCTGAGATTGCCTTTACAGAGGGTAATCACATATCCATGTTGGAGCTTTGGCTGTCTGGGCACAGGAGGAAATATCTTCCATGGGATATTAGCACTTTGTTTGTAAGGCCTTCAGGTCAAGAGATGCATCATCTTAAAGGCACGCTGCACCTTGATTTCTTTTTTTTTTTTGAATTATCAAGTCCAAAAATCATGCAAATCAATGGATAAAGCAGCTGGAAATAGTCTGATTCACTACTGTACAGTTTATAGCTGTGCATGTAACTCAAAAAGACGTGATGGCAATTCCAGCACTTATACCTTATTTCTCTGAGTGTAAATGCACCCACAGACCTCTTATTACAGTCTAACTGGAGGGCTGGTGAATAATCTCAGCATGGTTGAGCAGCAAATGTTGGAGGATAATTGGATCTGCAGGCTAAGATAGTATGAGCGTGGAAGGTCTGGTAGGGAAGATTGATAGGCAGTTATTTTACATCATGTTTGAAATCCACTTTTTGTTTGTAATTTCATGTGCAAGATAAGTTGCCTTTAAAAGTTTAAAATTATAAGTTTTGATTCAAATGAAAGATTGAGGTTAATGTTCCCTAAATAATGTTTCTGTAGTCATAAGCTGGTGAGCAGAGCATGCTGAAGAGTTCATTCAATAAAGCTTATAAGCCTTTAATTAAATTGAGAAGCCATTTATACAATGCTTTAAAAGTAGATCTTTGAATGTAAATTTGAGACACTGGGTTGAGGATAATCAAGCATTATATGTCCTTACAGTGTACTGTACTTGCTTATAGGATACTTTTCCATCTCAAGTGAGACTTCAGCGAATTATTGTATATTAAAAGACAAAGAAAATGTACAGCTGAAGCACTCTAGATAAACTCTGGCCTTTGTCATCTCTTTACAAAGCTGCTAGTGGTTTCTAGGGATTTTTTAGCAAGCCTAACTTGGACAAGTGCTGCTGCAGTAAGCCTTTAAATATTACTATTATTATTATCCCTTTATCCCTTGTTTGTTCATTTTGTCTCCTTTTGAGAAGAAATCTGTTCTTTTGTTGTTGTTTATCTTAGGACACTTAACAGCTCAGGGTAGGATACATTCCTCGAGGTTCTTTGCAAAATTATTCTGTTTAAAACATGTTGGTTAAAGCCATAGATTTTGAGACAAAACTTGTCTGAAAGGAGGAGACTCAGCCTCACTGGCTGTCAGGCTGGGTTTCACAGTGGTGTTGGCCAACATAGTTGGGATCTAGTACCTGAAATTGGGATGATTTTACATTTTCCTCTTCTCACATGCTTCAAGCAGATAAAGACAAAACATGAGCAATAATGACAGCCACTCTGTGTTCATAGCTAATCTTGGAATCTGCTATCTGAGTCTGCAGTTCAATTTGCTTCAGAGACTGAGGGCTCAAAGGTATCTAAGTTCCTAGAAGTGGCAGAGGAGAAGAGAGGGACCCAAATTAAGGTCCACACGACTGCAGTATTTATCTGTTCTGTGAGTCTCACGAGTGACTGAGCAGTGTGTACTTCTTGGCTGGCTAAAGAGAAGCAAGCTGCTCCAGACCAGTCCCAGATCCTTTCCCATTTTGTCCCTCTGCATGACTTAGGCATGCACTGATGGGAAATTGAGGAATGTGGAGCTGACCTGCTGATGTGTATGATTTTCCTCTGTGGCTGGAAAGAAGGTGGATGAATTGTTGTAATAGAGCTGGAGAAGGGATTGAGAACCTGAATCTTTAGGAAGGGACTCTTAACAGCACAGGCTGTTCATTACAGGCATCCACAGGGACAACCTGTGGCATTTTTTCAGAAGCTGAATGGCACAACTTGCAAAGAAGAAGGAAGAAGGGGGAAAACCAGAGAGAAAATGGGGTGTAGTTGCCATCAGCAGTAGTTAACGAAAATGTGAGAACATCCCTTAGATTTACTGATAGGAAACAAATCCATAAATTGGCTGTTGCTCTGTCCCTCACAACTGAAGTTATTAAATCTCTCAATCCAAATAGAAGAAATTATACGACATAATTTTCGGTCTGTATTTGACCAACTATATGGGACTGTATAAAATGCAAAGTATTTAGCCTTTAGCACAGTAAGAAAGGAGAATTGGTATGTCTTTAGCTTCTATCATACATTGTTAGTATCTTTTAAATGAGTAGTGTAAATTACATAAAGGTGATTTTTTTACTTCAATAGACCTATTTAATAGCTGTCTCTGAATCCTATACTGTAGCTGCAAGTAAACAGCAGAAACTTTAAGCAGTCTAATGTAGAATACTCTATTTCTTTTCCTGCTATAAAACTTTTTTTCTTTTACCAGTTTTGAAAAAAAATTGGTAAAGTTTGAGAGGGAAGTATCTACTCCCACTTCTATAGTTATGGTCTGCATATTTCAATTCTAACTTCTTATGACAGGAGATTTCAGTATTCTTACTTTCAAGATTCAAAATGAAAAGCTGCTTCAAACTATGGAAATTGTTAATCGTGAATAAGATTTAAAGAATATGAGAGGGAAAATGAGCTTCAGCCTAACTTTGAATTCCTGAAGCAGCAACCTGGGATTCAGTACCCGGTTTCAGTCTCACACATTACACACTAATTGGCAGACAGGACTTTCTCTTTTCTGGGAATTGAATTAACCTTTGGCTGGAGAACTATTGAAAAATGTATAATCCATAACTCCACACTGTTGTACAGCATTGTCGGGGAAAAGGGCCTGAGTTTGATACTCTTTCTCAGTGTTTCACAAATGTCTGCCACATTAGTAGTCCAGAGGTAACTTTAAAGTCCTGCAGTAAACTTAGTTGAGTTCACAGAAAATTGGTTTTCCAGTTGGATGTTAATTACTATTTTGCTTTCAGGCTTGTCTAGCAGGAACACCACCCTCACTGTCTACAATTCTAGTACTCACCAATACTCCCAGTCTCTTATAAAAGTAACATCTGCAGGGTAATGGTATCTTTCATCTAACAGAAAGGTAGTAGTTGTGGGTGGTTTTTTCCTATTATTTTGTTTTGTTGTGTTTCGGGTTTTTTTTTTCCTCCAAGAATAAGTAGTTATTGGACTGCACTAGAAAATAATCCTGTAGAACTGATGTTTTAGAACCAAATTAAGCAAGAGTTTGGAACATGGAACTTGCAGCTGGATGGTTCATTTCACTTACAAGGTAAACACATCAGTGTGGGAAAAATCTGCCAGGTGTGGACAACCCCTTGATAAGCATCCACCCACGAATCAGTATGGGTCAATTTGTCTTTTTTTTTTTTTCTCTCTGTATAGCATCTTTCATCTTGCCTGCACCCCTCCATAACCATGGCAAATAGTGTTTACTGAATCAGCTTGCCATCATCAAACCTGATCCAAATCTGTACATCCATAGCTTCAGTGAACACAAGGACAGCAGTTGCAGATGCGTTCTTTGTCTGGAGGTTGAATGGAGCACTATTATGTGGAGTTAATGCCTTTGAGCATGATCAGAAGGAAAGCAATGCTCTTACAGATTTGGAAGAGGCTAAATATTTAGGCTTTGTTCATTTATGGACAAATTTTGAGAAAACTCGGTGCCACCAAAGACATAATGACAGTGTCTGGCACCACGTTTACCACAAAACAAATTCGCATTCCTTGTGCAAAACAGTTATGAATAACAGTGTGCTGATTTCCATTGATCTCTCTGGAAACAGATGATCAGTAAGGATGAGCAGTTTTTGTGAAAAGAGGATAATAAATGCAACACAGGAAGCAATGGTCCTATTTATTTTGTTTTTTAGGCAGTGTGGTCTTGAGAACTGACTGCTGGAGCTCATAGAAATATTGTAGAAAATAAAACAACAGCAAAAAAAAAAAGGAAAAGTCACAGCAACCTACATTAAAATAACCTGGATTAAAAATTAAATAATAAGTTATATCACTCAACACTGGACATATAGAATGAATATATTAAAGGAAGTTGAACACAAAAAAAAAATCAGAATCACAGCCCTTTCTGTTGTTCTTATGCAATTACTTTGAATTTATTTATCTTTGGGAATGAAAAATTTTAAAAGTTACTATGCCATAAATGGAAAAATCAAATTAAATTCAAGTTTATTACTATTAAAATATGCAATGGCTGTCATTGTGACAAAATTATTAACACTATTTGTAATAGCAAAAACATGTAATTTCTAGCTTTTCAGTTGGAAGAAGTCACCCCCATTATATGCGAGTTAACAGCTGCTAATCAGAATACTGATGTTTGCACAAGGGCTGTTGAAAGACATCATAGTTATTATAATTAGTGCTGAAAGAATAGAAAATAAATAAGTAATCTCATTATCTGTATTGACAGAAATGAAAAATCTTAGACCAAATTATTCCTGTTTTCCAAGTTTCAAATGAGTAAGTGTGGCAATCGATTACTACTTTTGCATTGCCTCTGTTGTACCACCAGCCTTATTGATTGGTTTCAATTAATGTATGCCAACAAGTAAATTAACATAGCACCTGAGGCATAATTCTCTGGTGGTTCGTGTACACTGACTTCTTAGCATTCTTGCTGTTTTAATTCCTACTGAGCATATTGCTGGGAGCTACAATATTTTTCAGTCTGGACACGGACATTACCCGTGGCTCTAATGACAGGTCATTCACAGCAAAGCCATGTTTCACTGCAGAGATGTCTCTTTAAGTGACATCTTATCAATGGCAATTCAATTAGTCAACCCTAAGACTTTGAGATACATCTCACGCCGTGTCACACAACACTGGCTGTTTTGCATTTTAAATGTTAGCTTTTGTCATTGCTCTGCTTCCTTGGTGTACATTAAAAAAATGCATTTTCTGTGCAATTCTTCGTTCAGAACTTCATGGAGAACATATTCTATGTTAAATGAAACTGCCTTCGTTCCCAACAATGCTGTCAGCTGAAGACACTTGTACTGCGGACAGGAGCTTTTCAAAGCTGCTGCTCACCCTATCAGCATATCCCACATGTCATTGACTGCTGAATGATTCTGAACATCTGAAATATCAGAGCATCCAGGTGTCTCAAATATTCAGCTACTGCAATATAAGTGGGATACACACATAAATACTACTGTGGAGTACACAGCCTGTACATACAGGCAGAAATACAAGCTATTTTAGAGTAGTAGAGTAGCAGAGAATTTATAGCCAGGTCCTGATTTTTCTGGGATACTCACTCGATGAAGACATCCTAATAAGACATGGTCCTACTCTGCATCAGCCAGCTGAGGTCCTTAAAGATAAACAGAGTTGCTTTCCATAGGAAGTGGTGATGTGCTGAAGAAGGTGCCTTCTGGAGTGTCTGCTGTACCACAGTGTATTTACATTGTCCTTTTTGGTGTGTACTGAGCATATACTCTTCAGGATGCAAAGGAGATGTATTCCCAAGCTGTGCAATGTAAAACTCTGAGCAACATAGCACACTTAAAAAGAGAACATTTTTCAGTTAGTAAGTGCTCTGGATGCTTATTGGAAATTGTTGAGAAATGGGAATACGCCCAAGTTTAAAAAAATCCAAATATTTACTGGTTGTAACTGAGTAAAGGGTCTTCTAAACCAACAGAGAAATCTTGAACACCAGGCATATCTGCCTGTATCTGTATTTTACATCTCTAAATTCTGTCTTCTAACTCTGTTGTAGCGTGATTATGAGTGGCTAAATACACAAGCCCTTCTTATCTTAGCCTTATAAATAAGAAGTTATGTTTCTCAGTCTTTTCAGCAGTACTTGAATGTTTTGCAGGTCTGTACCTTCTTGTTTCTAAATGAGTATTTTCATATGTGCATCTTTGAGTTTGTTGCTGTAGAATCAGACTCAAAGCTATTTCTCCCATTGTTGCCTAGAAATAAAAAGCACTTGTTATTTACCAAGAGAAAATATTGCCAATGCAACTCAACTGGCAAGACTCTGAGCTAAATGTAATAGATAGTTTCCCTGATAAGCTGTGTGGTATTACAGAACCCCAACTTGTTTAGCATGCAACATTTGTATTACAAGTATGTGCAACATCAAATTCAGTGTTCAAAATTCCCCGCTAATGAACAATATTAACTAGTTTTGAATTACTGGATCGCTATTCTGAGATCAGATTTTAATGGAGGAAAAAATTGTATTATAAGGTTCATTAAAAGATTTAAAAATTTAATTGGACTGAAGTTTTTAAAAAAATACTGGGCAAATTAATCCTGATAGAGCTATGCTGGTTTGTAGTAAAGAAAATTAACTCATAAGAAAAACAAATAAATTATATCCACTAATTGATGCTAGAAATATTTTTGTTTTGTTTCTTTTGGTTTTTTTTTTAAGCTGGCAATACATATATATTTCTATGCACATGTGTGTGGGCTGAGACATGCATACCTATTTTCAGGGCACATCTTTGTTAGTGTGTTAGTTTGAATCAAGAGCATGCTTTTGAAGTGCATATTTTTCTTTCTTTCTTATTGAGCTTTGGTTCATGTCATGGGGAGCTTTTGCAGTGCCTCAACTTGATTCCTTTCAGATGAAACTAAGATTCAGATTTGGAAGATTTAGCACACTCCAGGAGTGTAACTAATGCACTCCAGCTGCAAATGGGCATTCAGTCCAGAGAGCCAGACTAGAGCTAATCTGAAATAAAAAGCCTTGAAAGGTGTACATTATTGGACACGTGTTGTCAGCATCAACTGTTTCTCTCTACAGGGTTGCCACTATCCATCTATAAACCATCTGCTAACCTAGAAATGGCCTTTGAATTTTTGTATATTCTTTATTTTATTTTATTTTATTTTATTTTGGTTTTTGTTTTATTTATGATTCTCTGTGAAGGATTAGACATTGTTCCTACACAACCATGGCAGGCACAGCCACAGTGCAGCACTAATATGTATTTACATGTGTTCAGTGAGATGGCCAGTTACAACAGCTTCATTACTGTATAATATTAGATTGCTGTAAAACGTGCATGATCTGTATCCCTCGGCAGAAGCTCACTTCTGTGCTGGGGATCATCTCTTGCTGCTGCCACTGTCTCTTAAAACCTCATCCCAGCACTTGAATAGGTTATTATTCAAGCTGCTGTACAATTCTACAAAGCTAGTTGGATGTTGTTGGAGTATGTATGAAATAGCAGCCCTAAAATTCACCCATATGGAATTCAATCCCTTGCTCCACAGATTAAATACCAATATGAATTATATTTTCTATTAGTATGGTGGGAAATGTTACAGATTTATAAAGTAACTTATAAATGTGAGTTGCTCTCTATAGTAACTGCTTTTGCAGAGCCTTTCTGAGGTGGGGAAGGGTTTTTACATTTGCACATGTACATTAAAACCCAGCTGTACTTCTTCCATATCTCTCTAAAGAACTTGGTTTTGTTACCACACTGTTCAACAATGCTTCACTTTTATGCATTTGATTAAAACTGAATCACTGGGGAATATTAGCCCACATGACAAAATCATCACGTAATTTGGCAGAAGCATGGAACAGTTGACAGACCTTGCCTAGGGAGAGCCCCAGGACAGAGCTAGCAGAGGGAATAAATTCACCTTTGACCAGAAGCAAAAGCAATGCCTTTTGGATTGAGAATTAAAGTCTTGCTGTAAAGCATTCCATCTGCTCCAACACCAAGCCTTCAAATGCCTGCCACAGGAGCATTGAAATCTGAGCTTTTAAGAAATGTTTGATAAATTATACTGTTGCTTATATCCTTAAAATGAAATTATTCAGCCTCTGTCATATTCTGGAAAAAACTGATTGCATACTTAACTTGATCTGTGTAAAGGGTAACTTAGCAGTAGAAAAGTTACTTCCCTGCAGCAGGAAAAATTATTTCTCATTACTTTTTCTGATTCTCTAATTAAAGTTGTAGGAGTACACATTCCTCTAGTCTTAGATGTCCAGTTCAGGATAAAGTAACCATTTAAAATGGAAATTACACTATATTTTCCAAAAATAAGATTTTCTAAAAGATGCTCCTATTAGACAACTTTACTTTCTCAATGTTCATAAATATATTGAACTTGAGCGACTTATGTTTGCCATTCTGTCTCATTTTGTAATCAGTATTTTGGAGTAGTAGAATAGTAAAATGTTATGACTTTCTATGTGGAATTTGTTTTGGTTTGTTTTCTGAGCCAAGGTATAGATATACCTGTTTAGGGTTTGGTTTTCCCTTGGTTTTCTTTTCCTGTTCCTGTTAATAGGGTAAATGAAAACCAGATCAGAAGGACGAAACATTGTTAAAAAGGAATGTGGGGTAAACCAACAATGTATTGGCAGGCAGAATCAGCAGCTAGAGGCTGCCTAATGAGAATAAACTACTGTGATAAAATAGGAGGAAAGAAATTCTTCCTGCTGTATTTTTTTAAAATCTCCTGTTCAAATCATGGATCTTTGAATGACGTGAAACCAGTTTCCTTCATTACGACTTTCTAGGTAGCATGTATTCTGCTTACAAACTTCAGTTTGTGACTTTGAATGGTTTAAATGGAGCCATGAAAACTTCTGTCTCTGTCTTCTATTAAGACCACTCAGAAAGGAAAACTTTGGCATACCAGAATCATAAAGCTGAATAGCCGGAGATTTCTACTGAGTGAATTAACCTCAGAATAATCCCCACTTAATCTCTATCTAGTCATGACCTAAGTGGATAGATCTCAGGAGAAAGGTGGTTTATAGAACCAAGACTCAGAACTAGAGTATGTAGATTAAGGACACGTGTGTTGTATTTAATGTTTAATTTAATCAAGATGTTCAGTGGTGGTAACATGAGATAAAAATACACTAGGTTTTGTCAGAGAAGTTTCTGGAAGTGATAGTGGATGTATGTCATCGTGTGTTCCAACAATGTATCATTAAGCTGGTTGTTCAGAGCTTATTGATAGAAATAAGTTTTCCTTGAAAAATTGTAAATGAAATCTGATCATGATTTGTGAATCTTTTGTATCCATCCATCCATCCATCCATCCATCCATCCATCCATCCATCCATCCATCTGCCTCAGAGGCTTAATTTGCTAGAACTACAGAACCACTGCAAGATTAAGAAAACACAACCACAAAATATCAAACAAACAAACCCAGTTAAGGTAGAAAAGTTAATTTGGCTAAATTTATTTTTTTAAGTCCACTTGAGGCCATGTATATTACAGGAACCTTTCCATAGCAGGTTTTGCTTTCTAAATGTTCAGCACTCCTGTCTTGCATCAGAAACTTAAGTATGTTTATTTGTCATTGTGACATTCACAAAGATAACAGAATTGTTCTTCTGTAAAGTAATCTAAACAAATAAGTTGCTGAGTGCTGTAATAAACATTCACTGCAGTTAACCCAATATATTTTCTCATTGAATTTGTGAAATAAACCAGAAAGTATTTTCATTCTAGATGGTAACTTCTACCAGAAAAGCAGTGCAACATTGGATAATACTCACTTTGGAAAAGAAAAAACAAAATCACAAACTATATCAGAAGGTATTTAGAAATGGCTTAATTTTTACTAGAACATGAAGACATGTCTCTGTAGTCTTGAGAAATGGGAATTTTCATCTAGATGGGAAAAATTCCTAGTAAGTATGCAAGTAAGTTGAAGTTGGGGAAAAATTCCTTTAAAAATGCTTTCAACTTTGATTTTGCAGGTTTTTAACTAAATATAAAATTTTTACCTTACCTAGAGGATCTAGCCTTCTTTGTTTTGTTTTGAAAAATAATAATACATCAACATATTTTCCATTTTTTTCCCCTCTCTTTTCTTTATTTTTCAGTCAGCTATTTTAATAATTTGCTTAATAGAGGAGACCATCTGGGACCATGTATTATTCAGATTCTTCTGCTAACTTATATGTTTCATACAACATTCTTTCTCTATAAGGTATTGTTCTCTGAACCACAGTGTCTAGACAAAAAGCTAGTTTAATGGAACAAATGTTCCCCAGGTAGGGCATTTAACACATCAAAGATAGAAGAGACTAAATAATTATTCTTCTAAATCAAATTCTGGTTAAGATTTTAAACATAATGATTAATAAAGTATCAACAGGGCCTGAGTTTCTTGCAATTCAGTTTTGGGAAGGAGGATGAATCATAGTCTTTCCTTGGAGCACCATGCCATGGGCTGGATAACCCACACCTCTATGACATTAAATAGTGCAGATCCTGTTTCTGGCTGGCATAAACCAGATGAAATTCAAGAGACAATCAATTCTCTCTTAATTTGGGCTCCAAGCGACTGCAAGAACATAAACATTGTCAAAGACAATGTGATAGCAACACTTTGTCAGTTTCACAAATGTCTTAAAGAGGGAAGCAGGGAAGGGAGGTGGCAATAAGGGAATAGAACATAATTTTTTTAATTAACATATTTTTATATGCAGAACTTGTATATTTGTATAACATGCAAAATAATGTTTCTTGAGAAGAATTATTTTGATCTCTAGTGGCTATAATGCATAGAAAAATAGTGAAACATTGTTTTTGTAATTTTAAAACTTGCAAAAGATGATTTAAGTGCTTGAAGAGAAGTCATCTATATAAGAAGAAAAAAAAGTCCTAATTTTGAGTCTAGACAAATACCAATTAGTGTTGACTGAGACACAAATGTTAGGAAATTTTCAAAGTGGACATAAAATTTGTCTATGAAATTAATTTATTTTACATTCTGAATGTATTTGACCTGGACAATAAGTAGCAAGACTGTGATACTACTCTTTAAGATCATGAATGAGCTATGAATAAAGTAAAAGACATAATTTTATAGCTAAATGAGATGCTTTATAAATTTGGAAAAACAAGAGAGCATCTGATAATGGCCTCTAATTCTGATCTATGGGTTTGGTAGATATAACTAATTTTTCTCTATCATGTTTGTGTAGTTGAAAACTGTTGCTGGTTAAATGAAGACAAAATAGGGTCCTAGAACCATAGATTTCAACTTTTTTTCATCATAGATCTGTACGGTCAGTGTTCAGCTCTTTATAGAGAAAAAACTCTGTGAGAAAAATTTTCAAGATCAAAAAAAAGATTTTAATATTCAGAAGTTAAAGCTATTTTGCTTTAGCAATATGAATTTTCATCCACCTTGTATAATAGGAGGTTACAAGACCTCACAGGGTTTATAAGGAATGTCCTTGTTGATGTCATCTTTTGCTGTTCATATTAGATAATGTTTCCTTCCAAAAAGTAAAATCACATGATTCCTGGGACAGAGCATAAGTTGTACAGGTATCATGGGAACCATCCTCTCTACACAACCTCAAATTTTATGAAAAAGAATACATCAAGAGTCCCATCCTGTGTCCCACAAACTTTTTTGCTAAATGTGGGGAAAACTTTACCTCTATAATATTTGAAATATTGTTAGAACCTATGGTCAGAAAGTACACATGAAATATACTAGATTTCAACTTCTGTGTATAGATTGGGTTGATATTGCCTTTGTTCAGGTGATGACATGTCAGATTCTTTTTTTAAAGAAAACTTGGAGTGTTTTAAGCCTGAAAGGTTATGCAAAAAGCTTCAGTGTGATATTTCATTTATCTTTCTCAATACCAAGAAACAAAAAGCCCATTCAGCTCCCCTACCCCCCACCAAAATCTGATAGTGGTATGGATAATGGTGTCCCTTAAATCAGTTGTCCCCATCGCTAAATCCTTATTGAAGTCAGTTGAAAGGCTTTGTTGTCTTAGTGGGGCATTTGTGTTTTAGTGACCCCTCTCCCAAGATTAAAGGTTGCCATCATCACGGGGCTCCGATTAAGGAATAAAGCTGCTGTGTCTTAGTTCAGCTGGTCAAAAATCCATTACTGAAAATTTATGTGGAGACATTATTTTATGTCCTTATTGTCATTCATAAAAAATTAAGTCATGTTGAAAAAAGAGCAGCTGAGATGTCTTTTTTGGCTATGAAACTCTGAAATAGTTTTCTGTGAAGTGCCCTGACATTTTCTATCCAGTACAGAATATTTACAGTGCTAATATAAATGTCTGAGGTGCGAGTAGTTCCTCCTGGGTGTGTAGAATCTAAACCAGCAGAACTCTTGGAGACAAGCCAAAGATTTGAACAGCCTATGGAATTTTTTTTTTTGTGAGCCATACAGCATTTAGATCTGGGGAGTATAAATAAAGATACACCGAAAACGGTCTGAATGGCAATTTACCACATATTCAACTATAGTCATTGGAGCCAGCTAGTGCTGAAATTTATTTCCCTGAATTTATTTATGTCAAGTGTAGAGTGGAGCAGGCTCTCTCAAAGGCATGAAGCTAGTGTGTGCTTCTCAGATGTTGCCAGCAGGTTGGGCTCTTGGTTTCCCGTTCTGATGGTGCCTTCGGGCGTTGCTTAATTAGGAATTGAGCGATGAAGGTGAAAAATGTTGGTCTGTTTATATTTCTAATTAAGCTTTGCTGCTGGGAGTTTTCAACATATATGTTCAGTTAGTGTATTGGCTGAATTTGGCAATGAGGGAATGGTGGTTGTTCACAATGGGATCCAACACCTTCACTTTCTTATTTTGCTGTGATTTTATTGGATAACAAAGGAACTGGCATAACTGCTCTCAAAAGTTTGTGAAACAGTCCCATAATTAGTCTTGATAATACTAATGAAACATCCCTGCTGTAATGCTGATATGGACTTCATTTTTGTTCTATCACTTATTTTAGGGTGGAGTACTCAAAGATTGCAGTGTATTAAATACTGCATGTTTGACACCCCATATATTTCATAGCTTCCTAGAGGTCTACTGCTCTTTTAAACAAGTTTAGTTAAATATTTTGCTTTTCTTTCCATCCAAACATTTGAACTATGCAATGCAGTAAACTCCTACAGCTGCACAGCCACAAATTTCAGTGAAGCATGAGTGTCAGGCTCGGAGAGAAAGTGAGGAAGGTGTGTTTTTCTATCTGCAAAGTGACTGTCCATAATTTCAGTTCTCTTAGTTTTATCTGGCACTCCCTATGATAAAAGTTGCTTTGAGACACTACATAAAATCCACTGCAGCAACAGATGCAGTGTCAATAAAAGGTGTATGAATTTGTGGATGAAATGATATTTCAAATGAGAGTGAAGGTTTCTGGCTCATGTTAGCCGAAAAAAAAACGCTTTGAATTTAAAATAAATCCCTGACTTTGTTAGGCTCATTGCATTTTTGGATTTAGGCTTTGACTCAGAAGTAGTTAACAAGTAAAAAATCTAAAGCACGTACTGAGTCCATGAGGTCATCAAGATTACAGGTATGTTGACTCTTGGCCTTAACATGAAAATGGGCAGTTTCATCAACATAGGCCTTCTGCTGTTTATTTTAGTGAAATCACTCCTTAATTTCAGTGAAATGAAATGGTAATTTTATGACTCAGACTCAGTCTTGCTAGAGTGGTTTTGAAATTCATGTCTAACGACCTCTATACTTCAGGCACCATGGGTTTGAAGTATGATACTTCTTCTCCTTGATTTCATAAATAATTTAGATTAACAAAATCCAGATGGTTTAGAGCTCCCAGTAGCTACAAGCTCAAGAAATTATTTGACCTTTGAAAGGAAGACTCTATACTTTTTCAGTTCTTTCAGCATTTTATTCAGAGCTTAACAGTTCAGGGATTTTATTGTTTAGTTTCTTTCTTAAGAAGTTTATTTTCTTTAAAATATCTGTTAGAAGCATATTTGAAAGTAATGAGAATGTGCTTAATGAGTGTCTGATAGAATACACAACATGATTATGGTAGTTTTCAATCCTTCAAAGAGAACTTCCTTTGCAAGATTTTCTGAAGAAACCTAATCTTTTGGACATCAATTTCAGTATTTTAAAGTATTTTAGGGATATATGTTATCCTTTGAAAAACAAAGAACATGTATGAACCATAAGGTGGTATTTTTATGAATTGATTTCTGTAAGACACATAGCAAATGCTCTAGTTTTGTTCCCAAATTCAGACACTTGTCTTTCATTTTTTTGCTGAAAAATTCTCCGTCATGAGAAAATGAATATTCTGGTTGATTCCTGCAAGGTATTGCATAGAAATAATGTGTGAGATATCTTATGAGTTACTCCTCTCTATTTAGTTGGGGGATGCTGGGGGATGCATAATAGATAGAGAACTGCTAGAGACATTTTTATCCAAATCTATGGCAATATTTTTCCACAAGCTGTATTGATTTTCTCGATGTTCTTAGTAAAAAAAGTGTGATTTTACCATGGAAATATATTATGCTTCATTCAATTTTTATTAAGTTTATTTTAGGACTCAATGCTACTGATTTTGTATTTTGATTGGAATAATAGCATTTGCCTAAAGCTCAAACAATTTGACAGCTCATCTGTGTTAAGCTATCATAAGTTTGCTGGAAGTGCCAGGAGTCTAAAGCAGAATAGATTAACATGAGCTGATTGCAACATCTGGGTTTTAAATCAGAGCTGAAAACTGGGGTATTTTGGCATGGTTTTTAAATATTCAGACTTTTTTTGCTAGTTCTATTAATGTGCAAGACGAGTGTTTCTCTAGTATAACTTCAAGGCTCAATATGTGATGCTATTAAAATATTATTTCCATAAATAGCAAGAGTGTTATGGCAGTTTTGAATGTAGGTGTGGACATCTCTGAAATGCTGTGAACTCAGTTTTCTCTCTGTGGCTTTATTTATTGGGCCTCTTCTTAGGCAGGAGTCAGGATGGAGCAGCACTGCTTGCCACAGTGACTGATGAATGATTGCAAAGCTCTAATGGGACAAATAGCAAGAAGAAATGAAAGGGTAGAGAGACATCCCCTCATGCCTAGTTAGAGCAGTACCCTGTACACTAATGTGATATTTTATGGTTATTTATCCCCTGGCACTATTTAACACCACCAATTTTGAAGATAAATGTAGTAAAAGCATTTTTATCCCGCTGCTATGAAAATGTGCTTTTAATAGATTTAGGTTTTCTCGGGTCATAAGAAAGAAATAGAAAGATTTTGCAGCTTTCTAAAGGACTGTATTATATGTGGAGTTTAAAATGTCATAAAGCAGCTTGAAACACTATAGGGAGTCTGTGCAGTAATTGGAAAAATGTTTCATACTAATGTTTGGATTGCATTAGTGTGAGCTGTTGGCATACATTTTGTGACAATAAACATGTCTTTGCTTAATTGTAATTATAGCTTACAAAAAGATTTAAAGAAAGAAAGTGAGAAAGGTACTTTGGTGAGTGTGGATAATGACATTTGAATGCACTTAAGGCACAACACAGTGCTCCTAAAGACCAGCTCTGGCTTGCATGCACTGTAGATAGACCGGCTTTACATATTTATTTAATAATACTTAGAAAGTTGGGGAGTTTGTTAGGGCTTCTCTGTTCTATCCCTTCACAAATTAACAACTGGCAGTGTTGTCTGTCTGTATCTCTTCCTCTGATTAAATTCCTGTTAACAGCACATGAGCAGATTCTAAGCATTGTTCAGTATTATACAGGGACCAGTTACCAAATTTTCGCTGGTGCTGTTGTCTACAGGTCACTCCTGCCACAGCAGGTTTAGTCAGCATAGCAAAAGATGGAAGAGTCAGAATCATCCACCTTTGAAAAGCCACTTGAGAGGAAAAAAAAAAAATCTAAGTATAGGATCTGTATCAACATTTCCTATCTCCACAGCAGCCCATTGTGAATGCAAAGCTGGGCTTTTGTGTGCAGATTTGGACCTTGTGGAAATCCCCCAAACGTTTTCATATATTTGTAGTTTTCTATTTAGAACCATTGAAAACTCAAAGGTTAAATTCTGTATCATAAACAACTGGGAGACACAAAATTTATTTTCCTGTCTTCACAACAAAGTAGGTCTGCATGACTGGGAAAGATAATTTAAAGAGAAAAATAACAAGGTCAGAAATGTTTACATGTAGTAGGGGGCATGGCCTTTTGCTTGGTTTGACTTTCTAAAGAAAATTTAAGATGTAACTTCTGTTTTTGCCACTGTCTTTAGTGACATTGCAATGTTGAGCAGAATAACTGACCTTTAGCCAAAATCCTCGTGATTATAGCATCTATTTTGTGTGCCAGCCTCCACAGATAATGTGGATCATGGTAACAATGTGTTTGACTGGGCTTCAACATGAGCTATTTACCCAGAGCCCTCATGAGTTTGTCCTTGATCTCTAGTGTGACAAACAGCCTCACCTTCCTGTGGGCATTTCTGTTGTTAGTGCTTCAAAATATATCTAGCTGGATGGATAAGTAGCACACATTTACCCTATATTTTAATTACTATATTTTAAATTTTGTGCTGGGCTTGCAGTTCCCCATCCTACCCCTTCCATTTCCTTTCTCATTTATAGAAAAAGTGGTGCACAAATACTGTGTTCAAAGTTTCTGCACAAACAACAGCCTCTCATTGGACATGATCTGCTTGAACACATTCCCTGTAGCGGAACCTACATTATACAAAAGGGTTGTCAACATGGAATCATCAGGACATGAAAAGTAGTGGATTCATCCTATGTATATAACTTTTATGTCTACTGCTTATTTATCTGAATGTAGTATCAGCCATATCAGCTTTCAGGACTTTAAACAACAACTGACGTTCTTGATAATAGAATAAAATTTTCCAGATAGGAATCTAGAAATGTGAAAGTATATATTTTAATCTAAGTTATAGCACAAATGCCATAACACAAGCAATGGCAAGTGACTTAGTGGGCAACATTAAATGATTACCATACAGAATGTTGCCATCAAGTACCTTATCAGTGTGAGTAATAGGTGAGTCAATCAAGCACAGAGCACAGGCAGCTCACCACAAATATGGTATATCTCTCCATGGAATATGGTGCAGAGGTTTACAGATAAGTCAAACTAACTCTCTCAAGCAGCTTTAGAAGAGTGCATTTTCTCTGAAGCATTAAAATTGCTAGAATAAGACATAAAAATCTAGTGAAGAGTTTTTGCACTGTTTTCTCTCAAGCAATTCTGAGTAAATGCTTTTCATAAATTATTTCTTTTTCTAAGCTAAAACTATGACTGTAGGAATTTAACCAGTTAATCACATGCCATGATAGATGAGAGAATTGACCATACCCCACTAGGTGAAAAACTCAAAGCTTCTGCATTCCTGGTAGCAATTTATGGTGGTTATGTTAAGCGCTTTAAAATGTTCTGGTTTTAATTCATTTTTTATGTTCATGGCATAAACACAGGGGTTTTTTTAAGATCTGGACCCCAGTGAAATGTAATCAGTCTGACTGGGTGTTTATGGGTCTTTGATTTACCTGTCCTCTGTCGAAGCTCTGGAGGTGGTAATGGAGAAACATCTTTGCCAACGATATAAGATACTTTTCAGGGAAGAGCAGCAAAGCTGGAGAAAGGAATTGTGTTCCTTTCCATGGACAGTCTTCCAGCTTTTTCTTTGGTGGTCATGACACTGCACTTTCTTTTAAGATTTTCTGCACTTTCTTCTAAGATTTTTGCCTAAAGAGGCACATTTTCCTACTACAAAGTGCTTCTAGTCCCAGCCTCAAGTGGAATACCACACACCATGTGAAATCATTTTGAAGGCTATGTTCTCCAGAAAATACCCTGTGGGGAGCCAGGGAGATGCAGGGAATGGTGGAATACAACAAGAATCCTCATCTGAGGCAGGAAGAGTCCTGCAGGACAGATCAATGATAGGGCCCCAGATAGGAAGTATATCTAGCAGAGGGCTGCTGTGGATACCAGGAGCCAATCTCCCTTGTCAGGACACACTAGGAGACAGGAATTCTGGTAAGAAGCTGAGAAGCTCTAGCATAGCTTCTTCTTGTCCCACTTGCTGCATAGAAAGCTTTTTTGAAGTAGCCCCAAGGTGGTACTGGTATCCTTGCACTAGCAGGAATCTCTTACTCTCCTTCCAGCAGCTCTTCCACACTGTGCTGTCTGACCCCACCTGAAAGAAGCAGCACCCTGCAGGTGTGATGCTCCTGTACACCTGAAATTCACCTTTAGTGAGAATTCAAGACTAAGAAGTAAAGATGAGAGCAGGTAAAGTGTGGTGCTGTAAACCCCATCACAAACCACTACAACTTGTCTTGTGCTACAGCCCTGCATGTATTTTACACCTGTCTTGAAGCATGTTTTCATCAAAAGAAATATTTTGGAATAACCATTTAAACCACCTGTGTGGCTTTTATACCACAGAAGGTGTAAGTGTTGTCTGCAGAGCTCTTGAGAGAGTTGTTTATGGTTGGAAGAAATAATTTACTACCCAGATAATCTTAATTTTTTCCTCACTGAATGTTAGTACTGCTCAAGATATGTGTGTTTTACTTTTTGTATCTAATACTTTATGGGTTATATTAGACTGAATTTTCTGGTAATAAGTCAAAGTCAGATAATTCCACTTTGTGACTGTTCTCCCTCCAACTTCTTTCATGAAGCTGCTGTCAGAATCTGAACTGTATCCTTTATAGGCCAAAGGCCTATATGTTGGCTCTACAGGAAATAAACACTGTCTGGCTGACTTTACTGAGCATCCATGTCAATTCATACTACAAAATATGCTTTTCATGTACTACAAAGTCTTTTTAAGGCATCTGAGACTGGAGTACAGTCTCAGTACAACAGCAGTACTTGAGATAAACCCTTAAGAGATCATCCTCCTGACATCAGGAAATAAACTGCTTGATATGTTCTGTCTGAAAGTCTCTTGAATCATTGGAAGTGAGTTCCCAGAAGGCAGGAGAGAATCAAGTAGTGAGATCCTGCTAAAATATTGAAAATACTGCCCTCCCAATAAGATTCTTTATAATAGTCGCATTTACTTGGAAATTAATCACTTTATTTACCAACAAAATAACCCCAAAACCCCCAGCTCCCAATTCCAGTAAAATAAAGGGAAATGTTTTACAACGTCCAAGCCTACTTTGATTATCTAGCTTCAGAAAACATTGCCTTGCTAAATTAATTACCCCCATGGTTCATATCTTGCATGTTTTTGTTAATATTCATTAGAAATAAGGCACCATTGGGGTGTACAGATAGTGCTTGAACACAAAGAGCAGTTGCTCTCCTTCCATAACCCAGGACATCAGTTTGGTGTCACCTGTTCGTGTCACCCTACTTCTGTCACAAGAATGTGACAGAAATGTAAATGGGAAAATGATTATCTGTATTAAAGGATGAATGAAAGTCTTCCACAGAAATATGGAGAAAGTCTGTGCTGACATTTTCCAGTGCCTCTAGCAAAGAGACAGGATGGGTTTTAGCAACATACAATTTCCTTACCCCTGCTTATGTGAGGGTGAGCAGACTGCACTTGAATATTCAGATCTCGCCTTTCCTGAAAACTTCATTCACAGTGATTATATGTTCTGCTTCACTGACAGCTTGTGGTAGGGCAATTCATTAAGACTAATTGAATTCTGAGGGAAGGGAAAAATAACCTTTGGATGTGAGTATGAATTATTGAGAGGTACTGTAGTGTATATGCTTATAGTTTTCAGAGTCTATAACAAAGAACATACTGTTTTATAAAACAACAAAGGTAGTTTCACATTTCAAACACTGGAGTTAAAAAGCAGTGTGGAATTAAAAATAGTGCCTTTTGCTTCCTCATTAGCAATCATGATTGTTTAATCGATAGCAGTCAGGAGAATTGACACAAAAACCTGCATCGCTGCTGAAGCAGACAGGATATTGACATTTAAACAGATGCCTTAAACACACTGTGCTTACACTTCTGGTTTTAATACTAAAAGCTAGTGGGGGAGCTTGTCTTGTCTTATTTTATCATTCATATTAATCTTGCATGCACAGCAAACTTCATGCTGGTTTTTTTTTTTTTGTTATTTTCCACAAGAAAGAGAATCCCAAACCTATCAAATCATTCTTTTCTTTCAAGAGTTTGATTAAAATCTCTATAAGATTTGGAACTTTTGAGATATTTCCATTGATCTCAGCTGCTATGAGCATGGATAATAGCCAGAATAAAACAAAACAAACAACCTCTCCAGATTTCTTCATTCTAATAATTCATGCCTGAAACTTTTCAGCAGCTCTGTTGGTGAGCCATGTGTCTGTGCTGATTTTTGGGGTATTGGAAGAGTTAAACTCAGGAGGTTTAATGAGATCTGAGAATTATATAATGTATAGTTATGAAATATTTTCAGGGTAGTCAGCTTACTGGAAATTACCAGTGTTGTATTTTGTGATTCTCTGTGAACTATTGAAATATGGAGGATGCATTTTTGTGCTGAGGTTAACATTAGTCCTTTGTCCTTTCTTATTTCATAAGAATTTTGATCCTGTGACTAATTTTTGTGCTATATTAAGACTGTGGAATGTTCAAATGGCCTTCGTGAAGGACATACTGACAAGAAATTATGTTCTAACTATTTAATCTCCCCTAAAGGCATTTGAAGAGGTATCATACATTCATTACAGGGAGCTTTTTTGGGTTTGATGCTCTGGAACCATGTGACTCATTGAGCATTTTGTCAATTTTTTTAAATGTTGGGGATATTTTGGTCTTTGCTTTTAACATCAATTGCATTAAATCTGACTTTGACCAACTTGACAGAACCACTTAAAATTGAAAGAGCACTTCTTGTTAATTTACATGAGTAAACAGAATGGAAATACTTTTGAACCCCTAGTGATAAAATTGCCATGTTCAACAGGCCCCAGATTTTAGTTGAGCATTAAAAAAATAGCTAAACAAGAGGAAAACAAATTTAAATACTTCTAGGATTAGTTTTATCTATCTCATTTAGCCTTTTAAATGTTTCTGTGTTCTCCTGTGAAGGTGAATTCCATCATCCCTTCCTGGGAGGTGAGCTGAGGGAGGAGGTCTGAGACTGCTCTGTTCTGAGTCAGTGTGCCCAGTTAATCTCTTGCAAAATTTGCAGAGAGGTATCAGCCCTCAGGTTGTAATTCACTCATCCTTTTAGGGTATGGGGTATGAATAGGGCCAACAGTAACGAGCTGAAGTCTGGAAAAGAGGAGTCTTTTGTGACAACACTCCTTCCTTCAGTGCTATAAAAGCATTTAACATATTGGCGAGGCGAAATGGTCTTAGCCCCAGGACAGTTTACTTAATTTCTTGCCAATTAGCACAAGCTTCTAATGACCAATTTGGGTATTGGGGATGAAAAACAAAGATAAACAACCAAGCCCTGAAGCAAACCCAAGCAACTAAGTCCCTCCCCTCCCTGGGCCAGCCAAAGCTGGAGCCAGACCCCTTCATTCCCCAGCCCTTCCTATCCCATTGGGGCACATTCCTTCCCCGCCAGACGCCTCATTCGAGAAAACAAGGAGAAAGAACAGCTTTGGGGACCTCTGGAAACTTTGCTGTCAGGGACTCAAGTCCCCCAGTCAAATCCACGAAGTGGTCAAGCCTATCAAGGCACACAGGGCAAAGTCAGTCACTATGCACAGTTAATCACAGAAATCTCCGTGGTTGGCACCTAATAAATATTCATGAGCAAGTGCTTCTGCCATCATCACATATTTTAAAATAAAGATCTCTGTGTGAAATTGAAACCTAATGTTTCATCTAACTTGTTTGCAGTGCAGAAAAAAAAAAAAAGAGAGATTTTTACCTATTAAGATGATAGATTACATCTCCTTAAAGGATGATTATAATTAGTTGAATAAACATCTAGGAAGTAATGATCTGTAAAGATACTACTATCCCACTTTCACATACAGTAATAGAATCGAATGCAATAGAAATCATTGGTGTGCTGGCCTACCAACCAAAATGATGCTTGTACATGACATCCTTATTGATACAAAATGCAATAAACTTCTTATGGTTTGAAGATGATTCTTTGTAAGTTTTTGGCAAATTAGTCCAAATCATTATGAATTAAAAATTACTTCTTTTTAAGCTCCTTAAACACTTTTAAGGTGTTGTCTGTGGTTCAGTATGAGTAATTTGGATGTGTTTTTCTGACTACATCAAAGTAATAGAATCTGCTCTTGTGAGACCCCAGCTGGAGCACTGTGCCCAGCTCTGTGGCCCCCAGCATAAGAAGGACACAGACCTGTTGGAGTAAGTCCAGAGGAGGGTCACAAAGATGCTCAGAGGGCTGGAGCACCTTCCATATGAAGACAGGATGAGGGATTTAGGGCTCTTCAGCCTGGGGAGGAGAAGTTTTGAGGGAGAATTTATAGAAGCCGTTCAGTGTCTCAAGGGAGCCTGCGAGAGACCTGGAGAGTGAATGCCCTTTTTACAAGGGCATGTAGTGATAAGAAAAGGGCAATCAATTCAAAGTGAAAGAGAGCACATTTAGATTAAATAATAGAAAGAAATTCCTTACTGTGAGTATGGTGAGGCACTAGAATGGGTTGCCCAGAGAAGCTGTGGATGCCTCATCCCTGGAGCCAGGTTGGTGGGGCCTTGAGTAACCTGGTCTCATGGAAGGTGCCCCTGCTCATGGCAAGGGGTGTTGAGGAGTGTGGGTACCTGGTTTGTGATGCTTGGGAATGGGGCTGTGATCCAGCCTCATCCCCAATGGGCCTCAGCTGGGGAAAACAGGTGAAGAGCATAAACTGTAATGAAGAGCACACAGGTGCAGCGCATGAACTATCAGGGGTATAAAGGGTTGGGCTTGAGGAGGAGAGAGCAGATGCTAGCAGAGGCTTGCAGCTGGTTGAGGCTCATGATGCTCCTCTGTCTGAACAGACAGCCTGAAACCTCCTGATATGGTATGATACCTTAGATTATTATGTGTCATGACTTTCTTAAATATGACTGTCTTGAATATGGACTATGTTGTGGATTGTGCTGCGACAGAGGAGCACATTCAGTGTTGAGGAGCGCATTCAGTGCAGGGAGCTCAGGATGGAGCTGCAGGTTGAGCTCTGGGTGAGAACCTGAGATGAGAGTCTGTGAACAGCCAAGGGTACAGGGAGCTGTAGCACAGCCAGGTGAGGGACACTGAGACACAGCAGGAGCTGATGGCTGGGGAGGAAGAGCCAGACTGCTGTGCTTGGGCTGTGAGGGGACAAGAGCCCAGGGGCTCCTTTGCTCAGGTCCCTCCTTGGAGGCACCAGCTCAGGCTGTGTGTGTGTTCCTGCACTGTGGATAAATGGCTTTGGGGAATAAGACATCTCTGAGACTCTGCTGTGGAAATCCTGGGATGGAGCCAGTGAAGAAGCCTGGTCTGACTGTGAGTGGGTGTGCAGGGAGTCAGGCAGGGACCTGTCAGGTCACTGGAGCTGCCTTGTGAAGGGTGACAGTCCCAGCAGTGACAGGCTGTGACATTGGGAGTGTGGCTGCTGGAGAGCCTTGTGAATGGTCATGCTGGGAAGTTTCCTTAACTGGAGGTTGGAACTAGATCATCTCCAAGGTCTCTTCCAATCCAAACCATTCTACCTTTCTATGAAATTCTCTCATTATAGCGTAATCAAGAAGAAAAGTTTATCTTTAATAGAAATAATTAAGATTTATTTATAAGCGTGGTGTTCCTGGACTTAAGGATAACAGTGAGAGAATGATTTAGACATTTCCTTTAGCCTGTGGGGTTTGATTTTTGTGGTGTAGCTGCTGGTGTAATAATCAGTAGTGTATCCCTCCATGTGGTACATGGATTAGCTGTATACTATGATGACTGTGACACTGTATTAAATATGAATGCAAAAACTATTTACACATTACTATGAATGAATAGCTGTATTGGTTATAAGATCTGATTGTTAGGGAAGTAAGACAAGTTTTATACTGTTATTTCTTCCTCCAGTTCTTACCTTGTGGAGGATGTTTTCTTGTGTGTTTGATAGATGGCTTGCTCAGTAGAGTTATTCAGACATTAGAAATGATACTGCTCAAAATTTACTATCCCTGTATTTCAAAAGAGTTTATACGTTCACACATGACATATGATATGTCTTTATGCCTTAGGGAGGAACACATAAAACAGTATTGTATAAGAAATGAAAAGATGGGAAGGGAATGAAGAGCAGACAAATGGGTTTAAAAAAAATACCTGATTCTGGTGTGAATATAGCTATTCCTTCTGTTTCAGAGCAGCAAACTGAAAGGTATAAAAAGATAATTTTCACCAATTGACCTAAGCTAGATTTAAACACGAGTTTAGCTGAATGACTGAGGTGTCAGATTTTGAACTGTTACAGCTTGTGACTGTCAATTTACCAATGCAAGGTAAATCAAAATGACCTTCATCTGAATGAAATTAAGAATATCAACTAGAGGCTTGTATCATTTAACACTGTGATTGAAGATAAGCTGATTATATTTATGTAGACTTAGACAATTTCTGGTTTGGATCTGTGCAGGACTGACAGCATATTATAAGGAAAAAAGCGCTAATTTTAAATTTGTAGTTTACTTTTAAACCATTCAAAAGCCACTTGATTGGATTAGTGCTCCTATGGTTCAGGAGTGACCATCCAAGCTGTGGCTGGATGAGACACAAATGTCAGTGGCAATACAAGATAAAGGGTTCCCACCTACCGGCCCACTCTGTCTCAAATACAGACATTTTTCAGGCTGCTGTGTTACAGACTATGAAGAGAATTAAACTTCTACAAGAAGTGTCTTTCCTAAGTGGTATTTTTTTTTTTAATGAGAATTTCTTTTTAGAACTTTACAGGTAATCAATGTCACTAAGTAATCTCAACTTTGGTCATTCTTAAAACCTAATATGTTTTAATGCTGTAGCCATCTCTGCCTCTCTCCTGTAGCCTAGTTCTTGTCTCCTCTGGGCCAAGAGGCCACCCAGCTCTGGGATCAATTAGGGTTCTTCCCTGAAACACATCCATGTACCTCCAGCATAGCACAGAGAGGTCCTGTGGGAAAGGACTGTACTCCAAAGGGGGAGTTTTCTAGCCCCTAGTTAACCCACTTCCCCTTCAGCATCAGAGTGGACCCTGCCTTTGCATTGTGGCTTCCTTTTGAATTATCTGTTTAAATTTTAAACTGCTTTCTGGAGTGTTCCCCCTGGGTGTTGTAGAGAAAACTTTAATCTCGTGTCTGTGCTGAGAGGCATGAAGGAGGTCCCATGGTAGTTCCTTCTGGCAGGGAAACGGATGCTGCCTCACAAAACAAGTTTGAATTTTACTCCCAAAGTCTCCAGGCAGTTCGTTCACAGCTTAGCTCACAGGCACGGAGACCACTTTGAGAAAAACCAACTTAAAACAAGCAAACAGAAAATATGAAAAAAGCTTAGCAGGCGTTCAATTTTGTTGCTGGCAACAAACTTTTCAGAATCTTAATTTTTAATCTGCCTAATGATTTCAGACACTATTTTGTATTTCCAGATTGGAATACATTCACAAAGTAATTTAAAACCTTCTCAGTGAAAATTTACTGGGATGCCCAGGCTGTTGTGGCTTTCAATCAATAACCTGTCCTTTAATAACATAGTATCCTGTTGACAAGAAAAATAGTGGAAATGTCTTTCTGTAAATCAGTCAAAGGGGATAAGCCCAGAGAAGGAGTAGAAACTAAATTCTCCAGATCGATAGCTGCTGTTGTGTATCTGTCACCTCCACTGTGTGGCAGGAAGTGTGGTTGAAACTGAAATAGTTATTGATGCATTTTCAAATTTCAAACGTTCAGTTACTTGAAGATACTTAATGAGAGTTTTTAAAGCACCTGATTACTTGTCCTGGCTCTAATGATCTTTGCAAGTCAAAATCAATCTTGCAATTAATTACTTTTTTTCCCGCACACTTTGCATGTGTATATCCACAAACTGATTTTTCCAAGGGAACTGAAGTGACTTGCATATGGTTGCACAGGAAATCCATGGATGCCATGGTTTCTGGAGCTGCAAACCAGTGCCATGTGCACCAGTCAACCCTTCCTCTGCTCACAGGGAAGAGCCCTGGCACTATGAAGCCAGCCAGTGTTGTGCTGGCTCAGAAACAGGGCAGAGCACGGGCAGAGACCAGCAGTGAGAGTGAAAGAATCAGAATCTTTTGTTGTTGTAGCTCCTCTGGTTTAGCTGCCTGGGCTGGATTCCTTTTGAGCCATATCTTCAAAATTGGAAGATGTGGAAAACTAATTGTAGGTCTTTTCTGGAGAGTAAGAACCTGTTTCTCATCTAAAGTAAGCAGATAAAATTCACTGTCTTCCATGGAGTTATGTGATTAACAGGAACTGATGTCTCTTTGATGCTTGTTGCCTCTCCCCACTCAAAGAGAGTGTTAGTAAAGGAAGTTAGCTAAGAAAGGTGGGAGAACAGTGTTAGAGTGTTCTGGTTACAGAAAGGTGACCTGCAAATCAATTTGAAGACACACCTTAGTGCCCCTGGTAACAGCCAAGCTTCCAGCACATTATTATCCAGCCTCACCTGGATCACTGCCCTCTGTTCACGGGCTGATGTCATATCAGCTCTCCTGGACCATGAAGCAAGCTAATGGTTAAGTGTCTTCCACTGAACTGCTAAGTTTGGTAAAGCATTCGGTTTTAAATACATTAAATATCACTTAGAAGCTTTTTGGACAGAGCTGTACTTCAGAGGAAATAAAACCAAAATAAAATCAGGTTTTTTTCTTTTTCTTTTTTTTCCATTTTGATGAATCCAATTTTGTGCTCTCTCGTTTTTATGGCCTGCTTGACAAGGAGAAGATTAGTAAGAATCTTAATATAGTCGGACAAGTGTCAGTCAGGAAGTTCCCTTCTTTGGGACTTGCATGGTATTGGGTTGCCTTAGCAAGGAAGGTAAGGCTTTTCAGCCTTTCCAGGATCAAATTAAACTATTCAGAATGAGCCTGAGAATCCGCTGGGACAGGTACACATGAAAATGCATTTCCAAGAAGGGAAATTATGCAGAGGAAAGCAATCAGATGAACTCAGGAACAGGATTTTGAAATAAAGAGGGATTTAATAGACTGTTAACTCCAGAGGTGAGAAAACTGAGAGTCATTCCATCAGTCTTTGCATATGCAGATAGATGCAAATAAATTCTCCATGACAACATGGAAGACTCCTCTAGATGTCTGGCAAGTCTTTTCAATGACAGAGATGGTAAAAATCTGAAATAGATTAGTTGGGAAAACTGTGGATTATCCATGGTACAAAAGCCTCAGGAATAGCTTGGGAGCACATCTGTTGTATACCATGAGGTATATTAGGGGGAAATTACCTAGGAAGAAATTTCTTTAGCAAAAAATTCTTTACTATGAGGGTGATGAGGTGTTGGCACAGGTTTCCCAGAGAAGCTGTGGCTGCCCCATCCCTGGAAGTGTTCAAGGCTGGGTTGGATGTCAAATTTGATAAAGGTATCACAGAGAACAAAGACAGGATAAGTTCACAAATGTATCTATAATGACTGCAAAATGTCTGTGGCTAACCCCAAAACCAGTCTCTTCAAAGTGCAGTTAAATTTGTTCACGTGCAAACATAATTGACTCTAGATGACAAAGTGCATAATATGTAAATCATAGAAACAAAAGTTCTGAGATGTGACTCAAATGATTTTTTTTCTTAAATATGTAGAGTCTTCATGTTGCTTTTTGCTGTTGCAAGATGAAAATATATTGTCCTATATATCTCTGGAACAGTGTATCTACCAAGCATTATTATTTTTTTAAAGATGGAGTTCAAAATTTTACTTACAATTTTGTTGTAACTTTTCCATTGTTAAAAATAGTAGTCTTCTGGTTACTTGAGGTAACCAGAGAAATGAAATTCAATACTGAAGCATGAGCAAGTGTGAGCTTGAACTTCTTCCTCTTTCTCCATTTCAATCAAAAATTCCCACTCCACAAACTGCAATCATGTGGAATACAGAATCCTTTTGGTTATAGAGTAGCAGTACTTGGAAGTCTAAAACAAATGATTACTTAAAATTCCAGCCTCCTATCTCAGGGATAGATTTGTTCAGTCATTGCAACTCTAAACAGCTGATATACCAAAACATTAAATTTAGGTAACCCATGAGCTGCCTATGGATAGGTACCTGTAAAAAAAGGCAAATGGAGAAATTCTGCTTAAAATTTCTGAGACAGCCTAATACAGGAATCCATATGGCCTTGTTACTAATCCTTATCATATATCTGCTTATGCATTAATAGAAAAAGTGAACTGTATTGGAATTTGCTGTGCCTCAAGCAAAGATTACTTCCACCTTCTTTGAAGGTGAATTTTCTGTCTCTCTAATCCATCAGAATAGGATGTGCTCTGCATCTGAATTATGAGCAAATGCACTGGCAAAATTGAATTCTTTATTTCTTTTAATCTTAATGCTGGTAAGAACTGTAATTTCATACTGTGTTGGGCATTTGCATCTACACACAAATAGCCACACTTCTAAAAAATATACACTAGTCCCATAAACACTGCTGAGGTGGGCATAGGCAATAGGATCAGTGCTTTATGGAGCAACAATACATTATTCAGTGTTGAAAAATGTTATTATTAATTTGGGATTTTCAATTTGGTTGAAAAGTTATATTGAAACCCCTCTGTATGGATATCGAGGTAAAGAAATGTCCATTATGTGTCCTTAAATAGCAATTTGTTACATTTACATGTGCAGGGTATGATGCTTTTGTACAATTTCTGAGTTCCATACATAAAATATGAAACTATTACGAAGATATAGTGGCCAGCTTTACAGAGTTGAATTGCCTTATAATTTTGAAATACAACAAAATGACCCAGGGCATGCTATAAAAATCTTAATTTAGGAAAATGTCTATGTGAAAGTGATTTGATAGCAAATGGCAATTATTTTCTTCCTTATTGCTATAGCCAAATTGTTAGGAGATGGATTTTGTTTTCATTCTTAATACAAAGTGTTTAAAAAAAAAAATCTCTTGTCAGCTGAAACCTTGTCTGCAGCTTCCCAGCCTAAAGCAAGATTTTTACAGTCAAGTTTTAAATCCCTTGATGTATCTGTGTTTGTAATGGAAATGCTAACATAACCTTAGCCGTTACAGGGCAAACAATATTGCAATAATAAATAATGAACAAAGTGGTTTAATAATTTGAAGCAAATCATGTCATGGGCCTGGCAAGATTTTATGACTAAATTATATGGGCAGGAACCTATCAATGGACATGCTGCATAAATACCATAAATAGATGGACTAAGGATGTGTGTTCATGAAGCTGAGACCACAGTTTTCATGATCTGGGGGATAAAATGCTGCAAGAGACTGTAAGAAATTGTGTGGAAGCTTTGGGCAAATCAAAAACCTGAACAAATGATCAATGTGTCAGTTTTTAATCAACAACTATTATCTCTAGTGCTAATGAGCTGTACAGTGCCTGTAAATCTGTTGTGCTTCTGGATATGGATGTAATGGTTAATGATCCATTATGTGGCCTCTTGGTAAAACTCCTTTCCTTCTAACTACAAAATATCAATTTCTATTTTCTTCTTTTTCTTTTCAGTACCCTGCATAACCTGACCGAATGCTTTCATCAGTGTAGCTTAAGGAACAATGAGAGTTTCCCTGGTACAGTTTGCATCTGGTTCAGCTAGGCTAGCATTTTTGACAGTCACTTTTTGACTTTTTGACAGTCACTGATACTCACTGTGTGCTTCTAAAACGATACAACACCTCCCAAAGCAGCAAAGAGCTGATTAACTTACTCCTGCCTGAGCTCTGGTACCACGAGCGACTTTCTGGAGTTACAGCTTGAAGCACACCAGTTTTCCTTCAAACAGTGAAGTGCTTGATCCTCAGTTAACTCTTTTCTTTGGCAATGTGGAGTGAGAGCTATGATCACAGGCATGCCTGGAGTTACTTGGGTTTCAGAGGGTCTCATGGCTCAGAGTTAAAGGGCAGGCAGGATGTGGGAAATAGCCCCTGCTTGGTGCACTGGTAATACAGCACATTCTGTCCAGAGGAGAGGATCAAAAGAACCATGACACATCTTAGTCAGGAAGGGCCTCTGCTTGGGCACTTTTCCCTGAGGAATTGTTAAATGGGGAGAAAAAAAGACTCTTTACGTGGTAGTCCAGTACTAGGGACACTTTATGTAAATAGAACTCAGTTTCATACTAGAGTGGCTGTGCAGCAGAGGCTGAGATTTTGGAAAGATTGTACTCCTTTTAGCTTCCTCCAGAACAGCAAATACTGAGCAAAAGCAGTATTTTAGTAGGAGGCGGTTTAAGCAGTCAAAATCTGTGTTTATTGTAGTCTGTGAGGGATTTGGTTCTAAGGGCTTGCTTCGCAGCTGGCATTCAGAAATGCCCTGGAAGTGCAGAGGGGATCTTTCCAATTTCCTGTCATGATTTTCTTCTACCTATACAGGCACGAGCAAGTCATTATGCCATTGTTAATGCATTCATTTTGTAGCTCTCTGACACCTCTGCAGATCACACCAATGGTGAAAGGATTGTCAGGCTGCTGGATAGAAGGAGAATGATCTAGCTCTGTAAAGCTAGGGATGGGCTTAGGGCTTAGACTACCTGAAGTCCATTTGTGAAACACCTTTCATCTAGGAGTCTTGCATCCAGAGAGATCATTAAATGTGTCTCTAAATCTATGGATTTGTCTGATGCTTCAGTAACATGTCTCCAATAGCAGCCCTTCAGGTAACAAGGCTCCATTTTAGTTCAGACACTGACACAGGAAATGCTGGCTGGTGATCATGTCAGTACACGCAATCTTCTGGCCAAATCAATTTTCAGAGATTCTAGTTTACTCCTTTGTGACAAAAAGTGGCTGAATTGACTTATTACATAATAGGAACCATGTTAATATTATTATTATCCTTAGTTATTATTAATAAGTAATATTACACTTATAGTTAATAATAATCCATCTCCATGCTACATATGTTCTTTGAGAGAGCACCCTTTGTTTGTTTTCCAGGCAGCCAAATTAGGGCATTCTGGTTTGATACCATTTAATATTCCCCTCCTAACTCGTCTACTTATGGAAAGCATGACAGATGTTCTTTAAACTCTAGGGAAGGCTCTGTGAGCCTCTACCAGGAAATTTGTGCTCACACCCTGTCACTTGGAAGGAAAGGAGACTTTTTGCTGTCCTAAAGACAGCACACACAAGGTTAAGGGTTATTGATGTGAGGAAATATCGGGAAATAAGGAATATAAGGAATTAAGACTTTCACAGAATTTCAGGGTTTGATTTTGGGGGACTGTAGGTATGTACAATGGAATGTTAAAATTTATGTGTATTCTTCAAACTTGTTACTCAGACTTAGGCAGAGCAAAGGCAGGAAATTAGCCTCTATCAAAATTCTGTACTTTACACTGTGTATTAACACTGTGGGTTCAACTAAATTTTTCTGTCATTGTAGTTTAATGAGCTTTAAAGGTTTGGGATCCTGTTAAATTTGAGCACAGTTTCTCTCCTGTCTCAGATCTGGGAAGTTTAAATCTGTTAAGCCATGTCTGTCATACATTACAAGGAATGCAAGGGAAGCCCACTTGCAAGATAATTTCAATAACAGGGCTTTGGTTTTACAATTCACTGACAAATTTGAAGACATGCACTGCTTAGGCCACACTGAAGGACTGCATTGTACTTTATAGTCCTTTGCTGGTAACTGGTTGCTGTTTCTGGTACCCATCATCTGTTTGTATTCCAGTGTTTGAAAGATTCTTATTTATATTTTGTGAAGTTCTCGTGTGGTTTAGAGTGTGATTAATTTTGTTCTGTGCTGGAATATTACCTAAGGTTCTGTGTATTTGTTAGAGATAACTTGTTCTGTGCTTTTCAGTGATGAAATCAGCAAAAGTGATTTTTACCAGGGTCTTTTGCAGGAACTGGAAATCAGATTGCAATTCCTCCATCCCTAAACCTTCCCAAAGCTCAACTCCTCCAAACTATTTTCAGTAAATGAGACTGTATTATACAGTACAGAGAAAGTTGCTGCAGTTAATATTTTTCAGAGAGAGTAGAGTGATGAATTTCTTCTAGGAGAGGAAGGAAATGGAAAATAAATGTGGAGTTATTAAATTGGTTTTGTTTGTTTGTTTGTTTTCCCAAATATGAAATTCATTCTTAAAGGTTTCTCTAAGGGAAGATTTGAATAGAAAAAGCACCTCAGTCCAAGCTGGCACCTAAAGATACTAGGTATATCAAACATTTGATGATAAGGACTCTGAAAAACCTTCTTATGTCTTGTTCTAATGCAGGACAAATGTTTACATGTCCCTATAAAGTTCAGTTCCTTGTAAAGCAGACACCAGCAATCCTCCTACATGAGTTGATTAATTTTAATGTTGAATATTTTATGAAATGTACCCTGAAGAGATTGCATATATTGTTTTTATTTAGTTTGTTTTTTTTTTTTAATTTTCTGTTTCTGAATACTACTACTACAACAACAAAAAACAAGACAGAAAAAAAAATTCCTTTGTAATGGCAAAAATCTGCCTGATAGGTGAATTTGACAGAAGAACAAAGACAGACATTGGAAATAAGGTTTTATTTCCCTGGTCAGACAGTTTCAAGTAAAGCTTGGGAAGGAGAATGTTGTTTGAGTGATGCACCTCACAGAAACAAACCTTAAGAACTATATTAAAACCAAGATGTCCAACTCTCCTACTGTAACACTGTTTCTGTGTAACATATTTCCATTTAAAGTGGCAGGATGTGGGTTTATGTGCTGCATAAAACCCAGTATTATCTCTTTTCCAGACTTTCAGAACAGTTTATCTGTGCTTATTTGCAGCTTTTGCAAACATCTAGAGATGACAGACATGGATGGGGGGAAGCAGGATTAGATAAGAGGTTGAATGGGGGGGAAAAAGTAAGTGAGGAAGGGCTGAGGAAGGCTTGAATTTCGAAAGGTGGTTGTTTCTGAAAGCCTGGTGTGAAGTGGTCCATGCTCCTCTTCTGTTCTCCATCTGCCTGCTTTCCAAGACTGGCACCATGGAGCTCCAGAAGCTTGGTTGAAGGAAGGCACTGTCCAGCACCACAGTCCATAACTCTGGCAACCCACAGCTGCTCATGGTTTGACCTCTCTGAGCCACTGCCCTCCCAGTTCCTCCCACACCCAGCTGACTCCAATAGCTTTAATTTGGATCCACACCTGTGAGGTCTGGCTTGTTTGATATCAGCTGGTCCTCAAGGGCTGCCTCTCTTTATCTGGCCTTTGCAGCTCTTCCCTTCTCACCTCTTGCAGTTCACAGAAACCAGTGGGGTTTGTGTTGTGCTTTTTTTCCATCTTCCTTTGCCTCTGGAAGAGGGGAAGGCTGGAGTAGCAGAGGTTGGAAGGTAGGTAGTGAAACAAAGGAGGAGGGAATTGAGATGGAAATTTGAGTGTCTGTCAATGAAAAATAACAACAATAATAGTAATGCCTTAATGCATTTAATTTATTTTTTGAACACTATTCACTGAAGAATAAATGCAAATTTCCAGGTTTTGTTTATCTTGATAGCACATTTGTTTCAGAAACTATTTAGGAGGTAGCTGGAGTGAATATTACTTAATTGCAACCTGTTTGTCATGGGGAAGTGTAAAAACAGAGTTACAACCAGCCAAGCTTTTCTTTTAGTGTACTTTTGTGCTGTGGGCTTTTTTTTAGGTTAAGCATTTCAGTCTTTCTTTTTACCTTGTCAATCACACGTAATTAGTACTTTCTGTGCAGAGAGAGTTTTCACTGTCATGCAGATTGATTGGGAAAAGGCACGTTCTCTAAGGCCTCAGTTGTTCTGATGAATTAAATAGTCTTGCTATTCAAGTTAGTAAGAGCAGACTGTGACATGTATTACATATGTATACTTTCTGCAGTGTTTAGAAGGCTACTTTGACTTTCATGGGATTTGGATCTGACTTGTAATGCCTGCTTTCATAAACACAAGTGATCCCTTATAATAAACCATTTGGCAGTATTTACCATCAGAAATGCCTCTTTGCAGAATCTATGCTATTTTCTGCCTTCTGCAGGCTATCACTCTAAATTTGTATTTAATTGGCACCTTTGCCCTACTGAAGCTGGCGTCCCACCTTGTCTGTGGGCTAGGTGCCACGCTGACAGATGGACATCAGTGCTGGTATGCTCCAGCCAGTTCTCACACTGCACATGAGTCTGAGTGGCTACATTTTCCTTTGCAGATAGCGAATTTGAAAATCTTAAAAGGACTTTCAGGTTGAGGGAAAAAGGATGCACCAGTGCTTTCCAGCTCCGTGGTGGGAGGCTAGGAAAATATATTGTGGTAGTACGAAGCAGATATTAGCTGTGGTTAGCCAGGGCTGCTGTTCAGAGGGAGGATTATCTTCATCTCCACCCTCAATTAGCTCTCCACAGGGCTCACTCTGACTTTTCAGTGACATTATTTCCATGGCTAAGCCAAGTTTCTTGTGGAATACCTCTGCTGAATACAGAAATCCGATCTGTCTTGTGTCCCGTATAGGAGCTTGTCTATTACTTCTGCTCAATAGAAGCTTTAGAAAGACAGCTTTGCAAAAGAGCATCATTCAAATGGCTATTTAACTCCTCAGTGAAGAAGGTAAGATGTTCCAGAAAAGAAAAAGAAAAGAAATCAGTAATTATGCTGTCTTATTATTCTTCAGCATTTAATACACATTTCAATACTTCCTGTTCAGCGTTCCTTTTCCTTTCTTCAGGCAATTAGCTGCCAAGACATAAACATAATAAAAGCTAAACTGTACAAGAGAGGGGTTTTCAGCCTTTTGCTAATGCAAGCACAGACTTTAAATCTCAACCTGAATGCTCCTTACAGATTGACAAGGGGCGCGTTATTCCAAGTCATTCTGTATTATGTGTGAAGAGTGCCCCAGCTGTGTCACTGCTGAGGTTAAAAGGTGTTAGTGCTTGCTTCTTTTAAATGAGCATAGTAAATGAAAGTGAACAATTAAGTAAGAAATTTGGCTTGCTATCTCTGCATGCTGCGTTTTATTGTGGTGTTGCCAGCTTCTCTGAATGAAAATACAGGAGCAAATTAAACAGCTTTATGAACTCGCAGGAGGAGCAGTTGTTCTAGTGGCTTTCATACAAATGTCTAATTAATTCTTGAAGTAACCCAAATTGTTCTTTTGTGATCTGTGAATGGGAATTTGTGAGGAACCTGTGCAGATGAAACTAAGTGAAAGGAGAGCTGGGATTTAATGATTAGCTGGCAGTTTGCACTTGCTGGGTCCAGAAAATTTTAGTTCTCTTTCTCATTAATATTGCATTACAAAGTTAATGAAACATTTGGGTGAATATGTTATAAGTAATAAGGCATTAATGTTATTTTTCGATCAGTCAGTTATGCTAATGGACATCTGTCATTTTTTTACCATTGTTGATTTGAATTATTTGGGCAAATGTTAAAATAAAGGTATGAAGCACTTAAACCCCAAAATTTAACAAAAAAACCTACATTGGGCTAGTAGTAATAGACTTGAAATATTTTATTAACAGAAAGACAATGTTACTTTAGGAGAAAGGTTGGCAACTCTATAACTCTTGTTTGCTTCTTTCAATGTTTTAGGAAGCCTCAGTTTAAATTTTTTGTTTCACATCAATTCCACATGAAATAAAAAAAGACTTAAAAAAATTTATATAAAATATTCATTATCCATAGCCACAGCATCTTCAGACCATGTCTTGAAATTATTGAATTATCAGAAATGATTAAAAAACTACTTACTGTAGTATTCCTATTCACTGCACCACTGCAGTGTCTGATTCCCCTGGAGACAATTGAATTAATGTTGTGTCAAGCAGCAGCACCTTCATAGGTAATATTAATCCAAACTCTTCTTTTTTGTAAGCATATTTGGTATGGATAGTTGTAAGCATTTATATCACAGAAGTGCTGGGTTACATATTTAGAACTCAAAGCTAACTGGTTTTAGGTAACAGTTGGCCATGTCTCTCTCTACATCCTTTGGAACATAAGTTATGTGTGTATACTTCCTTTAGCAGGTCTTTTTATAGTGGACAGTGATGTCAGACAATGGGCAAAATGTAAACAACAGAAAAAAATCTTAGCCAGGATGCACCAAAGCATCTTGTAATGTGCTGGCAGCCATAGGTGTGAAATAACTCCTGGGCATCTCCTGTAGGGACCCTGAAAGGAGCTGTGCTTGGTTTCTTCATCCCCTGTTAAATATGTAATACTATGTGATTTCCCCCCTAATGTGTTTTCATTTAAACTTGGGAATTTTTTTGAAGAACCCAGCCACTGTTTGCATTTGAGCCAGGTTTTAGTGATTAGCATAACTTTTATGTTTGAATTTGTTTACTTAATAGTACTTTTTCCTTTCAAAAGTCTGCCTATGCTTGTACTTGGAATAACTTTGTTGAAGATTGAATTAAGCTCATCATAGATTTAGAATAGTCTGATTTCATTTGCTGTTTTTATAGTGGAGATCTAATTTAACTCCATGTCGTGTGTCTTTTTGTTAGCTGAGAAATATGGAACAGGTTTGCATTTCCATAGATCTGCAAAGCCTTATCCATCTGGCCCATAAAATGGAAGTGATTTCTTGTCAAGGTAAATCTCCCCACTTTTCTGAAGTTTAAAATAAGCCTCTCAACTCCTCAGTTCTTTTCATTATCTGTAGCAAAGACCTACTTTGCATTTTCAAAAAAAAACCCAAAAAAGCAACAAAAAAAAGCCACAACAAAACCCACTCTGGAGTAATGATATAAAATAGTATTCAGCCATGATGAACATAAACAAAAAGACTTTGTAGAAAAGGAAAAGGTTTTAAAATCTATGGGAGATAAAAACTTTTTGCTCCCACTGCATGTGTTGCTCTGGAAAAGGTTCTGATCTAGAAGAAACACCTAAATATTGCCAGAATGCAGTAAAACCCTGAATGGATAAGCTAATGTTCTCCTGTATGGTGATCTGTAGTAGTAATTATTTATGGATTGATATGGGCAGTGATGATTGCAGAAGTTCTCTCTAGTAGAAATGGGCAATGTCTTGGTTTGATCAGAAGCTGTTTTCTACTCTACCAGATTGTCACTGGTCAGATGAATTCCTACCTCATCTGACACTGGATCCAGCATGTTAAGTAAAGGTAAGCTGTAACCACAGCAGTAATGGTAACTCTAAAATTGTTTGTTCTCTGACCCTATTTTATAGTGAGTACTTTCACAAGGTCACATGAAGATCAGGATTTCCTGTGTGTCTTTGTATGATGCATGCATACTTACATCCCAGGGGAGCATTTTGTTTAGTCAGAGACTTTCAAGCTTAGGTAAAAGGAATATGAGGGCTTAAACTGGAAGGCTACACAAAGTAAATTATATTTTAATACAAGACCAGACTTTGCTTTTTTTATCAAGCAACAATTGTTTGGTTTTTATGGCCATCTGCCTCTTGATAGTGTTCCTCTGAAAAAACTTGGAGAAAGAACAAGACTGTGTTTCCTCTCTTGTGTAAACCTGTGATTAAAAATATATAGGAATAAACATATTTTATAGATTGATTCCAAAACCTGAAGATGTCAACAGTGGGAGGGACACTTGATGGATCATAATGTTTTCTAATTTACTACACTTGACTTCATGAAAATTTTTTCCAAGTTACAGAAGAGAGTGTCAGAAATACAAAATAGTGAAGAGCACTACTTGGCTTATTATACATGCTTATAATGCATAAACTGTGGTGTAGGGATGTGCATTCACAACTCATGGGTCAGTGAATAAGGCTGACATGTGTAAGTTTCATGAGTGTGATTCACTCATAGATAAATTAATAGATATGTCTATTTTTTCTGTACATATAATGTCTAATATATATCTATATTTAATATAGGTAATTACTCTTTGTCAGACCATCATTCTAGCAACACATTTGAGTTTGAGAGGCTGGAGCAGAGCTGTGTGCCTTGAAACAGTCAATATTAGTTCAGTCAACCTTTGCCAAGTGTGGCCATATGCGGTATACCTAATTCTGCGTAACCCCTTCAGCTTTCTGTCACAGTTATTGCTAATGCACTATATTATTTTCCTGGACCCCTGACTTGCCTCTGTCTCCCACAGGGCTGTAAGTGACAGCTCAGTAAAGACACTTAATGCCTCCCCGAGCCGCGTGTCAGCTGCAATGCACTGTTTTGCACCTTTGTTCAGTAATGGTGGTGGTGCTCCATAGCAACGTCGGCCTCCCAGCTGTGCAAAGGTCTGCCATGGCGAGGCCAACTGGGAGCTATTAGAGCCTGTGGAAAATCTCCAGGAAGGATGCAAGGTGCGGGGCGCACAAAGCGGGAGAAGCTCTGCTGCCTGTGCCTGAGCGCCGTAATCACCGCTAAGCCCTGATGAATATGCTCGAGTGCTGCCAGCAGTGTGCCTTTTGACAAAATACTCTTTCCCATTGATTGGAAAGCAAGGACAAATATTAATTTATAATGTAATCAAAGGGACAGCTCAGAGTTGCTACTGTGCATGACAACTGCGAGATTTGGGGGAAAGATTTTCTCATGTAAATGAGAGAGTGTTAATCTGCATACAAAGGGATTTTGGAGCGAATTTAGACCAACTGCTTCTGAAAATCCCTCAGAGGAGGAGAATACTACCCTCTTTCACTGCCTTTGAAATGTTCCCAGTGCTCCATAGAAACATGCTACTTCTCCAATGAACAAAAGGTAAAATTCATTGGAAATCTCAAATTGGAGCTCTACCTGATCACCCTGAAATTGCAAGATATATTGGGGTTCTATATAAAGGAACTAACTAATATTGATGAAGTCTTAAGATACAATCAGAATCATTGTTCATTACTTGCTCTTTGTGAAGCTGAATAAGATTCATTCACAAATCCATGCTTACCGTTCCTGAAAATCTTTAAGCTACATCTGAAGTGTAATAACATGTTTCATAGTAATTTCAGACTTCAAATAAGTAACTAACTCAGTTTAAGCATTAACACTGAGAATAGCCTTTGAGGGTTTTTTCTTACCAAAACTATGTTAGCCCTGATTACATGGAAAATTTCCACGAGCATTGCAATGTGGTATTTTATGATTGCAAAACTCCACAATTTGTTGGCTTGTGCTATTCCTGTGATTTCTTCCTCTGCCTGCCCCCATCAAGACTTGATTTTGTATTAGCCAGCCCTGATGTCTGAAATCATAAAAATCAAGAAAGTGAAAACCCTGACATAGAAATGCCATCCACTTCAGAGTAGTCTGTAGCTAGCTTGTTGGTGATTATTGGACTCTACAGATGAATAATTGAGAATGTCGTCTTAATTTTAAATTTACATTTATGGTTTTAATTTCCTTCATTTTCTGTGGTTTTGGGTTTTTGTTTTTTTAATGAATCCTTTTATTCATGCTAGCTTTATTATTTAATACAGAGAAGTCTGGGTTTTTCTTCTCTAATTTTATGCTCATCTTAGGTTGCAAACCACGAGGGATACTGAGAGAAAACAGAGACTGAAGGCAAAATTGCTTTTTTGTTTTTAATCTCAGTAATAACTCATTTATCTGGGAGACTATATGTTGTGATAACAAAGGATTTTTGTCATGCCCAAGAACTTTTTGTATTTTTTGGACAAAGTTATTTCCCGGGAAACCTAAAAGTAACATAACCAATATCAATGCTTTCCTGCTTCCTTGTGTGCAGCTGTGGAGACAGAACAGTGCAGGGACACCTGCTTGAATGCCCCCATTTGTAGATGTGAGGTGGCCTCAGTGGGAAGTGCTTCAGCCCTCCCTTTGCATTGAAAGCAGCAGGAGGGAGATTGACAAAAACTGCCCACAGGTCTTGACCCACTGTCCTTGAGACTCACCTGCTAAGGGAGTACACTCACATTTGTGTTAGAAGCAGTTGAACAAAGCCTTTGAAAAGACACAAATGTAGAAGTTTCCTGCTTCTCACACAGCTTTACAAAATGCCAGGAAAGGCATTGTCGTACCTGTGGGCCCACTGAGCAGCCTGTGCTGGTGTACCCTGCACCATCCATACTGAACTCAGCAACTGAAGGGCCTTCTGTCTATAAGGAGCACAAAACTAACCAAATATTGGTTTGATTCATGGAATCTGATCCATCTGTTTAAGCAGCATATTTATGAAATGTAAAGAATTGCTTCTATAGTATGTGAACCACGTTGGCAAAGGTTGTAGTGGCCAAAATGGGTTTAAACATCAATCGAATAAGGAAAAAACAATCTATACAAAAGATGAGTAAAGATACAGATTTGACCTCAGACTTAGGAACCTCCTCAGCCAGGAGCTGCTACAAGTCAGGCAGTCACACCAAAGAACCAGTTCTGTGTACCTGAACTGTTCTTGTCCTTCCTTTTCCCCATTGACTGATGTGCTCAGCTCTAAGCTAAAAAAATTGTGGTTTGAAGCATTTTAACTGTATATGGTTTTTAGTTTTTGGTTTTTTTTTACTTCAACTGTTTCTTCCTTTCTCTTTTGCAGTTATATAGCTATTGGTTGACTGTGTGGGCCAATGTTATTTCAAGTATTGCCATTAGTTTGCATAGGCATGAAAATGATCTCCCTGAGCTCGTAATTTCAGTATCTAGTGGCTTTCTTCACTGCTGTTTATTACTTAGAGAATTTAAAATTTTCATCTGAGTCAAGGGAGTTTGCTGAGTAGGGATAGCTGTAGAGCACAAGGTTAAATGCTTTGCTGAACTGGTATTCCAGTGCCTATATTCACACCTACAGTTCTTCCTAGGTTATGAGGGGAATAACTAACAGCTCTTACTATGTAACCCAATTTCACAATTCTAGAACCACAGTAAATATGCGGGGTAATACTTCCTGTTCATGCAAAAGCCCCTGAACAAGGGTTTATCCTCATTTGCTTTCAGATATTCTTCATGTTCTCAATTTACTCTATATTGTTGTGGAAAAGTTTGAAGAAGTTCCTTAGTTCAGTGTTTGGCCTGAAGTGGTTAGTGACCTTCTGAACCAGTAGTTCTGTTTTGCAAGGGCTGACATGAATTTTACTTATCTTGACATGTGCAGATTAAGGTGTTCTTTGCTTCACCACCCATGAGAAGTAGCATCCTGAGAGAAGGATATTGTGTCAGCAGTTTTAGAGACATTGGAGGTCTGAGTATCTACATAAATTTCACCTCCATTTTGTCGGGTGTTTAGAGTGCCAGAGTGAGGAAGTAACATGTGACAGAGAGGGAAGGAAAACCCTTTTGTTGTGAAATAATTTCCTTCAGCCACTTTGCAGGTTTCTCTTTTTGTCTAGATATGGTTACTATAAAGAATATCTGATAGTTTATTATTTCTTTATCAGACAGGAATGTATGATAAAGAGAATTCTTCATCAAATTTGAAAAAAAAAAAAGCAGAACAAAACACCCCTAAAGCAATCCGGAGTATTGATGTTTGAGAACCATGAGCTTGAACACAGCTAGAATTTGAATGTAACCCTAGTTTTATACCCATGTACTTGTAGAGTGGTTGTGTGTTCATTTGAGATGGGAGTTAGGGGGATTTTTTAATACTGCTGTTAAATTTTATCGTTTGCCTAAGCTGCTACATAGCAGGGTTTTTTTTGTTTTGTTTTTTTTTTAAATTATGGATAGGATTTTGATATGACCTTATCACTCAGCATATGGCAATACAGATGGAGAGTGAAGTCACAGATGAGTGACAGTGAGGAACTGACTGGGAATGAGCAAAGCCTTCAATATGCAGAGAATGAAGGAGAAAACCATCTGCTTTAACAGTTTCCTGATGGACTCCCTTGCAGGCTGCATGTCAGATGTCTTCTGCAAGTGTTGAGAAGAACAGCTTTATTTCCTTCCTACAGTTTGCGATCATACTGAAATGTTACCCAGGTGTCCACAGTGGGAAGGAATCTGCTATCCCAAGTCAGTTATCTCAGGATAGGCTTGCAGTGTTACATTCCAGCAGCTTGACCAAAATGTCAGTGGGGAGCAATGACTGTGTCCAGAGAGCTGGTTCCTCCCAAAACTTGTATTTAAGGTGAGTCGTGTACCTGAAGGTACCTGTATTTCTTTATTGGTGGTAGGCACTCAAAGTAAGGTTAGTTAAAAGCCACTCTTGCCTGTGCTCAAAGAAAGGCCAGAAGATGGAGTTTCAGGATATGCTGTCTTTCTTCAAAATTTTATGTGTCTGGAGTTATTTTTCTAAGATGTGGGTACTGATAAGCATTTGACTTGTTTTTCTTGTTTTGTGCAGATTTTTCCTGTTTCTTTTCAAGACTAAATACAGCTATGAAATGAATTAATGTATTTAGGAAATGGAATCTGCTTCAACAAAAGTATTTGTGCAATAAACATGACATTTTGCTGAAATTTAATGTTTACTGAGGATATGTATAGAATGAGAAATTCGTAGTATCTCAGCAATCTGAGGAGTTGAGGCTGAAGCTCACAGATTGGACCTGGGATGAGGAAGGGGAAAGAATTTGTGCTTTATTTTCCTACATTCAAAGACCATTTTTTGAGTGTTCTTGTGAGGGTAAGAGGATAAACTCCATCAGAAAGCAAGGTCAATTTATTTGTAACAGATGTTGGATGCCCAAGAGCTACAGCCAAGTGAGATTGGTTTTATGCCCTCATCAACTTGGTTTACTAGCCAAGATTCTTGACACGAGAGTGCATTCTCAATGATCAATTAGCTACTTTGTATTATTTGTTGATTTGCTCCCAAATGCTACATTCCAACTGCTTTCTTTGCAGCTGCCACAATCTCCTACTTCCCTCTACCACGTTCTGTGATATATTCAAAGTATTTTGCAGCTTTGAGTGCACCAAAATGTAGATGCACTGCCAAATTAATGGCATGCAGTAATATCCAGTGGCACGATGCAAGGATTAACTACAGGTTCTTTGGCTGCACTTGGTTAGTTAGTAAGAAGATATCCATTTCAAGCATCTCCTCAGCTTCAGCCTTCCAGATGTGGCACTGTACTGCTGCAAAGCCACAGGCTGCCCAGTCATTTTAGGCTGAACTTTGTGTTGTAGAATAATGGGGTACTGGCTGTACCCCATTGCAGAAGAAGGCTTTTTTTTCTTACTACGTTGGTTCTGTTCTTTATCAGCAGTTCACATTTAATTTTCTTACACCCCCTTCTTTCCCTTGTTACTCCCTACTTCACCTACCCCTGTATGCCACACCTGAGATCTTACTGAGTGAGTAGGCTGTCCCATTATTCACCCCAAATGAAAGCCAGTATCTCCAATGCTCATGGGAAATAAAAGTAAAATCTAAATGCAGATAATTTCTTGTTTCTCTTTTGCATTTCCAAGGGAATACAAATTCTATGCCAGCCTTACTGAGTGAGTAGGAATGCTGCAGGCAAGGGCCAGGCCTCTCTCCATTCCCCTCCCACCTGTGCTAAGGATGGTCCTCAGCTGAGAAGTGACTTTACAGTGAACCTCACCCTCTGTGCTATGATGTGTGGGCAGGTCAGGCCTCTATCACATGGTACGAGATTGCTGAAGCAGCCTATTACAGGTGGTTTCACTGCAATAAAAATCAATTTATTTTTACTGCTTTAGAGCATCTTCAATTCACCCTTAATGCCAAACTTTCCTTCTGCATGCTCTACTTTAATTTTCAGATTATTTATTGAAATAAGACAAGGTAGCCTGAATGGTGCCAAGGAGAATTATCAAGTTTTGAAAGAGAGTTGTAAAGCACGCTAAAGGAGAAAAAAAAATGAAAGAAGGAGCTGAACTTGGTCATTATTTCTAATGTCATCATGCTGACTCTTGAATGCAGCAGCTAATAGCTTTAGTTCGCATTGGTTCATACAATACATAGAAAACTGTCAATGGGCGTGAAAGAAAAAAAAAGATTGATGGGAAATGTCACCTTAAATTCAATAGGTCAGATTCTCAGCTGGTGTAAAACGAAGCTTTGTGGATTTCCACCTGTTTAAGGTCAGGCTTAATATATTCACAAATGGTTTTCTTATATTGCCATTTTATACAGCATATAACTTTCTACTTGGTTTTTTATTTCTTTCTAAATTCATCCTCAAGTGATGCACATCTAAAAAGCTATTAAAGATCAGCAGTGGAACAGTGTAAAAATTCAGCTCTGACATTATGACTTTAAATAAATTCTTCACATCAAGTTATTAATAGTTTTTGGAAAGCCACAAAGGTAGTCCTTTCAGAGCTGTGATTTGCCTTCATTCATTCAGGGGAATTTTGCATGGAATCTTTGTCCTGTAGTTCTAGCTAGGTGGCCTCAGGTGTGCCATGTGATCCATAGGTTTTTTGGAGACAGCTCCCCCAATGTTAATTTTAAAGAAATTTATGGGTCAAGATGTTAATACTTTAAAATTTAATTTTCTTTTTTTTTTTCCCCCTCATGGGACTTGCTAAGAATTGGAAGTTTGTGGTTTTTTGACATTCAAGTGCGCTTGAAATGCAAAACATAAAAAGCAGGTAATTGGCCACATTCTATTAAAAAAAATAAAAATTAGAAGTTATTTTTAGCTTGCATACTGCAGGGCTGTATTACATGTGGAAATGAGAGTGCCCCTTATTTTGCTGAATAAACTGAAGACTATTGTTTAAATGATCTGTAATGACCTTCTAAACCTTTACTTTAGCAGCCTTCTGCTGTGAATAACGACTCTGACCTTCCTGACTTTTCTCAGGGTGTGAGGTGCTATCCCATATGCCCGGGACCAGCAGGAGTCTGTCCTTAAAGGAGCCCCACTGAGAGGCTTGATTTGCCCCCACACTCCTTCTTTTCCTTCTGCCCTTTAAAGTGGTAACAAGCTCTTTCCTGGGGCATTCTCCTCCTGACGGTGTAGGATATTCTCCAACTGGAATACTGGAAATCCTTTTGCAGCGGAGTATCCCAAACCTCTTAATTTTAAACTAGTCTACAATACATGGTGTACTTCCATTAAAAATAATAGTTCAAAATTAGTTTGGTAGTTTTACCACATGTGGGTTGCTACTAAATTGTCAGAGATTAGTTTGGTGAGTTATATCCAGTAATATAGCATTTGATACTGTGCTCTTATATGTTAGGGTACATTATTATTAAGTTTCATGGCCTCTGAAGCTAAAAACCTCCTGTATTTCATTGCTTTTTAAATTGAATTATTAAGTTTTAATATAAATTTTATATGGGAAATCTTAGCCATTGCTCCTTGAGGTGCTTGCAGAAAGAGTCTTCACAAATGCCCCCTCAGAGAAGCATTCCTTAGAAAGTATTTAAATGAGTGCCAAATTGTTGGGATTTTCTTGCTTTGGGTTTTTTGTTTTGCTTCATACAGGTAATGCTATTTGCATTCCCATTAGTGAATTCTTTGTGCAGCAGGGATCAGTCTCTGAGACTTCCTTTGAAAAGCCAGATCTTCCTTTGTGTAATCTGTCTGTAGCAGGGCAGCTACAGGCATATCCTAGGCAAAGAGGTTGTTCAATAATGTCAGATGAGTCCCTGGAGCCCTGCTCTCTGTCATATTATTTTCTGCAAATGCTGACAAAAATGAAGCGAAGCATTTATTTATATTCATATACCTATTATTATGGTAATAGAGTGGCTATTGTAGTATAAATAAAAGAATTTAAATATATGAGGTTTAACTTTAAGGCCCTTTTCTATGATTACCTCACAAAATGGAAATGAGAACTCAGATGGAGTTAAGAAATAATGTGTTAGTTTCTGCACAAGTAAGAAAGGTAACAGTTGGAGAGATATGAGAATAGTTAGACCTTAGGTGAGGGGCTGTACTTAACTGCTTCCTGCATCTATATAAGTGAAATATATCCAATAATATACAATGGGCTCTGTGCCTTCAAAGGATACCTTAGACTGCCAATGTGTTGTGAAGCAGAAAGAGAACACAAGTTTTCTTCATTCCCCAGAGAAAAGTGAGTATCCATTGTGAGCTCCATTTATTGCAGTGCATTATTGCACTCATAAAATGCTTTTTGGTTATGGTTCAAATGGAGGAGAGAGTAATTTAACCCCTAGCTTGCAGAAATACCAACAGGCTTAGAATCCCTGTTAAAAGTAAATGTTGAAACATAAAGTGGCACCTTCACTTGTAAGAGTGTCCAGATTTAATTTTAATCGCCTAGTTGACTGAAAAAGATGTCTGGTTTATATGCCTCAGGTCAGACCCTTTGCTGAATGACATAAGTATTTATTTATATATGTAGTTGTTATATACTGGTTGGGAACTTCTTTTTATACTTCTTTGCAAAATCTGTTTATAAGAAATAACAGAAGCCATTAACCAGTTATTTCATTTGTTTTTGTAAAGAAAATTGACAAAAGTGTGGTTTAGAATTTCTAGCCTACTCTTGTGTTATTATTCTACTGCTGAATCCTATAGAGTCTTGCACAACCATGGAATTAACTCTGCCAAGTCTTTTAAATAAGGGTAAGTGCTGTGACTCTTCCTTCCCTTTTTGCCATTCCACTTTCCTCCTAGTCCATTATGCCAAGAAGGATGAATGAAAACATAGTTGTGATTTTGAGTTACTAAATGCCTGTTATCCTTTCTTAATGATAGTTTATTTTTGTTCTTCTTGCTCCTGTTTGGCTGTCATCCACTCTTTGTTGCTTTGAGGATTAAGTGGTTGCTACCTATTCCTCTTTTATGTTTCTCCTAGTTTTCTGCATCTCTAGCGAATAAATAGATAGTCATTTTGACAATTTTGTGTCTTTTGATAGTGGGGTTGTGGGGTTTTTTTCTCTCTAGTATATCTTTCTGTGATTTTTATAGTTCTACGGCATCCATTGCCTCAGGGTATGTTCAGTAAAATCCTGCAGGAGTTTGTTGAGTCTTTAAGAGATATCATCTTGTTAATAATGTTACAGGACATGGAAAGCAAGAATGTGTGATGTTTCTAGGATGGGTTGTTCATCCACTGTGGCATTTTGGCAGGTATATTGATATATAGCTTCTTTGAACTCGGTGCTTTTACATCAGGATGCTTTTCTTGCTCAGTCTCTGCTGACAAACATGGTATGGGCAGTGCTACTGTGTGGATATGTACATCTATAAGAATGTAGCATTATGCTTTGCATCCTTGCCTTCATTTTGGATTTTAGTCTTCAAATTATTTACAGCCTGTATCTCACCTATGTGATAAAATGTACTTGTTCTTTATTGTCTTTTGCGTTCTCCATTTTAAGTTTCCAGCCAGCAATTGTTCTGTCCCTGATCACGGGTGTCTGAAAGCGATGCACCCATTGGAGTGATCCTACTGGATAATCAGGAAAATACATTTGAATTTGGAAAGAAAAAAAAAAAGGAAAAGAGGAAGAACTATTCAGTGGAAAGCAAAAGACTCAGGGGCCTTGTTAATGAGAGAATGAATGATCATAAGAGAGAGAATATTTCACTCCTAGGTCACCAGTTCAAATGCAGACTAGCTTAATAGTGTAAGTTGTTACCATCTGACAGCTGTTCTGTGATCCATGAGAAACGGGAAAATTGTCACAATCCGGTTTCTCTGGCTTCTAGCTATCCAAATGTTGATATCCTTCAGACAATCATAATTTGCACAGGGATATTAATAATTTGTTTTACCCTTGCAGACACTGAAGGGGAGTATTAAAATACCAAATGTAAAGAACACTTGAACTTTCTCATTCTTTGCATATTGCTCTGTGGACAAAGTTGAAGGATATTTGAAAGCTACTGTGAGACAGGGAGAGGTGTCACTTCCCTCTGTCATTTGCAGTGTTGAGTTACTTGGTAATTGGTTAAGGATAGCAAAGAGACAACATCGACCTTTCTGTAATTAAGCTTTACTGGATGTTTTTAATGAGCAAATACGGAGTAAAAATTCCATGTTAATTTTGTAAAGCAGAATAAAAATTGAAAAATTTGAAAGGCAAACAGCTTTAATATTTCCTTTGAAAACATAACCTTGATGTGATGGTGTCAGTTCCAAGCTGTAGCTTCCAAAACTCTTAGTTTACATCATTGTGTGTACAAATTAATGTTAAGAACAACATGCTTAAACAGGTGTAGTATTTACATAAATACTGTGATTTTAGCAACAAATAAATGGCTTTTTATTTTGTAATGTTTCAAATAGTAGGTTTTGTTATGTGTGTCCATATAAGTACCATCAGCTGGCCATAGAAGAACAATTACATTGGGATTTATAGGCTCAGATTTCTTAGGCAGAAAATTTCAGTACTTATTTGAAGGCAGTAATATCCTGGACTTGATTCTGGAAGGTTTAAAAAAAAACCTAACTAAAACACCAGGAAGATAAGTCTGGGCTGGAAGTGAAAAAAACAATAGAATGAGGCATAATCTCTTTCCTTTCATTTTTCCACCAAGAAAAAAAAAAATCTGCAAAAATACCAGTCAAATACTACCCCAAATGGGGCAAAGCAAACCAAGGAAATACTTACACACATGTCATCAATGTTACAGTTCTGGTCTGTTTTCTGGTGTTTGCTTTGGAAATATAGGACTAAAATTTCTTTGTACAGGATTCTTTCTTAAAATACAAAGTGAAAAATACTGTCATCTTTCCATGTCATTTTTGTTACCTGTCTTGGAGGACTTGGGAACTTGAGTGTCTGTTCCATTCCTTAAACTGTAGCAATATTAAATGGGTTAAAATTTGCTTTGAGCCTTCATATTTCTTTCAAATGAGTTTATTTTATCAGTTTTCTTGCACTGCCAAGCATCTGTCCACGCTAGTTACTTCAACAGGGCCTTGTAAGTGTTCAGTGTTTTGTGAGGTTCAGACTGATACTTTAGTAGTATCTCCATGTAGGTTCATTTTTCTTTTTGGTGCATCTTGTAAAGGCTCTTCAGATTAACACAAGCCCAACTCAACTGCTAGGAATAGGGAAATGCAATTTTGAAGAGGTTTTGGCTGTTACAAAACATAAATGATGCATAGAATTGATATGTTTGTGAGTGAAAATGACATCTCCTCTCTCAAATGGTAGAGCACATCTTAGCAGCTGCTCTTTATGTGAAATTAGAAGCCAGATGTGGTAGAAACTTGGGCATTTAACAGGAGTTAACAACAGACATTAAAGACTTACTTTGTGAAAATAAAAAATGCTGCCAATACATTATCAGGACTTGGAAATTAGTGATCATAAACTAGATTTGATTTAGCCACTTTGCCTTTCATTAATCACATTTAATTGTTTATATAAATGTCAACAGTTGTAGTGTCTTGGCATTTTCTTGAACTACCATAATGAAGTGTTTATTTTGAAGTAGCATGTTTTTCTGCATATAATGAGGATTTTAGGTGTTTTTTCTGTTCCTCAAACACATTTTTATGTGGCTTTAATGTTTTTGCCATTTAGTTAATTTTATTTTTTTAGGGACGTATGCTTGGAAGAATCTGCCTGTTAAAGTCTTTGGATCAAAAGACTAAAGAATTACTTCCATAAAAAATAATGTAGTTTTCATTCTGAATATACAAGCTAGAGTGTCACTGTAGGCATGTGACAATTGTTTTCTTACAATTTACAAGTGACCTGAGGTTTAGTTGCAAACAGGATCCAAAATGAAAATAGCTGATGATCAGTGAATAGAAGAGTTTCCTTTCCACAGACATTTCTACCTAAAGATGAGAGACAAAACAAAGAAAACTCACCACTAAATGTGCTTATTTTAAGTGGCTCTCTGATTTTACTGTTGATTAAATTTTCAAGATGCAAGCTCAGTTCTTTACAATGTGATCAGCCTGATATACAGGCAGATGGAATTGCTGATTTGTTTACTGTAACTTGAAAACTGAACAATTGACTTCATGCTGTATCATTTACCCTTTTGGTTTGTTGCCATTTTCATCAAAAGTGCAAATTTTCTTTTTAGTTCAAACTTGTCAATGAAAGAAAATAGCGAAAGAGTTGAAATTAACTCTTTATGTGCAAAGTGAAGTAGTTTCCAGGTACATCAGTTATTTTTCATAGCTACCAGTTAGGGGTGGAGATGTTTCAGATGTGCCTTTTTCCAATTTGTCTTGCAGAAAAGGAATTTTTTTTTGGCATGGGCCTAATGGTTCATGTACTAAAGATTTAAATTATTTCTTCTGTTTATCAGTTGTAAGCCGGACGTAATTTCATTCTCATATTTGCCTAAAAACATTAGCAAGTGATTTTGCTAAGTATAGCTGGTTTTAAAATAAATTTTAAATAACTTTCCCTAGAATTATTCAATCTTTTTTTCTGAGTGACTTTTTTTGCTGATGTTAAAAAAGAACTAGAAACTAAGGGTAAGTCTCTTCCTCATTCTCTTTCTGAAATTGCATATCCAAATGGCATGGCTGTAACCATAAATAAGATATAGGTTTTGTGGGAAGATATAGAGTCCTTTACATTTAATTAATTAAGCAAGGCTTAAAATATGAAGTTATATTTCTCCACGTTTTTTATATAGGCAGTAATAAATGAACACTACAATATGGGAAGAGGAGAAAATATTACTGCAAGCTTAATGTAAGTCAGTGATTTGTAGGTAAAATACAGCAATGGGGTTCCTAAGCTTTTTGAAGATGAATAAGAGCTTTAAAAAATACTGAGTCAATGCTATGCAGCAAATGGGGTTTTTTAATAATTTGTTTAATTAAACTCAATATCTGACTCCATTAATATCTAAGATTTTGTTGTAAAAAACTTGATTACTGTAGTGATAGGTACAGGTTTTGATTTGTCTCATTGCAGTTTCCTTGAAAAATTAAGGATGATGGGAAAAGTGAATTGGCGTCTGTCACTAGCATAATAATATTCCCTTGAAACATTATTTGACTTTTTTTTTTTGGCATACACATGATATAGCCCTTTTCTAGAGAAATCAGGCATGTTCTTCCAGGTTTTTGTTTGTCCTGACAGCTCCATCTCTGAATGCAGCCTCATCCCTCCAAAGTAGATGTTACCTGGCAGGTGCCTGTTCCAGCCTTCCCTACCTGCATGTTTGACAGTGATGGTTTGCCCAGAGATCAGATGTGTTAATTTATGTGTTAATACTTAGCTGGCTGGGCTGGGCGGGGAGTGCTTGGTGAGGAGAGACCCTGCTGCCATGCCATGTCGTGGAAATGGATACCTGAAGACAGACATGTATGAGTGCTCTCACTGAAGGGCATCCAGGAGCAGGTTCTCTCTGAGACCCCTCCTCTTAAACTTGGTTTCACTTTATGAGCAGATTCAACACCTGCCATAATCTTGGATTCAGAGCATACGGCATATGATTGCATAAATCTTGTTTTGAAGGATGCCAGGAGAGGAAAAAGGAGTCAGGTTCATTTGTTTTAGTTTAGGCAGCTATTACCAGAAAAAAAAAGAGTTGCTATTATGTATAGATAATATTCACCTAGTCAGGTACATTTTCACTGTAATTTCCATGCCAGTTTGGTGCTTGGTTTAAACAGAAGTAAAAACTACATTCAGATGTATCTGTTTCCATGGGATTTGAGAGAAATTCTGGCTACAAGTGAACCTCCATATACATCCATGGAAAGCAAGCTGCAGATCTAGGATGGAGGGCTCCTCAGGTAAATGCTGTGTGATATTTTAGAAATATGAAATCCTTTCTTTTTATTTTGCATATGAAGGTAGCAGCATGCAGATAAAAGAATGCAAGCTTGAGAAGAATGTTTGCCGGGCACTTGGCAAAGTAGTCGAGCAACGCAGGTGGAGTGGGATGGACTGGAAACTAAGTGTTGAGTTATGGCTGCTATATAAAATAGACTCTGCACTTTTAAAAATTCTCTCTTTAAGAAACTGCTGAAGACCAAGCATGTCCTAGTGTGGCACATGGTGTTGGGCACCATGTGTGGTACGGCAGTGTGGTATCATATGTGGTATGGCTGAGCTCGCCACTGCTTCAGCCTGATGGAGTCTAGAACAGGAGCTTACAGACACAACATCCTGAAAACAGTGAAAGAGCCTGTGGCTTATAAGGGCACAGATGGTAAGAACTATGTGAACAGAGCAGAAAACCTGACACCTTTCATGGAAAGAGGAAACCACAGCGGTACTTCTGGTTATCAAGCCTGTCTGGATGGCCAGGGTCCCTTTCATCAGCACAGAAAAGGCTAGGTGTTGTGGAGATAACATGTTGCCAAAAATAGTGTGAAAACTGTGACTAATGCAGACATATTTGACCAGTATTTGTATCTATTATGTTGCATTCCAAATCAAATGGACCAAGACAGAGATTGAAGTAAATGGTTAACACTACTGGAAATTGAAAAGTATTTTGTACCTTGAATAGCTGAAGGAAAGAATTGTTAAAGAGCAGAAATTGCAAGCTGAAATAAGCTGAAAACAGGGAATAAATTATAGTTTTTCACCTGCCTCAATCAAAGCACACAATGAATCTTGCGTTTCCTGATTGAAATTCAAGCTATTCTTTTTGAATAGTTTAAGGCTTAATTTAATGGAAGGAATAGTGTAGATTGGATAGTGCTTCTCTCAATCTCTTTTGCTTCATTCAACTTTTCTTTTGTAATTTATGTATTTACAGATAAAACAGAGATGTGAGTTTATAGCTTGCTATTGATTAAACTCCTTTTCCAGTTGATTTAATTAGGTCCTTTGCTCCTTGAAAACCTGATCTGAAGCTTAGATACGGATACATCGCTTCAGGCATTCAGGCTGAGGTGATGGAAGGAAGCAATGAGCCCATTGTGAGGGGCTCGGCATGGGGAGCAGTGGGGGGAGCTGGCAGCAATCAATCAGCACTGCTTTCCTTCAGAGAAAACTCTCCAGTGCCCAAGCTACTACTGGGAGCAGAGAAATGCAAAATGCAAATGAAAGCACGGAGAACTGCAGAAATGCAGACTACTAAAGAGGGAGACTCAGCATATCTGTATTTATATCCAGTCCATACAGGTTTAGGATTGTGGTGTGGTTTGGGGCTTTTTTTTTTTTTTTTTTGTTGTGGGGTTCTGGTTGCTTTCTTGTTAACCTGACTAAAAAGACAAACAAGAGCAGGCTGGAAGACCTGCCTTTTACCAAGGCATGATAAATGAGCTTTTTGTGCAGTTAATCTAAGTAGATGCAAAGACATTCCTAGGTGTGTGTGACCTATTGCCCACCTAGAAAGAGTGCAGTACTGTAAAGCAGCATCTACTGAAATTGCAGTAAGAACTATTTCTGACAGTAGATATTTTTAGAAACATGGGAAGTGATGAGACCTCAGTTACTCTGTCTACTGCTTTCTAGCAGCTCAGACCCTTTGTTGGCGCTGTCTCTCTTCTCTATTTAAAGCATCCACTTTTCAACTCATTAGAATTCTCATTGCTTCAGGAACAAATATGAAACAGTCTTTATTCTCAGGGGCTCTTTTCCCATGACCTAAGTAACAACTACTCCACATATACAGGATATAATCCTAGTTCTAGAAAAGTAATTATTGTGCGTTTAAACCCAGTCAAAATAGGAAGACCAAAATAAGATCACTAAATTTCTTAAAATAATTTTAGCAAGATTTTTGTTTTAATAGGTTGTGTACTTTCAACTTAACCATAAGTTATTTCAAATTCCAACTATTCCTATTAAAATGTTGAAATTTATATGATTAGATTATAAATGTACCAAGCTCAGGTAACAATTGCACACGCAGTACCAAAGTTTTAGGAAGGTAAAGTGTTATGAAATTATCTAAATGGCTTTACATCAGAATTATTGACATATTAATGCTATGGTGAAGAATGTCTGTTGAGGAAGATAATCTTTATTTCGGACACACTAAAGTACATGCATATTATATTTTGTTTCTCAGACAGTAGAACTTGAAAACTAAAAGCTGCCAACTGTCTTGTTTTTGGTCAGGTGACAAGCAGAGAATGGGGATTAATGAGCTGCAGCCATGAGGAAAAGGGAGATAGTTTCCCTATGTCCTTGTAGTTGGAGCATATGCACTTAAGATGATGTTCAAACTTCAGTACATGGCAGCCAGTTCAACCACCTGCTCAAGCCAAGACTAACTTCAAAGTTCTTGATGCTTTGTTCTGCTTCATGGGCATTAAAATAAAGGTCTTGTCTTAATCCCGAGGCAAGTTCTTAGAATTAAGTAAGCAGGTGAGAAAATGTTGCTTCTTCTGCCCAGCACAGTACTAGTCAGGCTCTAATTGTTTTACCAGAATATGCCATGCCCAAGCAATAAACTGAGAGAAGTCACAGAGGAAGGGCGAGAGAGAATCAGTTCAGCTGTCTAGAATTCTTTCAAGAAAAACGTGCGAGGGATGTGTCCAAGAGTGGCAGGTGAGCCAAGTTTTTCTGTGGGGACAGAGAGGTCCAGATCTCTGTAACTAATTTTTTGGGTCTTATTTCCCTCCTGTGCTAAGCACAGTGATGCAAATGCCAACACATAGCCCAGCACAGGGAAGGGGATGGTGCTGTCTGGCAGAGGAAATGCAACCCCCTGGGTCAGGGGGTCTCTTCAAGTGGAGAGAATCCTGTCAGCCCCAAAGTGTGGCACAGTTGGGGTTGTATGCTTCTACTTTTGACCTTTAACTATCTCAGTTCCTACCTGGAAGTCTTATCCTCCCGACATGCCTGAAACTGCACAAGTAAATAACAAATATGGGGACAATGATATGCAAGGTGTGCTTTGGAAGTTTCCCTGCAAATGTATAATAGGTGTTATTACAAAAAAAAAAAGGTGAGAATTTCCAGTTACTTATGTTTATGATATTTATTTTTCTTTTTTTCCACTGAAATGTGGAAAATTAACATAAATATGGAAGCAAATAAGAGGAATTTTTACCTACACTAGCATCTACAAAATGCTGTTTTGCTTACTCTGTGACTAGCTGTTGAATCTTATACCATCTCTTGAGATATTTCAGTAACTTGATTTTTGACTGTCACCTACTCACCGGTGGGGATCTCAGCCTCAGGAGAGATTGACCATTTCACTGAGTATATGAACATGGTGAGGAGAAAAAAAAAATTGATTCCTGATGGAATTTGCGAGTAGTTTAATATTGTCAGTGACAATCATACTTGAAAAATAGGCCTACTTTTTCTAGGGATCTTTAAAAAACTTTTTCCAAGAGTTAATTGCTGTAGCCTCTCCCTGTCTTGGGACTTGGATTTTGCCCTGTGTCATGTGGAAAGCACTTAAAAACTTCTAAGATAAATGTTGCATGTAGGTCTTTATTTTTATTGCATTTGTTAAAACCCAACACCTAGATTCCTTTTTAATTTAGAATGTCTAGAACAAGAATAATGTCTTTTAGAGGTTGATTCAGTATTTTATGTGTCTTTTGGAAAACAAACAGGACTTGTGAGATGGGCCAGCATATCAATCACATTGCATTGCTACTGTAGTTTGTGTTACCCATCTGTCCATCTGATAAATGGATTCAGTATGTCCCTAACTATCCTTCCTGCCTCTGTGGTTCAGGTGGCACCCCTCTCTCTTCTGTTCTGGGCACCTGTGCCCTGGATCATCTTCACTCCATGGTGCCACATCACTCCCTGACCCCCTGTGATATTGCACAAGCATCCCTAGACAACATCCAGTGGCTGTTGAGCAGTTAGAGATGTGCTTTATGCAAATGTAGGGACCAATCCAGAGATTACATAGAACTCCATGTGGTGTAACTGCAACTGGGGAGTGGTTGCACAGAGCAGTGTGGATGTGAGCCACCCCGAGCCAAATGGCATAGGAAACAGGGATCAAAGCAGCTCAGTATCCATAGCCCACAAAAAATATGGGAAGACTGCTGCTCTAGTTAATATTCCTGTAATACCAATCCAGGTATCACCAAAATTGAAGAGTGCCATGGCTTTCCTGTTAGAAGGTGCTCCTGAGGGTCAGTGTTCTGCAGTATGACTTTGGGATGTATTTTTCCCCTTCAACAAGATTGGCACTTTCCCAGCCCAAACTCCCAGGCAACAGTGGTTTTTTTAGATGCAGAGATTCTTTGTATGTCTCCAGGGGCTGAAGTCAGAATGTTTCCTCCCTCATCCTCTTTTAAATATGCAAGCAACTAATTGGTCATTTTTCTCTACTTGTGAGTTTCTTGCATTTTCATAAATTTGTTAGCACAGTATCTCTTTGCAGGCAAGAGGATAAATGATTTAATTATATTGTTTTTATATGTCCAGAGATATAGTCTAAAACATTACTTTTCCCTGGCTTCAACCCCTTCTGTCTCTTCGATAACACGTTTTGAATGTAGAGACATGCTTGCATGTTTCCATTTCAATTTAGAGAGCTAGAAGATGATTAAGTTTAACAAAAATGTACGTCCAAGGCTTATGCAGAGAAGTTCATAAGTTTACTCCCACAGACTTGCAGCTAAAGTTTAGGACCAGTGGAAATAAGCTGGTGGTGTTACTGGCACTCTTTGTAGTGGTTTTTGTTGTGATACAGGCCAAGGTAATAACAAAGTCCTATCTGGAGCTGAGCATCCAGCAGCATTTGTGGGAACTACATGCACCAAAACATAAAGGGAGGAGTGTGAAGGAAGTTTGCAAGCTTCTGGACAGATGTAAGAGTGTATGAAGTCTAGCGTGAGGAACACCTTTATGAGAGAGTTGTTAATAGCGATATTCCCATGTGGAAAAGTGTCTTGTGCTCACAGTTACTCTTTCTGCCATGAGACAGAAGAAAAACACATTCTTGGCCATATTCTTTCTTGATCTCTTGGTTACAAATGCTCTTTTATGAGAAACTGGGACATGCCTCTTAGACTGGGGGTCATTTCTGTTCCTTTAACTGTCTGGCTGTCTTGATTACAACTTTTAGCAGAATCAGGGCCTTGACAGTCATGGCCAAGATATACTCAGCAGAGCACCTGGCAAAGCAGTTCTGGTTGTATATCATTATGACCTTAATCCTCATGTCTCTCCTCAGCTCAAATGCCATTTCAGCTAACAACAATTAAAGGGAGAGGAGTATGTGCTGTTACACAAAAGATAGTATCAGGTGATTAATGCTTGTGCTGGCCATTTTATTCCACCATTGAAATGTGCTGAATTAACACTTCTGCCAGAAATTTCATAGTGCTTCACCTCCAAATGTATCTAATGTGAATTGTTTTTGGCTTCAGTATTAGGCCTTTGTTTGTCAAGGATTCTTAATAATACAAATACAAAAGGAAAATCCATATTTCTTTGTTAACCATAGTTTTGGACTCAGTGGTTTGTTTTCCTTTAACTGAGAGCAGTAGGTAGTACATGATTTAACAAAATTACTTGAGCATTCCCACCTGAGCACTGATCATGATAGAATAATACAAATGATTGATGTTCTCTTACTTTATGGTAAGCCAAAAAACCTGATCATGGTATCATAAAAAAGGAATAGCATTTTATAGCAGCAGTCAAAGTTGAATGAAAACTAATGAATTAAAGGGGAAGTTTTAGTACCTCTCTGAAGGAAAAATTCTAAGTAGTTTATGGGATGAATTTATATAGGCTTGAAGGTAGAATTATTTTTAGAAAAGAGATATGATAGTTTTTGCTGTCACACTTAGTGCTTATCAACAACATTCTCACAGCAACAGCCATAAAAATGCAGTAGGGTTTACTAAATAAACATCTCTTTTTTTTTTTTATTAGAATGATTAAATATTCATTTATTTTATAACTGTGAAATGAATGTGTAAATAGAAGAGCATATGTGTTTTCTGTTGTGGATAGAAAAGTACTCTGCATTTCTTAGTAATTTGATCATGTATAAAGCTTGCCCATGAAGTTTGCCTAATGCCTTCTCCTTGGGGTTTTGTTTTGTTGTGCAGTTCTAACTTGCATATGAATACCTTAAAAATTAATCCAGAAGGTAGAGGTTTGTTATTGAGAATAGAGTTAGGGAAGTTAGAGTTGTGATTTGGTCATGGTCTAAAGCCATGGCCATACAGTCATTTAGTTTGGCACAAACACCAGCAGGAGCAATTCTTTCCTTCCTCTTGCCCAGTCATGGCTGCCTATTCTGATTATACCCTTCATGCTCTCTGTAGCATTTGTGAAGCTAAACCAGAGACTGAGTGGAAGCTTTATCCAATAAAAGGGAAGTGGCTGGCTGAGTGTGTGCAGGAATTATAACATCACCAGAACCGAGCAAACAGCTTGGGGACGTTCTTTTTTTACAGGGATAGAGACTTAGACACTGAAAACAAAACCTAGCAATGATGCTAGTTCAGGGCAGAGGGAGCATGACAGGCCATCAAACAGAAAAAACTGATGTTGGAATTTTGATGTCATGGGTGGTTTGTATTTATTTGGATTCAAAGGACAAAATTTTTAACAAAACCTCTAAAGCACACTGCTCCTGGGGAGTCAATCCTCTCGCCCTTTCAGAGTGGAAGTGGATGGATGCTGGCCGAGGGCCATGGGCCACTGATCTCCAGTCCTGTCACCACTTGCCACTTCAGCACAGCACAGGGCCTGGTGTCCTTCAGAGCCCAGAACCATCCCTCTGTGGCAGTCAGCACATGAACTCAGATCAGGCTGCTGGAACATCAACAGGTTCTGGTTCACTTTGCTCTTTGAGTCAGCTGTGAGCCACTGCTGTTAATCTGCTGCTGCCTCAGGGGACACTGCATTTTCTCTGGCAAACAACATAAAAATGCTTCTCTCTTCTTAATTGCTCTTTTTTTATTTTTAATTTGCTCACCAAAATTTAGATTTCCAATAGTAAATTCAACAAAATTTTGCTGTCATATATGAGAGAGGGCAGTCTTACTGAGGCAGAAACAACCAGGAAAGAATGAAACACTGTTCATTTATATTTCTGTCTGGCTGTCATCAAAATTTTAGTGTTGAGTGTTTGATAATTTTCTGTATAGTCTCTGTGCATGAATTACTAGAAGTTATGAGTTCAGTATATGTATAGATAGAAGATTTATTGTTCCCAGTGGAGACTCAGTCTCATGAATGACATGGAATGCACAGGAATGACATGGATTAGAATGTAAAGTAAGAAGGGCAACAATATGCCATCAAATATATGTTGTTTATGTGCATATACATTATTTATATGAATAGTTCCTTGCTTTGTTACTATTGTAGCTTTAAGCATCTTAATGAGCTGGCATTAGTGAACTGCTGCTCAAGAGTTAGATGTGCCATTAAGGAGGAAGTATGCAGAAGATGCTTTATGCCAAAGGCGTGACGTGGAATGGAATTTTAGATATTTATGGGCTGAGGTGGCAAAGCTGTATTTAAAATAGATGGTAACAGAAGAAATATAATTTAAAATGCCCAGCAAGAAGATGAGGCAAAAAAAGGACAAAATTAAGAAAAAAAAAAATGTGTGAAATGTAAGAAGGTGTCAGAAGGCTTACAAGAGTGGATCAGAGCATAAAATTGTCCAATTTCCAAGATATTTAGGGGCTTATGTGCCATTGTCAGGAGGAGAAGCTTTTGTAAATGTTCATGTGTCTAATAATAATCTGCGTCTTGAGCTGCATGAATGCTTTCAAAAATAACTCATATTCATTTAGAATCCTAAATGGATTCAAGGATCTTTGGGTTTTAGAATGTTTTATGCTTTTGGAATTTTTACCCATTGTGATGAAACCTAAATGGAGATAAAACTAAAGCCTGCCTTTAGAATGGGCTGAAAGGAGATGGTTGATACGATGTAATGGAGCTTGAGAATAAATGAATCAAAATGAGAACCAAGAGCTTAAGTGAGCATTTAGCCGTGGAGGAAAAAAGGAAGAAAATTATCTTTAATGTGTAGGAGAAGCTGCAGAAACATTTACTTATGATCTGGATTAGGAGGGCTAGGGAAAGGTGAAACAAAAATGACTTTTTTTACTACAGGCTTGAGTGGTGGGGGATGCTGGTGATGCAGAGCTTTGGTGGCAAGACAAAGAGGTCAATTTTGGCCATGTTAAGCTTATGGCATGCCAGCTAGGTGAGGTATCAGTGAGACAGCTGTGGTAGGAGATTAGGTACAGGAGAGGTCAGGCGTGGAGAGATTAATCTGGGATTTGGCAATACAGCTGCTTGTGTATTCTGTTGAGTAAATAATTTTATTAAGCCTTATCAGAATAACAAAAAACCCTGAAGAAACCCTAATAAGCCATTGATAGTGACAAGATATTTTTAACAAAGGGTGCATTTACTCCAGGTTTCATGACTTGAAGTTGGATCTGCTACCAGAAGTTGTTCTTGTATCTTCTATTGCTTACAACAATAAAATAAATTGCCAGAATGTTTGCCTAACAGATCAGATTGACCTTCATATGTGGAATTTAGTGGTTACAGTTAGACTGATAGGTTGCACTAAACGGAAGTAAAATAGAATGTAATTCCTGCATTGTTTTTCTACTTCCTTTCTTCTGATGTTGTGTTCTGAGTGTTCTGCATCATACTGAGCATACAGTTCAGTTTATTACATTTCCCCATTCAGAGAATGTTTTCAATATGTTTTCCTAGATGATATTTTCTATTTTATGGAAAACTAAAACAGATGCTTTACCAAGTACACAGTAAATAAACTTCTTAAAGAATGTGATGATGTAGTTGGCTTAATTTATATGTAAATGTGAGCAATTGTATTTTAGATTAGTTCGGTAAATTGCTAAATAGGAGTCTCATAAATATTGGCTTTTGAATATTTAGAAATGAAAAGATTTTTGCAGGGAAACTTGGTTTTCTGAATGACATTTGAGAAACAGGTTGTGCTTGATTTGTTTTTTTTTCTTTCTTACCAAGGAGTGTTGGTTTTCAAACAACTTTTCAGGAGCTTTGGATTTTCTTATCTTTCACTGTAATCAAACCTGCTGTTGTTTCTGTTCATGCCCTATATTTTTATTTATCTTAGCTTTCCTCACTCGCACTGGTAGAGCAGCATCTATTGCTTTGAAGAATGTCAACAACTTGTCAGTCATTAATTATTTGTGTTTTCGTTATGTTTTATCTGTGAGAGTATCTTTTAGGGTGATATTTCTAGAGGAAGCAGAGGGAGTTATTGTTTCTAGGCATTAATGAGGGTAAAATTTTTCCCAGTATACTGAGGAAGGTGTTTTTTTTTTTTTCCAAAACACACATTAGGGTGTCCCACTGTATCTTTGGTCCACTGGCAAGCATAACAACGTCCTTCAGCAAGCTCTTTCTCCCTGGCTTCAATTTAGCTTTCTTATTCCATCGAAGGCAATCTTGACAAGAACTTAAAATGCCAGGAGAGGTAGTGTGCATTTAATGAAAATGAGATTTTGATTTGTCATCTGGTAGCTGTTTGAGTACTCTGAATAAGCTGAGCTTTTGTGCAACTGGGTGACATTTGAGGAACTGAGAAACAGTTTTTCATGGCAACACTGCCTCAGCTGGGAGGGGAAAATTGAGTTATTGAACTTGTTATTGAGGGGGAGGAACTGCTTATAAACCAAATATATAAACTGTTGTGCGAAGACCAGGGTAGTTGTAGATTTCATGTTTAAGAGCAGATCATCCCATGGAAACAATGTCAATAAAAGCTCAGTCAGCAAAGTTTGGCCAAGAGTTGTGATGCTGCTGTCTGTGGAAAAGACACAGATAAAAGTATGGACTCAGGGTGACATAAAAGAAATGAAAAGTGTACCAGGGAATAATTAAATTATTTTTTCAGGTACAAAAGTTCTTGAATTGCTTTGTGGTTAAAAGAAGCTTTACTGGTATAAATTTATTAATGTGATCATGTATTGTTAGAGGTTTCAGTTTTAGTGCTTGCTGTGCAAGATACAGTTTTATTCTATAAGCACATACAAGTGTGCTATTGCATACCAATTTCTCTGGGAAAATATTATTAACTTTACTTTTATCTAGTGACAAAGCTTAGGAAGTCTTTATATTCTATAGAATGTGCTTTTTGTGGCATTCAACACATTTGCTTTTTGTCTGCCAATACATACTGGAGATCTCCAAGGTAGGTTGAAAACAAATTAAGTATCCATTTATCAGGAGATGAATGGGAACGAATGGTTGTGATACAGGTTGGCACAGGTGAGAGTCAGGATTTAAAATAAATTTATTTCCCTTTCACTAACAGGGAAATAACTGAAGAAGGCCAGCTCTGAATCAGTTTTATGCTTGCTAGGGATGTGACTTTGAGGCATGTTATGAACCTCTTCATCAACACCGATTAGTTCATCTGACTGTATGATAACTCATATGCTCAAAATGTGAGCAAATTTACACTGCAGCCATGTGAACATCTAATCCATTGCCTTCTCACTCCTGGCAGCATTAGTGTGCTGCAAAGCACCCACCTACATGCACTCACCTGGAAGGAAAGGAGGGAATGCGTGGGTGCTGGAAAGCCAAGCCAGCGGAAATATTAGAACAAAATTCTTATTTTAAATAGGGGTGAATGAAGTAAAATATCTTGAGCCATTTTTTACAATGACTTTTTTTTGCTGAGTTAAGTTAATCTTGCCTTTGAGTCCTAGAAAAACAATATTGCCTTCCAAAAGTGCCAGTAGCACAAATGGGCACATATACAATTTTCTTTAATATCAAATTAACATTCTTCATTTCAGTTTCCAGTTCAGAGATAAAGTATATGATATTGTTCCCAAGTTCCACTGGCATCTTATTTCTAATAGCACAGGGCCTGTTAGAAAATGAGTACTACTTTATTTCAGGTATTTTCAAAGAGACAGCCACTTCAGTGAATGAAAAAATATATTTCCTAAAGTCAGAGTGATACTCCTCTTGAATCACTCAGCCTTTTAAAAATTACAGTCTTGCAATACCTACTCCTCTAGCAGTCCCAGCTCACAAAAACCATTTAAATAAAATATGCTCAAATAGAGCTGATTACTAAGCCATGAACACAAAATTCCTGAGGATTCAGTTATTTTTTTCTATCCCTAACTAGTTATTCATCCATTACAGGTTGGTGTCATCATTATGCTTTACTGCTAGGAAATCAGTTGTCCACCTCTGTAAGTTTCTAGTTGTCTGTTTCTGTCAAGCTTGGGAAAACTTGAGCTTCAACTCTTTTAGCCTCTGGACGTTTAGGAGCTGATATAGATTAGTTGCTTGGTCTGTGTTTTCAAATTCCTGCTGATGTGACTGAATTCAGTGATTCAAGATGTTGTTGCATTTTCTCGCCCACGTGAGACTGATTATACAGCAGTTCCTCTGTCGGGAAAGGTCACACCAGTTATGTCAGGCACATCCATAACTTTTAAAATATGTTTATAGCTGGTGTCCCTTGTACTTACAGGGAGTGTGATACATGTGTGAGCATCTGATTCTGCATCCGACAGATGCTAAATGCCTGAGGACCCATGCTAGCAACTGCAGAACACTGAAAAATAATAGCCAGTTAATCTGAACTTTCAGTATATTATATATATATTCTGATATAAATCTCCTTTGTTTGACTGTTTTCTCTCAGAAAAGTGCATTGTATTGATAGGAGAAAATACGTATGAAATTTTGGATTACTTTGCTATTTGAATAGCTGAAACTCCAGAATTTGGTATTGATACACACATGGATGTTTGTCCTTGTATGTAAAGGTTATTTCAAGTTTTTCACAGAATTTATAAGTTTGAGTAGCCTTTTTAAGACATAAGGCCTTCATTCTCTCTTCCATATCTGTTGTGCTTTCCTGGTCAGGGTATTTTTAGCTTTATTCTTTTAATTTACTTTCTTACAGTTATAATTAGAAACAAAACTTTAAAAGCAAACACTTTAAATGCTGTTGTTTACTGCATTTCATGTACTGATGGACACTAACAGCTTTTGTCTTTCTAACAGACAGAATTAGTGATCTAGGAGCATCCTTACAAGGGAAATTGTCCAGGGTCACAATGCTCAGTCTATCCATTTGAGTTTTCTTCTACTAACAGATAACTTCAGTTGTTAAATTATGAACCAAAACTTACGAGTCAATAGACCCTGAGATTTCAAAAAATATGCTGTAAAGGGCTTTTTTAAAAGGAAAAAACTAAAGAGGAAAAGGGGTGGGGAGGGAAAAGGAGGGCAACATTCTTTTTAGGAGTGATCTTCATTTTCAAATTACTGTTTAGACTATGAAGGAAGCTTCTTTTGCATATCCTGCTCTTCATCAAATTTAGTGCAGCTTTTAAATATATTTTGCCTGAGATTCTGTAGACATACTAAAAATGAGTTTTTATTTTATTTTTCATTATCTGAGGTCTTGCCTCAGATTTTCTCTTTCCTCCTAAGGACAGGAAGCCGATTCCTGGGAGGAGCTTGTTGGGAATACCTCAGCCTCTCATAGGTTGTTGACAGGACATACACTAAACAAATCCCTTTCATAAAGCATCCTCAAAGGTTTATTAGGGTTTACAGAATAGCATTTTCTTGCATGTAGTCTGTGGTGCCACTGCCTCGTTGGCTCTTCTCCTAGTGGTTGGAAAAAAAATAGCAAGACCACAATGATCTGAAGGATTCCTGCATTCTCTAAACTTCCTCTTTGAAATAATCCCACATCATTCCCTCACATGTACTTTAGGGCCACCACTGCACTGCTCTGCATCTCTCTGCCCTGGAGAGTGGAAATTTGTATGAGCCCATTAGCCAGACAGAAGAGGTAAGGGTTACATCCTCCCTGCATTCCTCCTGGGTCTGGAAGTGGTGACATTTAGGATTTTTACCTTTGACCTAGAGATTTACAGTCTCATGAGCTGTAAAAATGCAATTACGTGCAATATTTTTGTTTCTCTGGACTCCTGGTTTAAAAGCTAGCGGGAACAAAATCAGTGAGATGGCATTAAGAATGAGGCATAACAAAAAGCTACCAATTTCTTTCCAGAAGCAATAGGAGGCATTAGTACTCCTCACTTATAGGGAGAAGCTCTTTTGTCTGCTAGATATGAACAGGATGGGGCATTGATAGGCACAGCCCTGCAGTGATAGCTGGGCTGCTGGCTGCCCTGAATTGCCACTGAATGCCACAGCCTCTTCTGAGGAAGCAGAGGAAGGGCTTGCTATTAACAACCACAACAACCTTATCAGATCAGTCTCTGTTTCAAAGGGATCTTGCCACTCTTCCAGTAGCTTCATGAAAGCTGGCATCTTCTTCCTTTCCCCCAGGGAGTTAGCATTTCACAGAAGCCTCTTTAACCAAGAAGCAGACAAGGTGGAAAGTCCTTTTGTCTTGTTTCACCTTTATTGGTGACTCCAGAAGGATGAGTGTGCTGTAGAGGAGAGCTGAATATTCTTTGAATCCTGATGTACATTTCTGTCTCTGGGAAGGCTTGTTGGTGAGGCAGGTTGTGGAAATCTTTTCCAACTGCTCTATTCTTACTAAGGGCAAAAGCCAAGCTATTTTTCCTTCCTTCAGAGTTTAATCTCAGGTGGAAAAAAATTCCAGCAATCCTTTTGCTTCAGAAGCTGCAGCTCACAGTCCCAAAATGCTTATTGTTTCATAGCTTCGCAGTAGGAAGCAGTCCCTGTTTTGTCTAGAATTCCCTTTTTTTTTTTTTAAATTTCGCAAAGGTTTGGTTTTTTGGGTTTTTTTTGTTTTTTTTTGAGAGGCCATTTAGTGTCTGTGCTTGTCATGATAGGCTAAGAAGTTTGGAAACTAGATGAACACAAATATTTCACCATATCCTGAAGAGAAGTCTGGGTGTTTCTCCACACTGTGATTTGCACTCGGGTCTCTTTTCTCAAATGTGGTTAAGGAGGAGTATTTATCCAGGAATTTTACTTCCATAATTTAAACAGTTTCAGAACAGTGGTTATGCCAAAGCTGTGACCTGAGGTCACATCTTAATTTTCAGGCAGGCAAAACCCCAGGACCTTTTGCTGCGTGCCCCACTGAACATGCACGCCTGACTGCTGGAACTTAAATGCTAACGGGTGTCAGCTCTTTCCAGACAGCTTCACTTCGTGTTTGTGTGCAAGGTGAATGTGCAAGGTGAAATGCTCCAACTTACTAGCTGAGAATCAGAAAGGAGCAGGTTTGAAAACTGTCACGCTGTTGGTTGTGCGATCACTACTGTGAGGTAGCAGAGGAAAGGCAAGCTAGCTTAGTTTACATCTTTGTAATTGTGGAATTATTTAGATTGTAAAAGGCCCCTAAGACCGAGTCCAACTTAACACTGCTGAGGTCACCACTAAACCATGTCTCCAAGTGCCACACCAACATCTCTCCCAGGGATAGTGACTCCACCACTTTCCTGGGCAGTCTGATCCCTCACATTAGCCACTGAGTCACATCTCTGGCATGTACATGCAAGATTTTTTTTTGTGTCCTCATTTTTAAATTATGTGACTGAGATGTACAAAATTGCATAGATCCATCCCTTTTTTTGCATTTGCAGAATTCCAATGGATTTATTCCTGTCTGGGAGCAAAGTTAGGTTAGAAATAGGTGCTTCTGACCACCTCAGATCTGTTGCATTTTGGCACAAAGCCTGAGGAATATGTAACTTATTCAGCTTCGTGTTGTGGAAGCATTATCAGTGATCTTCTCCTTCTCATCTGTGACTCTGAACTCGACATCATTACTTTGATATTTCATGCTCTCCAATCCATTAACGTTTAGCATGTGTAATAGGGGCCAACACTTCTACCAGCACAATGAATTCAGCAAGATTACAGGATTGGCTTCCACAATGTAGATTTTCAAAAAATTCCCTGAAATCTGAGGTGCTACATGAAATACCTGTTGGTTTTTTTAATTGATGGAGATAACTTAAAAGTGAAGAAACTTGGTATTTTCTAAAAGAATTGCTGTATTACCAGTTTTTTCAAGAAGAATGAGAGAGTTCTTTTACATTGGTGAAATTTTTTTCATTATTTCTTGTTTGGCAGCTCAGACTGTAATTGTTTAAGATCAGAATGCTTTTCCAGTTTGCAACAAAACTGCAATATAAATTTACTGTAAATCAATTTTCCTCTTGCACAGCAGTATCAAGAAAAGACAAGGTTAGTCTGAGAACTGTACAAATGCTTTCTGGAAAAAATAAATGTTTTTAAGGAATCTAATTACCACTGTGGATTGTTCTGTAGTATGCAATTCTGTGTTATTTGAAAATATTTTACCTCTGTGGTTAAATATTGGTTCTATTTATTATTTCAACATTTTATGAATAGTTTTTCCCTCTGGGGACTTTCTATACATTTTATCAGCTGAATAAATGAAGTAATTCACAAACCAAATGCCTCTTGCTCTTGATGGCTTATGGAGACCTTGCCATTCCATGTAGCCTTTTCTCAGGCCCAGCTGTGTGGCTCTGAAATCACTTGGCTGGTAATTAGGTATTTATCAGATTGTTTCTGAAAAGGGATGAGACAGCTATCTGACACAATTATCTTTGAAAATTGAATCCCTCTTTTTCTCGTGCTGCTGAGGACATTCAAAGATACTGTGAATGTTTAAAGCTTAATGCCTTTGAAAAACCCTTGCTTTTTCACATCAGGTATAACAAGAGGAGTCAAAATGCAGTTAGAAGGAATGGTTTGTTTTTGTTATTTTTTGGTTTGGGTTTTTTTTTTTAATCTTTCAGGCACTTGATTTTCTTTCTATCAAATGTTTCTTTTCCAGTGTGACTCTACTTGGAAGCACTTTTGACAACAACCACTTCTTCAAATGTCCACTACTTAATAGTGTTTGAAAACTGTCAGTATTTCTTACAAATCAAGAAACTACTAATTACATCAAGGCATTGCTATTTTTTTTTTCCTGGTAAAAAAGTGATGAGTGTATAGTTCTAGAGAACATAGTTCACAATTACTCTCTTGAAAGTCTTGGTAGCTGAGACATGAGCCTTTTGTTTAATTTATCAAAGAACAAAGGAGACAGTGCATCAGTAATGCAAGGTATGAGAGATTTTGCTTTATTTAGATCAATCCTTGGTTGTGCCCAAAATTTTTGAACATTTTGCCAGATTTTAAAATTTTTGTGGTGGAAAACACAGGCCTCATTACACTGTTATTGAATTTCTCATACATTTAGATTCTTTTCAAAAGATAGTATTTCTTTCAAGAAGTTCAAACCTCCTTGAGGGAAGCTATTTAAGTTTGAACTGGAGGTACTTAATTCTTGCACCACTTGTGTGCAAAAGGAATTTGTAGAATGGAAAGGTGGAATTGCCTGATCCAATAGGAGTAAAGCAGCACTTTCTTCCTGACATTCAGTAGGAGACTTCTGAATTGAGAAACTCCCAGGTTTGAGAAATGATGAGGAAATTATTTCATATAATACAAGCTGCTTTCTTCTGAGTAGGTATAGGCAAGTATGTGATGTTTGGCATTGACAGGACAAAATATGTTTGGCTTGCAATTTTGTTTCAAAATCATGTTGAAGTTGTATTTTCTGGTTGTCGAATCACAGAAAGGGAAAAAAATCTCACAATAACAAGGCAAAGAATTTTAAATGTAGCAACCTTATAGATAATTTATTAATTTTGTTGTCATTTTTATTATGACTAGCTGCAATTTCTTTGCAGATACTTTGCCCCAGTTAGTGATCCAGATACTAACCAAGGCTTGTCAGCTTTTACTTTCCGCTGCTTGCTTTGTGTTTTGAATATGGTACCACATCCAAATCCAAGCCTGAATTCCATTCATTTCCTCATATGGTTTTCTGTAGTGCTGTTAGTTACTACAGGTTTGTCTCCCATTTGCTTGCTTCTCCTCATTAATAGACAGTGCCTAACTGTGCAAAAAGGGAGACCCAGGCTGATTACAGGGGATTAAATTTTGAAAAATATGAAACTGCATTAAAACCACCTCAAACAGCTGTTTCAAAAGTCTTGTGTTTTAAAGTTGCATGGAGCAAATCAGCTGAAGCTGCTGTTGATTGTAGTTCTGTTCCTTTGGCAGACTTATTTTAAGAGAGAAATTATTTTATAGAGAAATTCTGTGTTTTCTGAGCATAAATTATGTGAGGCTGCCTGCTTACTGTTGGGAAGAACAACTCAAAGTGCCACTTTCCTCTAGGTTTGAAGTCAATTTTATCAGATTAAAGATGTCTAAAGCCACATCACCTCTTCCTCTCACTCAGGCACTTGTGTGCACACTGCACTGTAAAACTCTTGGCTAAGACCTTGATGTCTTTCCCTCTCTCTCTCTTGAATAGCTTATTGAGAGTGATGACACACACAATCTTCACTTCTCCCCTCTCTTCCCCCAGCTTTTAGCTATATCAGCAGTTTCCACCAAAAAAAAGGGGTTAATTAGCAGAGTGAAATCACTTTCTGGATTTCAGGAAAGTTTTGTTCAGTAAATTCACTGGTGGCTGTTACCAATTACCTTTTGGCCTCTGATTGCTCCCCTGAGAGTGACTGAAGATAAAATAGAGAACAAAATCTGCAATACCAAAGGTCTGTGCAAAATAATAGTCTGCAAGTTAGAATTGATTTTTGCATTCCAGGGGAATAATCAACCTGAACACAACTATCACAGTGATGACAGGCCATAGCTTACAATGCTGCATAGCATATTTAAACGTTCATCTATCTGCTTGTTCTGTTTCCCTGTGGGAGCATAAGGTTATTCCCCTAAAAATGTCATCACAAACCTCCTCAACTTTGTATTCATTGACCGTGAATTGAGGGCTTTTCACAGTGATTTTCATATTCATATTTTTTTTTCTTTTGAGCCCTAAAGAACATCCCCAGCATGTTGTCTTCATTGTCTGCTCCTGCTCCAGGACCATTTGATGTTGACAGCTTTTCCAGTCACCCTGCACTACAGCTTCTCAGCATTTTGTGACCAATTTTCAGTGAGAAAGCCTTTCTTCATTCAATGCTGGGCACTTTATAGTATTCTATTGCCCAAAGCAGAATATGGATTCCTGATTTTGATGCAATGTTTCTAAGCCTGGAAACAGGGAAATCAAAGATGAGGTAGGGAGAGGATAACTTAGTTGCTTGGGACTGTGTCTTATCACATTTTGTATCTAAGGATGGAGTAACCACATTTATCTGGGCTGCCTATTCCACTGTGCTTTCACTCTTGCAGTAGAGGTTTTTTTCTTATTTCTAAGTGGAATTTCTGTGTTTCATCTTGTGCTTTTAGCCCTGTCAATGGCCACCACTGCCAAGAGCTTGGCTCTTTCTTTTTCATTCCGTCACAGCAAGGATTTATTCACATGGATCAGATTCCCTGGATTTTCTGCTGACTGAGGAGTCCCCTCTTCTCAAATGACAGATTTTCCTAACTCTTAATCATTTTTGTGCCACTCTGCTGAATTTGCTCCACTATCAGTCTTGTACTGGGGAGCCCAATGCTGGCCAATCACCTCAGGTGTAGCTTCACCTCTGCTTAGGAGAGGGAGAAGAAGGAACCCTTCCTCAGTCAGAGCTTTCCCAGACTAGTCCAGGATACTTTTGGCCTTCTTTTCTGCAAGAACACATTGCTACTTGACTTTTTGTCCAGAAGAAGCCCTGAGTCCTTCTTGGCAGAGCTGCTTTCCAGCCAGCTGCCCTCTAGGGTGTACTGGTGCCTTAGATTATTCCTCACCCAAAGCAGGATTTGGGATTACCCTTTGAATTGCACGAGAATTTTCCAACCTGCAGAGGTCCCTCTGGATAGAGGTACAACCATGCTCCACTCTTCCCAGTTCTATGTCACCTTCAAACTTGCTGAGGGTGTGCTCAGTCTTACTGTCAGTCTTTTTTTTTTACTTGCTACTGTAAGTCTTACTTACAGGTTTGGACCCAGTAGCAGCCCCTGGGATGTACTGCAAGGGGCTGGATGTACAGCTGGACTTTGTGATGCTGATAACAATCCTTTAAACCTGACAGTTCAGGCAGCTTTCAGTCTACCTCACTCTCTGCTGATCTGGTGTGTACCTCATCAGCTCCTTTAGGAGGATCTTATGGGATGAGGTGTAAAAGGCCTTCTTGTGGTTAAGATAAACTACCCGCTGGTCTCCCCGTATCTACCAAGCCAATCATCTAATCACAGGAAGCTTTCAGGTTGGTTTAATACATTTTTTTTTCTTTATAAAACCATGCTGACTACTGATCACCTTCTCCTCCTTCCATGCATATGGAGATGGTCTCCAGAGTGGGTTCATTCCTCACCTTCCTAGGGTTTGAGATGAGGCTAAGAGGCCTGCTCTTCCCTGAATCCTTAATCCTGAAGATAGGAACAACATTTGCTTTCTTCCAGTTCTCAGGAGTCTCTCCTGTGCATCTGTCAGGTCCAAGGAGCTGGTGGCAGATAAAGTGTTTCTTTTGTCCCATGTCTGATGCCTCAGACTGAGCTTAAGTACAGGGGGATGAGCATGGACACAGCTTCTTTTTAATTTTAATTATAGTAGATGAACTATTCCTATGGTGCTGCTTAGACAGTAAAAATACCATACAGAAATCAAGTCAGAATCTGGGTAAGACTGTTTTATGTATAAGTTTGTCACCTGCCAGCTTAGAAATGTAAATTGAGCATGTTCCATACATTGATATTATTAATAAAAATAAATATTTTACTCTTGGGTTTCTCACTGCATTACAAAACAACCAAACCACAGCTTAAAGTAAGTAAAGTGCAAATCTTGCATCATAACTGTTAAAACCAATTGTTAACAATTAGTTCTAAAAATGCAAATGTTTGGGAATACTAAAAGATTAAATAAAATGAGCTTCATTAATGTCTGCTGAAACTGTCACTGAAAGGGTGACAGTCCACATCCATAGATCTGTTATACTGATAGCTACTCTGGTTTAAATAGATTTATATTTTTGAGCTGCTTTGATCTTGGTAGAGTAGATTTACTTTATAGCAAAAAAGGAGCAAACCAGATTTTTCGCCTAGTTCATCAGCTCTCTGTGGTTTTTGCGCCTAAATGGACACAGTTGAGACAATACAGGGTAGAGCTTCCTTCTGGAACTTTAAATAAATTTAGTATAATATAGAGAGGATGGTTAAAATAGTAGAGGGAAGTTCTTAATTTCAGTGATCAGAAATAACTGTACTGATGGTAAGGCACAGGAGGATTAAGTTCAGAATTAGTGTCATTCTAAACAGAGATGACCAAATACTAGGTGTCTGAGTATTATTAGGCATGGGGATTGAAAGTAAGGGTAGGACCATCCACTAGAAGCAGGCCTAACAATGCATGGCAAGCTTTAAAAAAGTCCACTTCCAAAAATAGTTAACCTTGCTTCAAAAGGAATATTTTCTATTTTTTTTTCTCCTTTTGGTGAAATTGTGCTACTCCACTCTTAAATGGTTGGGTATAAGGCAAAATAAAATTCTGCCTTATTCTGTAGATAAGCAATCTTCTTTAGCACAATATTTACCAATGTGCATATATTTTATAAAGGGAATGTATTTTTACACGTTAGAATCTGAATTACCTGACTTCTGTGTCCACCCTTTCTACTCAAGACCCTGTCCAAATCTAGTCTTAGAAATCTAATTACCTAAGAGAAGCATCAATAGTTATCAAATTTTGAAAAAAAACCAACAACAACAGAACCCCTAAAGACATGAAAATAAATGAAGCATTGGTTTGATCTTTTCTGTGTCTTTCCTTCTGCACTGGCTGTAGTGATAAATAGCACTAGACTTTGGAGTTAGAAGAAAAAAATTGATTGGACCTTTTCCCTGCATTTACCATGCTACTTCTTTCCCCTCTGGACTTGTGCAGTTTAATTTGCCATTGATTCTTTAATGATTATAATGTCATAGAGAAGCCAGTGTTTATCTTCATTGTGCACTCTGGACAAGGCATTGGATCTGTATCTTTTCTTGCACATTCTGGTGAAGGTCTGTGGCCATTTGATACAGAATGAGGTGAGGTCTCAGGCCAGCTGAAGTGTCTGTGGTGAGTGCATCCTTCTCCTGTCACTGACAATGTCTAATTAGTGCCAGTTACTATTCTGCAGTATTAGTTTTGTAGGTCAGACACTGAAAAACTAATTGCAGAGAATCGCATCTGGGTCCCTTTGGCTGCAGTGTATTTCTGGATGTTTCTTCCATTGTTGTGTAGTGCAAGAATTGTGGCACCGTGGCAGTAGATGATGAAAAGCTTTAACGATCTTGTTTCTCTTTTGCTGGACTCAGCTTCTATCTGAAAACCATTCTGATGACAACTCTTTCTACTTTGTTTCCTGTGATCAGGGCTACTCTTTCAGAAGCTCTCCTATTAGCTCCTATTCAGGATTGTTTTCAAGGAATGCCTACAGGATTTCTTTTTAATCTGTAGACTTAAAAAAGTTGTTTTCATATTAAAATTATTTGGCTTCGTGAAAGCTGTATTCACTGAAATTTTCTTTAAGAATAATATTTTTAATGACACTGAGATAATTTCATGATTTAGAATAAAATATAATATTTCAAACATAAGCTTACAAGCAGAATAAGAGGGTGGAAAAGCTTTTAACTAAACAGTCAAGCACTCATGGTCAGAGCTCCCTGTGGAGCTCTGTTACATACAGAGATGAAAAAGAAGTCATAGTCTACCAGTTAAGTAAATGCAAGATAGAGGTATGGAGGACAAAATGTTGGATTCATGCATGACATACCTTCACAGAGAAGGTGAGTGCCACCAGCTATGTTCCTGGCATTTATCTCTTCCCTATAACTTTATGGTTGGGGTCAGTTGACTTTGACTAAAGTTCAATTTTTTAATTTTTTTTTAAATAGAGTTGAATGGTGAGAAAAAAGACAAAAATTAAAACTCTTCCCTCTCCTGCCCTTCTTGTTTTCCCTAGGCTCAACTTCATTTCTTCATCCTCAACTTTTCTACCTCTGCTACCCACCTTTCCCTGGAGTGGTGCAGGGAGATGGGGAACTGGAGATTGTGGGCAGTCTGCAAGAGCTTCTCTATGCCTCTCCTCCTTCCTCCTCATACTTTCCCTCTGCTCCAGAGTAGTTTGTTCCCCTGGGCTGTAATCATTCAGGATAAACCTGCTCCTGCATGGACTGCAGCTTTCTCCAGGGAACATTCACCTGGGGCCCTCCATGGGCAGGTATGGATACCTGCTCTTCAGCATAATCCTCTCCATGGGATGTAGGGGAATCAGTTCAGGCACCTGGAGCACCTCTCCTCTCTCTTCCTCCTTCACCTTAGTGCTCCTTTACCTCACATTATCATGACAAAGTGAATCTTGAACTGAAAGTGTTATTTTTCTGGTTTTGATTGAGGAGGAAAAATCAAAGGGCTGCCTCCTCAGCTTTGTGTGAGAAGCAGTATTCCATCTTGTATTCATGACAGAAAGTAAAGCTGGAGAAACAATGGGAGTCTGAAACCAAAGCAGTAAATAGATTTACAGAGTAAACATATATTACTGTACATAAAAAGAAATGGATTTTCTAAGGGCCTGAGCCTGCAAATCCTCATTTCAGTCTTGGAGTCATACCATGAATAGCATTTAGAGCAGCATGTAACACCTTGGCCATTAATTGCTGTTACCTCTGCCATTAAGAGCTGTCAAGCTGCTTGCAACAGAAGAGCAGTCATACAAGTGATAAGGAAAATTAAAAGAATGAGAAAGGAAGGAACTTGGAATTTATCTGTGCAGTGTGGTTGAAATGAGAAAAAGAAGTAAAATATTTTGTAGCATACAGGTAATTATAATAGGAAATGGATTATTATTTCTAGTTGCTAAGATAGTAGAGGCACAGGTACAACACAAAAAGAAAATTTAAAATGCAATGTGTGTAGGAGATTGAATTTGTTCATATGAAACTTATTTATGCGTTTTTGAACATCCAAAAGTGTCAGGTGGCACTGAGTGCTCCCAGTAGTCATGCAACTCTTCAATCTGTAGGCATTAAATATGTATTAGGTTTACAGCTGAAACTCTTGTGTTCCAGCAGCAGGAACAAGTGAGTGGCGTCACTGTAGTTTTCTTCACTATTAAAGTTATGTCTGCTGGTGTTTAAATAATGTAGGATTCATTATCCACACTGGTCATCTCTGAGTGTGCATTAACTACAAGGAGGACAAGGAGAGTGAAGCTCCCAGTGTAGTTGTAAAGTTATCAAGGTCTAACATAATTATTTATTGCTGGAGTAGATTTTGATGTGTCAAAGCACATCAGATTTACAGTTGCTTGGTGGTCTCTGATTAGGGTCGGGCAATTTGGCACATCTCATAACTTGGCAGACACTTAAAACTGCCTCTTTTCACCATCAAGATCTTGACATGAACCCCAGACACTATGGAATATATGGGATGTTACATTCATATATGTTTGGGTTTGTATTGAGAGAAAGGCCCTTCAAGAAAAACAAAACACTCAGAGAACCTCTCCCAAAATAAACCACCCAAACTGAAAAAATACATCAGATTTCAGATTGTGTGCATTTAATTATCTAAAAAACATCTTAACTGCTTTTAGAAATCTACTGAAATAATCTGAAAAACACTGTATGTGTTTTAGAAAGCTTCAGAGGAAAGGCATTTGGAACAGGCTGAAAACAAGGCCTGAGGCCATGGAGTCTCCCCCTCTGGGGACATTCCAGACCCAACTGGATGCATTCCTGTGTAACCTGCTCCCAGGCAGCGGATTGGACTGGATGAACTTCAGGGGTCCTTTCCAACCCCAACAATTCCACGATTTCTGGACAGGTCTATTCTAAGCATTAACATAGGTGAGGAGTAAACAAATTAGTAGGATGAGGAGAGATGGCTTTTAAGCATTGGTAGAGCTGTGAATGCTTTTTAATCTATAGATGTGATGGTCAGAAAGATTCATCTAAAAGTCTTATTTAGGTTAAAAATATTTTGATTTTTTTTTAAATTCAAAATATGGTCTTCCTTCATAAGATTCTATTTTCCTATTAATCAGATGAGTTTTCTTCCCTTAAGAACATGGAAACTCACCAGAAAATTGTCTTATCTGTTCAAGTTATTACTGGGTAAAACTATCCCTAATCCTCCTTTAGCAAAACATAATTTCATAAGAGGACTAAAGTGAAGTTTTAACCCTGTTTTCATAGTAAGTTGAATATCCTTAACAGTGTTTTCAACTTATGCAAGGGTTTAAGTATTTCCTGCACTGAGATGGATTAAACATGTACCTAATTATCTTGCTGAACAATTTCTTCAGTAACTTAACCAAACAACATGCAGCACTTCAAAACACATATGTGCACTATGGGGATCCTCATGTCTCCCTTCAAAACATCTGGTTTGGGGTTGTCTGCTCTGCAAGGATAGCTAATATTCTGGTTGTGGTTTTCAACTGCCTTACTGTTAGGTAATTTAACATTATTTTGATAGCTAAAGCTGCATTGAAACTTGCATTCTTCATAGAATTACTCTGGACAAAAATATTTGGAAGAACCTCAATTTTTCATTAATTCTTCTGTTCTTATTTTCATGGTGTATTGCAGGTGACATTTACGTTAGCGCTGCCGAGCTGGTGTAATGCAAGGAGGGACACATCATGAAATGGAAACATTATCCTTTTCTGGCTGTAGTAGCTGTATTCAGCCTTTCCAGATGCCATCAGTTACTGGGTCAGCTCATTCCAGGTAGGTACCTTTTATTTGAACATAAATGTTCATGTTTCTTTGCTGTCCATGTGAGTGTGTGCATGAACATACCTGAATTTCTCTCTGGATGTTAAAACATGCATATATTGAAGTTAAGAAAGTTGTGAGTGTATCTGCATGAGTAACACAAAAAAATTGGTAATTTAATTGCATTGTCTGGGCTGCAATGATTGGAGTTTTTTTGGCTACAAAGGAAAATATAGAAAAGGAGTGGCATGAAAATATGAGAAGGTTAAGGTGGCTATTAAAGCATTCCTTTGATTAGCACAGTTGGTGGGGGGAAGATACAGAGTACAGAAACAGACTTGAATATCAAAGAGAATTGGAAATCTATAGAGAACCTTCCTGAAGAAAGGGCAAAATAGCAGCTGGGGAACGCTGAAATGCAATGTTTCAGTGAGGCCCAGAGATCAGGGATTGTCCTGGTGCTTGCATATGGTAATCCTTACCAGTGCAGAGAGGAGTAGTGTGTATAAAAACGACAAGATACTGTCCAACTTTATAAAGAAAATGGTGTAAAATAGGGAACCTGTATCACTTCAGCAAATAGTGGCTTTTTCTTCTAGTAACATAAAGGCAACAAAATGTTGTATTGGGTTTTTGTTTAAGAATAAATCTCTAAAAGAAGCTTCCAAGTAATTCTGTATAATTTTCAGTATTTGTAAACAATAAACTAAACAAACTTTGATCAATTCTGCTAATCGTGTTCAACCCTTCAGGAAAACACAATAACTATATAGAAAAAAGTGACATGCTGGTTTTTACTCGTTGCTTTTTCTGCTTTCAATCTGAATAATAATTTAGAAGACTCTACTGGCTTAATTTCTGATTTGAATACATTGTGAATGCAGAATTTTGTGGCTATACAATTCTCTTCCCCATATATCTGGGCAACTAGCTCAAATACAGACTACTGAATGAAAAGAGAAAGGAAAAAGATTTCCTCAATGATTTGTTCACCTGTATTGAATGATGGTTCACAGAAAATAAAATAAGGAAATGAATTATTGGAGGTTTTTCCCTGGTTTTGTTGGTTTCAAATGTAGAAAGTCTCTAGAATAAAGGAAAATGTAAGTTATAGTTTTAAAAGTTTGACCTCGGACTTCAATCATAATCTCAAAGCAATTTACCTGTCACAAAGACATCTACTGCTCTTTTTAAGAGGAATGCCTGCAGATCCAAATGTATTTACTCGATAGCTACCTCCATCCACTTGCATTGGTTTCAATTTAGTCATAGTTTTGTAGTCTTTACTAAAAAGACTGTTTTCATTGTATTACTTTTTCCATCAAATTAGTTTCAGAATAAAATCACAGGTGGCATTTTGATTTTTGCCCCTGCTTTGTAATTTTCATCACAGACCTCAGACTTGAACCAAGAGATTACTGTACTTGGCCAGACATCAGCATGCTGAGCCTTGCTGGCAGGGTGCCAGGACTGTGATTATCACAAAAGATCAAATAAAGCAGGATTATTTTTTTTTCCTTTAAGCAGTTCATCCCATTCATTTTGCTCTTTTCATGTCTATTCCTTACAAAGGCATGTCTCTTTTAGTTTTTTTTTTTCACTGTACAGAAAGAGAGAGAACTGTGAAAAATCTCCAACTTTTTCCTTTATTTAATGAAGGAAAATGAAATAATGGTTCTTCAGAATCCTGCTGCAGCCATAAAATAAATAAAATTAAAAACTCAATAGAGAAATAGGTAATAGCTTTTCATGAGGACTGCTGAAAGTACTAAGCAGCTGCAGTGTCTGTCATCATAGTACTACTAAATTGTGATATTTTATTACAATTAAAAACATGCTCTTAAAATAACAAATTTAATGGAATTATTTTTAGATCACGTTATTAGAACCTTTAAAAAAATGAAATGCTATGGTTTCCAACTCTCCAATTCTGTCTTATCTGAAAATTGAAATTATTTCAGCCTAACTGATGACGTTATGTTTTTCATATGAAATTAAAGTTATCAGAAATGTGTTAGAGCTTACCATCAGATCTGGAATATTCAGCTTCAGTGAAATGTGATGAATTTTAATAGTGGCGTTATAACTTTGAAACATTTATTGTAATTTTTGTTGAATCTTTTCATATATTCTTGTTGAGTCTCACTCTTTTGCATATGGAGTCCACAGGGAAGCACTGTCTCCCCCCTTTATTAAAATCATGGCTGAGCCTTTCATCTCATGTCATTACATCTTACCTCTAATTCACATATAAAATACACTCACAATTCCACTATGGCTGTCTCCTGAGGCATGAAGTATCTCTGCCTTGGCACATCTTTATTTAATCAGGGATTGAACATTATCTGGGAAAGATGTGATTTTTTTTTTTTTTCCTTGCCCGTTGCTCTGCATATTTTAAAGCTGGAAAACTTGATAGCTGATTTTAAAGTGCACTGATCTAAGAAAACATGGCATTAACTAATGCCATATTATATTTAGATGCATGTGTTGAGCTCTGTGTTTTCAGTTAAGTCTTTAAAGTGTTTTAAAGTTACTAGTTACTAGATTGTCAAAAGAAGCCAAAAACCAAAACTATACATGACATACAGCAAAAGATGTTAATAATTTGAACTGATTTTTTTTTCTTTTTGACATCAATAACTGCCAGCTTACAAATTTTTGGACTGCTAATAAAAACAACAGGAGCATTCCTGCTGAATTTGGCTGGGTTTGGAACCTGGTTCTTTAGCAGTGAGTGTTGTGGAAAGTCTCTCCATCTGAACTGGAGCAGATGCCATTTGTGTGATTGTCAGTCCTTGAGCTGCACAGAGATACCTGCACAAAGAAAGCCTTGTAAAAACATGACAAATTTGCAAAGCAATGCTGAAAACAAAGAAAAAAAAAAAAAGAGTGCTCTTGATTGATTATAATAGATTTTTGCAACAGAATTCTCTGTCGGTCTTACAGAGAGGAAGATAAGGAAAATACCTCTTTTGAAACCAGATTTTGGAGAAATTTTTGGAAGAGGCTTCTGGATCTCTGTGGTTTACAATTACTGTTCATTGTTTCTTCAGAAAATAGATTTCCTTTTAGAGATGCAGATATATAACATAGCAAAATATATATAAAACATACATCATGAAATATAAATTTGAGAAATTATTCATGGAAGTGTAAAAAACCATAAAGTAAACAATTCTTTGGCAGCCACAGAAGCTTACAGAAGAGGATCAGCTCAGGATTTAACTTTACCTGGGGCAGAATGTAATATTTTAAATTGCCTTTTCCCTAATACTTCCTGGCTTATTACTGAAGCACTACAATAAATAAATTCTCTTACCTTGTCTGCCTGTTTTCAACAGGAGACAGTTGTTCATAATGAAACTCCCATAAATTCAGATTGCTTACTATAGCATCTTAGAGGCAGTGAAAAAGAGGCACTTGTTTTGGAATGTGAATACTCTTTCGTTAGATGTTTTGTCAAGTCAATTGTAATTCAGTAACATAAGTAACTAAAATTTTTAGTGTCATCTTTTTTTTTTTTTCACTGTTAACTTTTTAGTATTCAAAATTTTGTCATCTGGCTAAAGAAAACAAGATTTGTATTTTTGACCTGTAATATTACTGAACTTGTTCTCAGAATATGATACTTAGGATTTATATGTCTGATTGATACATTTTAACAATAAATTCCACATGCTTCTCTTTTCTCTGCAACTTGTGAAGGTATATTGAATGAAAGTTTCCTAGCATGGGAAGACCTTAATTTGCTGCTCCATAAAGAAAGCCAGGGTGTTGTAATGTGCATTCAGGCATTCTTCTGTACTTAAGTGCCTGAATGGATTTTCAGTCAAATATTCAAAATAAATCTGTCAATGACTGAACAAAGCATTGAATAGTTCAGATGAAGAATTTGGCTAGTTTTGTGGTTACTCAGGTCTTTTTCTGAGAATGTTTGTTTAAAAAAAGGAATGTTCAGCCAAACTCAACCAACCCATAGTTTATCTATTGGCTGTCTTTTGGCATAGGCTGAGTGTCAAAGAGAATTGAATACTCAAATTTCATGTAAGCCCCTGATCATGAAGATGTAAAGGAAGAGTGAAGACTGATTGAGCAAAGAAAATTAAGTGATCTTGGCACTTCTTGAAGAGTGGTGGATATGGATTTAAATTCCTTCAATTGGAACATACTTGAGGATAGTTTTCACCTTTTCTGAGCAAGTGATCCAACAGCAAAGCTCATATTAAAAAAAAAAAAACAATGATAGGGCTTCGTGGTTTTTGTTATAAATTTGTGGTATTTGAAACTAAAGTGATGTTGATAACTATTGTGAGATGAGCCAATAAGCCTTCCAAATCTTGATTTTTAGGTCACAGGGAAAATAAGGAAAGGACAGAAGCAAAAAAAATCCAAACAAAAACTTTATACCTGAGAATGCACAGCTTTATCTGAACTCTAAATCCCAGAGTAATGTTGACTCTGAAGAGGGAAGGATACGATTTAAGAGAGTCAAATTTTTTAAAAATAAGTCCTCAAATTCCGTGCAATTTCCACTTCTGTCCTTGAATCTGAGCCCAAAGAAAGATAATATTTATCTATTTTTTTTTATTATTTAATACCTACATGTAGATATGAGTTGAAGTGAGTAGCTCAGATGTAGGAACAATCATGGAATCAGGGAAGTCATTAGGCTGGAAGGCACATGGAAGTCATTTACTCTGCATTGGATGCAGTCTTTCTTTTCTTTCCCTTCCACGTGCACTCATGAACACTAACAGGATTGAGTCCATCACCCCTTGCCCTGCTGGCTGTGCTCTCACTAAAGCATCTCACTATGTTGGTAGCCTTCCCTAGGTCAAGGGCACAGTGCCAGCTCAAATCCAGCTCACCAACCAGGCTCCCAGATTCATCTTGTCAAGCTCTTAATTTTCCATCACATAACTTCTACTGTAGAAAGCGTAATCATGAAGGATCTGTTCTGTTGACAGACTGGAGGGGGAAGAAATACTGTATTTTGGTGCACATTCTTTGGTAATTTTGTTTTCACAGGCTTTATGAAATGTCACTCTTGGCCATAAATTACATTTTCGTGATCCTAATTTAATGTAACAGTGACAAATGCGTCTGTAAGTGATGTGTAACAAGGGGTGATGATTTAGTGTATTGCTTCCACTTGTAAGTGCCACCAAGTTTGTGGGTTGTGGAAGTCAAGGTCACATTCAGGGAGAGCAGACAGACAGTTTAGGCCTTGCTGAGGTCAAGGAACATTTATAAAGATGTGCTTCTATCATGCATGTCCAATTAACTTGAAACGGACAGAAAACTGTTATCAGTACAGAACTGAAAAAGTAAACCAAAACAAAACCCAAATCAAGCACCCCTGGCATTTTGGCTAGACCCGCCAAAGAAGGGGTTTTATTTAGGCTGAGTAAAGAAAAAGAGAGTTAAGAAATGAAGAAAAACTGGAATCTATGCTCTGGTAAAGACCATGTTTGTGTTCACATCTGCCTCTTCCTTCCCTCCTATTCCTGCAAAGTGCATCCTTAAACCTCTAGTAGAAAGAAAAACTAGCACCTGAGATCATCTCATTTCACCACTGCTTTTTTTGTATGCATGTGCATTTGCCTTTCTAAATATGCACAATGGCATACAATTATCAGTTAGTAACTCTTAAGACTGGAAAGTCATCTTGCCTCATGGAGCATTCAGGTCTCTTTGAAGTGCAGAGCAGTATGTCATCCTTCCTTGTAGAATATTTGTTAAATTTTCTAATATTCATGGCCTAATTCTAGATCCCATTATGTTGTGATACAATGTGTTTGTTATCGAGGAAATATTATGATGTTTCCATGGTATGATATTACCATGCATAATTTCCATTATGGCTATACAAATGAGATTACTTAATAACACAAGAGATAATAATGCCTTGTTATCAAGAAACAAATAGCATGTAGCAAATCTTGTATAGTATTTTCAGTTAATATACCTACATAACAATAATGTAATTTTTTTAGCCATCCATCTCTGCCGATGGAAGTAAAAAGAAATAACTATTTTTTAATTAATTTAGAGTATTGTGACCAAATTTTAAATACTTTTTGACTTCATTATATGCTAGCTAATTTTTGCAGCTTTGTCATTTATCTGTCTTTTTCAAAGTATTCAGATTTGTGTACTCATATTTCACATTTGTAGACTTTTTTTTGTGTGACCTTAGATTTTTCCCTGTTGGGTGATAGGTTTAGTTTTGTCTTGTTTTTTTAATTGTTTTGGGCTTTTTGTGATTTTTTTCTCTGACTCCTCTCACTGCTGGAGAGGACAACAAAGGTTTCTAATCCCTATTAGGAGAAATGGTGTGCCTGAAAAGATGACATATATTAAAAAGGGGAAAAAAAAAAATCCCAGCACGTGCCTTGCCTTCCAGAGATTGTCACTGTGTACACTGAGGTCTTAATAAATAAAAAGATTGCAGCTGTACTTCAATTCACAGCTTCTTTATTAGCCTTTAAAAAGAAATAAATAAAGCATGACGCTTTATTTAATTGTCTGAATAGATGGAGACAAACCAAGAGGCACAGTCAGCTGCAAGACACTTAATGAAGAAATCCCTATTTTTAATCTAGCTGTAGAAGACACAACTCTTGTGCTTTGATGATGTGGCCTTTGTGATGAACCTGGCTGGAAAACCACATGTGCTGCACCATCTTCCTAATTAAGTCATCAAAATGCACTGGAGCAACCGGAGTGACTTGCGTAGGCCAGGAGAAGTAATTTTAGTTCCTCTATTGCTTGGTTAATAGAAAGTGGCACTGTTCTAGATTATGACTGATAGAGGTGAGATGCCACAGCTGCTGTCATTGTGCCTGTAGCTAGGTGCCTTTATAAGCTGTTTCTGTGTGTGTAAGAAGGAACACTTTGCTTTGTCTTTCTTTTCTCTTAATTTTCAAGGATGTAATTTCAGAGGCATTTCATCCTTTTTTTTTTTTATTATTTCCTTGAGAAGCTGATGCCTGTCATTTTCCTCAAAATATATTGATATTCTACTTGTTTTGGATGCACTGACAGAGCATTCATCAAAACTGATCTCAAAATCAGGATTTGGGAAGACTGCCCACTAAGATAAAATTTAAGATAAACAAGATGAAAAAAATTTCAATCACAATCATGGGGATATAAAAAAGTTTGAATGTATGTAATGAGGATGTAATCAGTTTTTCTGTATGGACTTGGTTGGCCACAGATGAAGATTTTGTAAATGTGTAGACCAGAATCTGAAGTTTTTATTGGTAAAATTTTTGGTAAATAATCATTCTGTGTACATGAGTAGTTTTACTTGAAGCTCTTAGCCTCTTGGAGACAAAAATACGCAAGTTGTGAAAATGGTATAATCAGGTTTTGAGTAACTTTATAATGCATATTCATATGCATTATAAACTTAGGTTGCAAAGCTTTCCTAGTTTACATAACTCTGTGATGCTCCCAATTTGATAGCAAGGTAACTATACAGGCATTTGCACACTAGAATCTAAGAATAATACATTTAATACATTAAGTTCTTCTATAAAGGTTGTGTTTCATGTGGTTAATGGAGAAACTGGCATAAATGCTCTGTCTATATTTGGAGATAATATAAATAGAATTTTCCCAATAAGTTGTCTATGCATCATAAAATTAACAAGAATAAATGTTTCTTTACATAATTTTTCAATTATCCTGAGAATAATTTTCAGTTAGAAAAGTAGAGCACAAAATGACATCATCTCTCTTGACTCTAATATTTATTTAGATGATCAATCTGTTAATGCTTCAAAGCAATTTCATGTCTTTAACATCAATTATAAAACTAATTTCAGTCATATCAGTAAAAGAATGAAACAATTTACAAGGGTGTTTTCATTTATGACTACTCAAGGGGTTGCAACAGACATATCTGCACTTGCTAATTTACTTTCAATGCTGTGAAATAGAGTGTCTAGAGATGCTTTATTAGATATTTTAATAAGTGTCTAACATATTTGCAGAATTCCTGCCCTGACAAAGGGTGATTTATATGCACCTGTATCTGCATATGCAGAAAAAAATATCCTTTTGTCAGTCTGCCACCTTATTTTTGCATAAATGAAACAGGAAATTACTCCCTTTTGGCTAATCTGAATTTTAAATCAAAGTGATATTGGTGAAAGAAACAAGACTTATTTTAAGCTTATTTCTCAACTTAACTGTTGAGTTAGATTGACAATAACTTTATTCCAAGTGTTTGTACTGTGAAGGTATTATCAGTACAGCATTGTGCAACTAACTATTGCTGCATCTTCTTTATTCCAATCATTTTTAATGCATTTTATAAACGTTCATGAAAATCCTTTATTTTTCTCTAAAAGTAAAGGTCTATTAATTGCCGCATATTATTTTTGACCCAGGAGAAAACTTTTATATGGCTCATATTCAGCGGAGTCAGTACTTTACATTTGATAAATTTGGAATTGTAAGGCTGTAGGTGCTGCAAGTTTCAGTGAGTTTCTATTTTTAATACATATTGAACATTTTTCCTGTATTTATTATTTTATATGAATGCTTAAAATAGCATATCAACTATCCTATGTATTAGAATATTATTATTATTGTATGTGTTCTGTGTAATAGCTACTACTAAACCAGTCAGTCCCCTTTCCTCTGCTGCATGAAAACAAAGAAACAGCTATCCTTTACAAATGTGTTTTGCTCAAGGCATTGTTACAGGCAACCACAAAGATAAAAGAACCCTTAAAAGTGCTGGGAAGCACATCTGGTTATCCATTTACTGTTCCCATGTTTAGATATTGCTTTAATTACATTTTGGGTGTGTTTTTTCTTTGTATTTGGTTTTGGTTTTTTAGGGTTTTTTTGATTCTCTCCCCAGTATTACCCTACAGGTAAAGTTTAATAATGTTATTTAGAAATTGGTTTTTAAATCAGATCATAAACAATTGATGTTTTAAGCCTACTTCATTTTGACACACAGGCAACCACCAAGGTCACACTTTTAACACATGAAAATATGAAAATAAAAAGGCAATTTATGGTAAGCAACAAAAGGATGCTTGTGGGTTTTTTTTTCCTTCCTTCCTCTCTGTCTTTGCAAAATGGATCAGTTATGTCCTTCAGGATTTCATTCACATGCAGTACTCACAGTAAGATTAAACAATTTCCAGTTCTCCTTGCATCCAGCCAGCACTTAAAAATAGAGATGAAAATTTAAATGTTCTGTTCATGTGTAATACTGCTTCAGAAAACATCCTTTATTATATTCAATAAGAGTCATTAAAGGTCATGGCACTGACCTAGCACACAGCTGATCACTTGTGCTTTTTGGAGATATTTAATATGTAAGTGTGGTGTCTTAGAGTATATGTTACTTAAAATGTCAGGACAGGTTAACTTTTGATATTTGATGCTCACTTAGACCTCTTTGCTTGTTTGACCTATAACACATAAAGAAGCATCATGTTTTTGAAGGATGTGGTGCCCATGACCACTTCTGTTCATCAGTTTCCATCATCTCTTTTTGCCACCTCTCTTAAGTACATCTTTGCTCATGAACGGGAGCTGATCAGCTGGATTTTATCTGCCTCTGAAATCAGGAGTGCTGATTGAGAATTGGAGTTTAAACATGTTAGAACTTTAGCCTTCAAATTTAAATCTGTTTACAATTTACAGTCTGAAATAGCTGCGATTTGCTTTCCTGCAGATGTTGTGTTTACTTTAGCTACCTTGCACAAGGAAGATAACATCTGCTTTTAAATTTTGGCTCTTTGGTGGCCTGTTTCTGCAATAACACTCGTGGAGGGCTTCTGGTTTTAAGTTGGAGCTGTTGCAGTAGTAAGGGCTTCTTAGGCAATAACTTTGTTTTAGGACTTGGCATGAAGAAGGTAGTCTGGATTGGCCTCCTAAGTTGATCATGGCAATCAGACATACTGCTGTGTGAATTTAATTAAAAATTTTCAAAATATACAGATAATTCTGCATTTGAACTAAAATGCATTTGAACTAAAAAGCATCTAACTTACAGCTGGGAAGAGGACAATGATTGCTGCCTACCTGGTTTATTTTCCATCCCTTTAAAGCATTTTTTTCAAATGAAATTTCTCTGTTCTTGAAAGCACTTGCCACACGGAGAGGTCAAAATGTTAACTTAGGTTCAGCTCTTTCCAGCATTCAGACAGCTTTCCCAAATTGAGCTCCCTGCTGTCATGGCTCTATTACTTCTGGGATCTGAATGAGCTTATTTAAAGCTAGCTTGGCACCTTGACTGTACATTGCAGTCTCTGCTCTTTCACTGTCTGCTGTCTTTATTTCATAGTGCTGCTTTTCTTGCAGGGCTCTGGTGCTTTGTCCTATTGTAGACATTTTAGAAGTTATAATATAGCCAGTAAATTAAATCAACTTCTTATTCCTGATTTTCCCCCCCATAAATATTCTATTTTTAAGGGGTTTTGTCTCTCATGGCTTTTGAAAGACTGTGCAGAGGCATATTTAAATGGTTTCAGTTCAGTTCAGTTTCCTTTTAGCAGGAAAGTCTGCATCCTCTAGTATTTCAAAGAAACTTAGTACAGTGAGAAAAAGGATGGTCTGAGGTCAGTAGTAGCTTATGAAGGTATTCAGTCAGTGTCAAGTCTGACTTTGAGCTCCAGTTTGAAATATTTAACCTTTCTGTTACTGCAGATATTCCAATCAATCTGTGTTGCAGTCACCTTGTAAGAAATAACTGAAATCCCTTGATAAGCACTTGCAGAGCAGTCTTTTGGACTAATTCAGAAAGATTGACACAACTAGAAATAAACCAATCCATCTACCATCTTTGAAAAAAAAAAAAAGACTAAAAGAATCTATGATGTATATCGCTATAGCAATAACATATTTGAAATTCATAAAAACACATTTTCCCCATGTTTTTTAAATCAGAAGGAAGAGCTAAAGTAAAACTGATGCATTTTGGCCAGTTGTGTAAAATCCTTATTCTGACAGTTGATGACATAAACATTCATTTAAGTAAGCATAAGCAATATTTTGATACTACACTAACAAAGTAAAAAAATTCACCTAAAGGGCCATAGTACATTGATAGTCACCATTAAAACTTATACATGAATTGACTTCTGCCAAAGTGAGGAATTAAGTGGTCTGAGTCATCTTCAGTTGAAGCCTTTATCTTGTCTCCTATTTTAATATCTCCATTCAGCCTCAAAGAGGTACATCCTGTTTCATTTCCCAGCTGTAAAAGACAGGTTTGCTGCATTTTCACTGCAGAATTCTTCATTCCTACCTTTTGTATATTTCCTTATATTTGCTTTATGCCACATTTATCTACAGAAATATTTATTTTTATTTTTTAGCACTAAAATATGCAGGAGTAGCATGATATTTTTATCAAGTGCAAATATCTTTTAGTTTATTTTTTCCTGTTCAATTCTAACCATTCAATGAAGTTCTCCATCACCTGGAGAACTGGTAAGTTTTTCAGTCTTCATTATTGATAAAGTAATTGACTCCACCATATTGATAGCTCCACTTATTAGGACCTATCATTTGACTAGCTTAATCATTTCCATTGCAATTTTCCATGTTTCCCTGTAAACCAAATTCATGTTTATTTAATGTAGGAGAAGTTGCTCAGAATTGTTGGATTTTGTGTGACTTTTAGTTAATTTTTTTTCTAAAATAAGGTCAGATAAAAGAACTCTTTTCCCTTACTAATAAATCCTTAAAACTTTGGAGCAAGAACTTAAAACTGGCTGTGAGGCTTGCTTGATGTCTTCTTGTCAGTTCTTAGAAAATTTACTTTAAATGTGCTCCAGCTGTATATGCCCAGGAATTCTCATGTTCAGCAGCTGATGTTGTATTTGGTATATTGGTGAATTTGGAAAAAGGCTTTGTGTTCTTAGATTAGAAAGAGAAAATTTTGTCAATCCTATGATCTTTACTGCTGAAGAATAGGAGTTGGACTTTGCTAAAGTCATCAAGAAGATTACAAAATCTTTTGTGTTCTTAAGGTGATGTCAAAATAAATTTCTCAGAGGGAGGTGCTGTGAGTGGAAGAGGCAACCCGTTGAAATCAATGTGGAAAAGTCAGAGGATGGTTGTGTTAAAGGATGAGGAGAATAGAATATGCTGTTGGGTTCATCTGTGCTCAAAGCCTGTTTACTTCATGTCATTATCCTGTTCAGTATGACATGAGCTAGCACTTCATGCTCTCAGCTCTGTGTCCATACTGTCAAAACTCCTGTTGCAGATGTTACTGTGCACTTTGATATTTTGTGTGTGATTCAGCTTATCTGATAGTGATATATGTCTGTAGGCTAATAAATTTTTGCTTGACTTTCATTTTCTTTCATTCTCTTTCCTGCTGGACTTCTAATCTGTTCACCCATTTTTTTGGATGTAACAGGAAAAGAGAATTTAAAGGGGTGAGACCTTCACATGAGAATTGGGCTATGTAGAGAAGAGTGTAGACAGTGCAGCAGAAATGAGTCACCACTGAAAGGATTTCAGAGGGTATTTCATAAAGAGCTGGGAATATCATGTTGGAAGAATGTAAGAGGAGTGAAGGCTGTGCTTTGTTGGATTTACAGCTTATGCAACAGTATATTTTTCTACAATATCCCCCCCTCTTTGAGTGCACAGTGCTCCTGAACTACAGTCAGGGTAATATAAAAAAGAACTGCTGATTTTACCATGCCTGTCTTGTTTCCTGTGCAGCCACAGAGCACTGGAGCCCATCCATGCATCTGCCACAGGTTTCCCAAGTGCTGCTGCACAAAAGGACTCAAACAAATTGCCAACTCTGAAACAGTAATAGTCCACATCTCATTCCATGGCTTATCTGACTCCCATGAACGCATTTTCTGGCAGGTCTGAGCCTTGGCCATTGGAATTACATATAATCATATTTTTCACCACAAAATAAGCATGTTAAGGTTGAATATATTGAAACAGTCCTTAAAAATGAGACCTTACATGTCTCAGTTTATCTGTGCAGTATTGGTGGAAACTCCTGGTGTTATGGGTAGTAGTTCCCTATACTTTCCATTTCTGTGTAAGGGAACAAATAATATTTTATGTGGGGAAAATTATGAAGTTCACAAACTTTGAGAGTACAGTGTACTGTGGCAATGTTAAAATAATACAATAGAAAATTCCCATATGTTGTGTGTATGTTCTAAATTTTTTTGCATATTTATTAGGTTTTTTTAGAGATTTTAGGAGGAAAAAAAATAGGTGTTTGCCAGTAATTAAGCTTCAGTGCTACTGTATGCAGAACTCTGAATGTAGCTGCTCAAAAAAAGTGGCTTAACAGTGCTGTAACTTAATAAATGCCCAAATATTTGCCAAAAAAAAATAACATTTTTGAGCAACATCTTAATGAAGAAATCTCATTGTGTTTTGTAGCACAATGCAAGGTTGCAATAGTTTGACCCCTCCAATATGCAGATTTTCCATCTCTGTGCTGACAGTTGATGATTCTCATCCATGTAACCAGCATCACAGACACGTATATGTAATGATGTGGGTATTTGCATCTGAACTGATCCCCGAGGCTCTACATAATTTATGCCAAATGAAGTGAGGCAATTCAGAGCAGAGTTTAGGCATTCTAGGTGCACTGTTGGAGGTTGCCCTCTCTAGTTGTCTGTTTTCTCCCTCAGCTAAGCTAAAGACCATGGGTTTACCTTTGGTCAGATAAATCCCATCCTCAGGATCTGTTAATTCTCTTCTGACAGCTGGGCTGCCTCTAGACTAAACAGTGGATATGCTGTTGTGTATCTTGCACCTATTTGTCCTGTAATTATCCAAATAAAGGCTCAAGGCAAAATGTTATATGGCTGTGCTGCAGTCAGCATGTTCCTTTTTTTCTTTCCAGGAAAACCAAAGTGTAGGAAAAAGGCCCCTGTTGCTAGCCTGAAGTTGGGGTCAGTCTGGGGATGACTAGACCCACTTATTTTGTTGCAGCATAGAAGTCTTTAGATTTTAAATGTGAGACCTGCTTCATTGTCAAGCTGATAAGAGAGCTAAAGATGATATATTATAAGAAAAGTACTTTTTCTAACCTATTCTGGCAGCAGCTCCAAATTATGCAGAAGGCTTGTAGCCCTAGCAGAGAGTGGAAATATTAGGGATTCATTAGCATTTCCCAAGGTAAGCAAGGCTGTGGGAACACATGATATATTTCCATGGCATCTTTTGAGCATGATGCTCTAAGAAATGAGGAAATTTGAAAGCCTTTGTGTAGTCTTCAACATCCTTGCATCCTCTTGGAAGGGACTCTGGAGTGAGTCTGCTGAAAAGCTTCAATCATGGGTCACAAGCTCCAGCAGCTGGGTGAGAGCATCTCGGATCTGAGAAGAGGAAAGAGAGTTATGCCTGGAGCTTTAACTCTGGGCACAGTGCCTGAAAGTTAACCAGACTCAGGAGACCAAAGTTCAACCAGGTATAGCTCAAGGAAATAAATTAGGGAGTAGCTATGAGGGCCTGAATTCATTCCAGTTTATGTTAAGTGGAATTAGGGCAGCCTTGCAGCCAAGGTGGAAGTGGGCTGAACTATTGCTTGACTACCTGTGTCTCACCATTGGCTAAAGAAGGAAACACTAATGATATGGGTGAATGTCTGATTTTGGATCAAATTCACTGGATCCTTTGTTTTCTTATGTAGATACTCATGAGACTTCTTAGGAAATAATCCAGCCACACTCTCCAGGCTAAAACCTGCATTCTCATTTTCTCTTGAGCCAGGAAACCTGTATTCTGCATAGGAAACAGTGCCAACATTGTGAAGGAGCCTTGATGTCACTTGCTCTAATGTGGGATAAAACAATTCTTTTCACTCTTCTCAGATCCCCGAGCTTCTCCAGGTGTCAGGCTCTGAGGACAATTCTGAATTGCCTTATTCTATTTTTGTCCCAGAATATGTGTATGCAGTGAAAGAGTGTTAGATTAAATTCCAAGCTTCTTCCTGGGGCTACTTTTCTCCTTTTCTAGGAATTAAAAAAAAATTGCATAAGGATGAAGTTTAAGAGAACATAGGAACCATCAGAGAGAGTAATTTATTACCAGGCTTTGCCTTAAATAAAATGGGTTTGCAGTTTTATAGAAGAAAACAAAATGAAGTATTGCAGCTAGCTATCATGACCAATCTTCAGCCTTTGCACTGGAAGAGATTTTCTACCACATGAATGCACTTTACATTTAAAGAAGAAAAGAATAAACAATTAATGTTTTTCATAGAATTATTTTCCTGACTTTTACTAAATGTTGAATTTCACTTCATCATTGCTCTTTAAATAAAAAAGCCACCATAAACCCATGTACGATAATGTAGTTTTGTAGAAGGCCAGTAAAATAATGTTGAGGTTGAGATAATCGATTTTGAAAGTTGCTTCGCCTTTTCTGCTGCAAAATAGCATAACAATAAAATTGTGAAATCCTTGGCATGGGACAGGGGAACAGAACACTGCAGAACTAAGAAACAAGCTTTCCTGCTAGAATATTTGTGTTTGCCACGTTAATAATTTGGTTGGAGCTTTTTCTGTGTGGTAGTTAGAAAAGATAATCAGAATATTAATTTTCAAATGTCATTTTAAATTTTGTTCTATGCTGTAGTTTTTTTAATCACACTGGTGTTTAAAGATTTGCAAATGAGCGTACACAAAAATAGGTTTGGGTATGCCTGGTCATATCAAGACTTGCTCCAGGGAATGACTTCAAAAAAGGCATGGAAAAATGGGTTTTATAATAATTAGAACTAACATAACTAATTTAAAACTGTTTAATTGAACTAATTTAAATTTAAATTGAGAAAGAATACATAGGAAGTACTTCATCTTACATGTTGCTTGTAATTCAAATGTCAATCTATTCATTTCATAATCATGAAAGTAAACCTTAACATTCCAACTTTACAGGCATATCCCAACTCCCGAATTTATAGCACATGCAGATAGCATTTGCATAATTTTACATATAAGTGTTTTACTCCCTTAACAATGTTTTATTTCTTGATGTCATGATTTTTAATCTCCCCTACACTCCAAACCACACCTGAAAATGTTTAGATCGTCTCAAAGTTTCTCATGGTTTCTTACATGAATTATCAAAGGCCTGTGATATTTATAAACCTCAGACTGACTCACCGAAGTGAAACGGAATGTAGAAATTTCATGTTTTCTATACTTGTCTTGATAAATATTTGGTGTTCTTTGGAGTCTTGTGGAGTGAAAATATTCAGAACTTAACCCTGGAATTATTGTTGGACCAATGGAGATGACAATCCTTTACAATTAATTGCTACTCATAAATTGAATTTATCTTCTGATTGATGACTCAGCATGTTGATGTTAGTGTTTTACTGCTCCTGTATTTTTGCACGCTTTGTGAATTATAGATGTAGTTATCATCCAATGTTGCAAGCATAGTAAAAATCTACATATGATTATTGCTGTGCTTTTTATGCTGTTTATTACTCAGACATCTGCATGAAAGATTTTATTTCTCTATTATTAAAAGCCTCTTTAATTTGCACATACAGAAGTCATTGCCCCAGCATGGTTCAGAGGTAATTTCCATGTTAGGTCTATAATTCAGTGTAGTTGTTTGCTGTAGCAGTGATCATCCTTACCTAAGGATAAGAAACACCAAATTACTTACTGATTTCTGAAAATTATATTGCACAAGTGAACCATCAAATTTTAAACACTCATGTGAATAGTGCAGCAGTGATCCCAGTTTACATGCTGATAATGAAAGGGAGATGGATGGCTTTCACTACAGACAACCTGCCATTTTTTTGTCACTCAAGTGCTATTTTTCTCTAGTGCTTTTGGGTTTTGAGTATAGTTTTTGGGATATTGAATACTGTTTTTTCTGAGCTATTAATAATAACTTTGCAAAACTGAAATTTTTACAGCTGCATAAAATCCATCAAGTAATATCTATTTTTTATTATGAGCTGAGTAAATTTTGAAAGAGAAGAGTGTTTTCTCTTGCTGAATCCAAGTCTTTGACATAGTATGCATTGCAAAGGAAGAACAGATTCCTTTTCCTGTGGAGCCCTATTCTCTGAACTCAGGGCAATGAGCAGAGAAAATTCATGCGTTTGGTAGATTGCTTTTTAACGGTGAGGGAAATTGCTAGAGAAATAGTTGAGAGGCTTTTACTAAACACATCTGTGAAATTAAAGAAATCCAGTAACAGAGAATAAAAGGTAGAAGGCCTACAAGTTGTATCCTTACAGCAATACTTGAGGCACATGCTCACTAGCTATTAAGAGTGAGCAGCCTGAGAACTTGAGAACTAACATGAGAATTAGAGCTCTAGCCCAAAGGCAAGAGAAAAGGAGAAAGGAGCCCCAGGAATAATACATTTACTTTGTAAGAGGAAAGGGAAGTAAAAAGAACATTTGGCTAAAGGATTCAGCTCTGTATGGTGACATGTCTGGTGACATGAATTAACCTCCCACGTGCCGCTCAGGGAGATTTTTTTTAGCACTCACGGTGCAATTCAAACATGCCAGACTGCCACTGAGTCTTTCTCAGAAGTCACTGCAGTCACTCTATCTTTTTAATACTTTTATATCAAAATAAAAGCTACTCAGGCAGCTACTGTGTTTTCAAGTAAGTGTGCAAGAAATGTGCTTCTAAATGGATTCTCCAGAAAATTATTTATTAGTGAGTTTATCTGAATTTATGTTAATGCAGATGATAAATTATATACTGTCTCAATTACTGCAGTAATAAGGAATATAGAATTTTTCAAAAAATATTTTTAAAAGCTGGGACTGCTGAAAGTATACTGCTGTAGCATAAGGTCAGCTCAAGGAGAAGCAAGATGATGAATGCATATTATCGTATTTTATCACTGCTAAAGAAGACCTATGAGTTTTGTGCCAGTGTCTGGCATGGAGAAATTTATCCCATAATCAAGGGATTATTACTTAGAACAAACAGATAAACTGATTAGTTGCAAGAAAGTCAGATATCATTTCAAAATACTTATTTTTTTTATGTGGTGATTTTTCTTTTGCATGCAGTGATGCTACCTGATCCTTTTTTTTTATTTATACATTGTTCTTTGAGGAGCCCTTTGACTAGCCTACATAGTATTTTAAAAAACTAACATAAGATATAGGAATAGAAAAATCTCATGTTGACTACACTAAAAATTGTCCTTTTTTAACCACATAAAAATCACTTTCAACAGAGAGCATGGAGAAAAGTATACATCACTTCTTACTACAGGTCTCAGAATTAATACAATATTATTTGATGAAGGGCACTGTCCACAGATGCAGATTCACTCCTCTGATACTCTGAGCCACTCTTCTCTGAGCTGATTCTGAAAGAATCACAGGGTAATAGATGTCATGTAGTATTTTCCACATCTAGAGATTGAATTATGTTGGATTTAAGATAATTTCATGCTGAGTTTATCTTCTCAAAATCAGCATTGTGGAAAGTAGCTGTTGAAAATTCATAAACAAGCTAATGTGTTTTAATCTATCCTACATGTCAAATAAATATTCTCCTAGCCTTCACCTGGCTATATTTCTTAAGGAAGAGAGTCAGCAATGAGGAAGACTTGTGGATTAGAAAATTAGTAAAATAAGAATCCAGCGTGAGTTCAGCTCTTTGATTACACAGTAATGAATGCTGAAATCCACCATTTGAAATGAAGAGCCTGACTAAATGTGAGATTCTTTTTTCCCCAGCCAAGATTCCATAAGCTTATACCAAGACTTACTTCCAGGGTAGCTCAGATTTTACAGCATGACCTCTCAAGAGGTCATGTTTGAGAAGTTTCCTGAGCTTTTTGTATAAACCACAACTTTATAAGATAAAATTTCTTGATAGGCTCTGAAACCAGGAGGAAACCTCAGTAAAGAGCTCATTCTAAAAGATACTGCACTATGGGATGAATGCTTTTTGTTTTTATAGAAATCTTTTACGGAGTGAAACAAAATCAGTTCAGACTGGGGAGTTGCCGGATGTGATTGTATTAATGGAGAAAGTGCTTTCTCTTCTTGTAAATGCAGAGAGGGATAAAGAAGGGTAGGGAAACAACAAAGAAAGGTCTTCTGTTTGAGAGGAAACACAATGTATGGAAAGGTATAAAAATAAACATTCAGAGAAGGTAGAAGTGAAGTGTCAGGTAGTAACAAAGTAATCTTGATCACACAAGCCAAAAGCAGGAAAGACTTGAAAATGAAAAAGTGAGCTGTGAAAAATGTGAGAACAGACCATCAATTCCTTTTATATATCTATTTCTGAAATTGTCACTAGTGCATATTCTATATAGTTTTTAAAAATGTATTTTCTTGCCAATCTGCCAATTCAGGATGTGCTTTATCATGATTCCTGTTAATTAATACTACCCTGACACACATTTTTCACAGTCAAGCAACTGATTCCAGTCTGCAGACTAAGCTACCTGATTAGTTTGGTTAAAGGTGGAGGTGATTTGGCGTAGTTTAAAGTGTTCCATCATACAGCTTAAAATTCTTATCCTTGTATTCTTTCAGTTCACCAGATCAGCGTGAAGTCACCATATGAAAGGAAATCTTGTTCTGAAATACATTAATGCATTATTCATGTTAACTTAATATTTAAATTTTCCCCCCGCCCTAGGAGATATAAAAACATAGTCAATTGACAAGACATTCATAGGCAGTCCTTCTGTACAAGTTAAATCCTAAATACTTTAATACATGTGCAACACAAATCAGAACATGGTACCCAGTACCACCAGATTTTTGAGGAAGTTCTGGTTGCATCAGACATCATTAAAGCATTCAGTTGATTCTTCTTGTTACTGTAAAAGTGACAGCATATTTTTTCTGACATTATTGGCAAACCTACATTATCATGTTGGTGCACTAAAAAGTCTAGTCAAAAAAGTCTAGTCAAAGAGCTTCTCAAAGAACAAACAGTGCATGAACAAAAAAAAAAGGCATTCAGAGTGTATGGTGTGTGTGGGTTTGTGTACACACATACACACGTGTGCCAGCACTTCTGGGCACCCAGGAGCTGGGTTGCTTTTGGTAAGAAACCCAGATTATGCTCCAGGTGGGAGCCTGATGACATTACCAGCCTGTAGACAAAATGGACAGTCACAGAAATGTGGAATAGTTCAGGTTGGAACAGCCTTGGGAAGTCTGTGTTCAAAACAGGGTCAGCCACCAGGTCAGACAAGCCTTCCAGTCACTTCTTGGGAATGCCCAGACTCAGTTTGAGCAACTTAGCTGAAAAACCATCTCCGAAGTTTGACTGTCTTTGTGGGAGAAAGCTTTTTCTTGTATCCAGTCCAAACCTCCTTCTTTTCAGTTTTGTGTCTGTTATCTTAATTTTCCAATCATTGCAAAGTGCTGCCCTCCTTTTTAATGGCACCTGACTTTTTTAGTGCACCAGCATGATAATGTAGGTCTGCCAGTAATGTCAGAAAAACTATGCTGTCGCTTTTACAGTAACAAGAAGAATCAACTGAATGCCTTTATTGATAATTCTTTGTAATATTTTAACAGAAGCTTCTAAAGTGGCTTATCAACATATACTTAGTGGTCACACAGTCTTTGCAATGTGGGACTGTCATACAGAAGAAAGATAATGATACTTTGTTAGCAATTAACCCATATATTTAATGAAAGACGTACAATATGCTTGGATGCTGGCCATATTGAGAATTATTGAACTGTGTCAATTCTTGTCATTTTTTCATTAAAATTAAGAGAATGCAGGATTACTACTCAGCTACTATGACCCACTTTCTAATATTCATGCTGTGAAATTAATTGGGTGAAATACTACCTCTTTCCATTTACCTACTCTGGCCTATCTAATGTACAGGGTGGGAAAAGGTTGATGGGATAGACCCTTTCATCTGTTCCTTTTAATTCTAGACTTGAAAGGAGATTTCAAGTGAAAGGTGAATTGTACTCACTCATAGGATTGAGGCTGTGTCTGTGATTAGAAAAGGAAATTTCTGCCGTGTCAGGTGTTTGCATGCCATGTTGCAAATTTAATTGTAGTAACTCTTTAAAAAGTTAATATTTAAATAATTATTTGATATCCTATGTAGCTATATTTAATATGTATTATGTTGCTACTGATCCTACTTCCTGTGAGAGTTTATGAGCAGAGAAGAGATTGGAACTCCATAGGAATATATGTGTGTAATATCTGCATTGTCTGTGCTCAGTGTATGTAGTGATTCAGACTCCAGTTTTATGTCTGTAAGCTTAGGGAGCAATGAACAAGTGCTGGCAAAATCTATTTAAAAGATCAGCAAGAAAAGATCTGAAAAGCTGAAATGGTTTTACATATTCTTTTGGGGATGCATTCAGGTGTACAAAATTACTGGTGTGGATAAATCACCCAGGAAAATTCATAAAATTGCTGGGATGCATAATTTGTGTTTTTTCTCTACAAATGTGAGATGTGATATAAGATGTCATACTAGATTATTTTAAATGAGCTGTCAAATGCAAGTTAGTTCCGTGCTTTCTGGTTTTAATGAATTTTGAACACCAAGCAAAGGAGACTCTAATAGTGGAATAAGGAAAACATTATAGAAAGTGTTTCACAATTGACATTCAAAGCCTCCTCATATACATACAAAAATGCCTATGATCACTAAAAACCTCAGGTGCTCAGTGTAGGGAAGAAAGCAATGGATTGAATGCATTTTGGATATATGTATTAGATTTCTTAAAAATACATTAAAAATTGTGTTCTCACTTTCAGATGGAAGTGGCACTTTCAGTTATTTTGTTTGGTTTTTTTTTGGTTTTGTTCAGTTTTTTTTGGTTGGTTGGGCTTTTTTGGGGGAGGGTGTGGTTTTTTAGTGTGGTGGCTTTTTTTAAGTCACTGAAGAAGGAAGGTGTGTGCCGTTGTGGTCATGACTTATTTATGTCAGTGTAGGGTATGTTATGTGCTAGTCTGAGAGTTAAGATACGTGGACAGTAGGGTAGATTGTACAAGTCTAGACCTTTACTGTTCTCAGAGGTAAAAAAGACAACAACACTGTTGAGAAAATGTACTCTTTCTTCTGATTCTTCTTCCAAGAGAGTTGAGAAGGATGGGCAGGCCAAACAAGAAAAGCATGAAGATGAGACTAGCAGTATAGAACTTCACATCTTCACAGGTATTTTAATACCTGCAGTACATATGAGCTAGTTAAATGGACCACTTTGCAATGAAGCAAACCTTCCTTACTACCCCTGCACGTGCTTGAAGGTAGAAACTATTGGCTGCGAAGCTCCAGGTACCTTCATTTTGATGTTAGAATCAGCCTCAGCAGGGAAATGGGGGAAAAAGGATCTCCATTTTTATCCCAGTACTTAATGTCAATAGATATCATTTGAAAGTCTCACGGCTATCCAAATAAAAGCCAAAGAGAGGGAAATCTATTTTGTCGTAGATTAATATTCTCAGTGTACTATAATGAAAGGGTCAGTTATATATACAAGTATTTACAAACTCTTGAAAACTGTTGCAGAATGATTCAAACTGTTTTTAGTAGCCCGATATTGAAGCTGGAGTTGCTCGTATTCTAAAGGGATACAGATGAAATATGATTCACAAGTGTTACTCTTCTAAAGAAATTGGCAAGGCATTAAAAGAGGAAAAAGAAGTGTCACAACACGTGGTTCTTCACAGAGGAATTGCCCCGGTTCTTTAACATGGTGATGTATTGCAGTTTGCAGCAGTCATTTTAGGCTCATTACTTCTGACATGGAGATTTCATTTGTATGCATCTGATGGTTTGATGGTTATAAAATATTTTAGGGATTTATGTGGGTGTTTTTT
>VWZV01001800.1:517868-562170 GCA_013397155.1 Irena cyanogastra
TTTTGCTTACCCCCATAATAGCAATCAGAAAATACACACACTAAGGGTTAGGTTTGTTACATATCCCTGTGTGAGTAGTGCCAGTCCCCATATCCAGAGGTTACCTATTTTTGCTGCTGTCGATTTTGTTGTAGAAGGCATCTGGACACCAGTGTGGCATATTATAGGATGATGTTGAAGGGATTTCAGCAAAATAATGAAAACAGGAGTAAGAAAAAGAGCTGAAAAATAAAGAATTTTAGTGGAACTGTAGGCAGAGTCAAGTCAGTCAGGAATGAGAAGACAAAAATAAAAGATTTCTCTTGAGAGAAGAGGGAGGTCACCAGCAGTCACACCTGTCTGGGTTATTCAACATTTTCATTAGTGCTGAAAAAGTGGCGGTGTGTTAACAGACAGAATTTACTAATGACACCAAGATTTTCAAGGTAATAGGAACAAAGTCTGACTATGATGAAGGGAAGAAAGATATTACCATGCAAAGTAACTGCAGTAAAACAGCAGATGAAATGCAATCTAGATAAATATGAAGTGATGCACATGGGAAATAATTCCAACTTTACATATGTAATGATGGATTCCTAGCTGACTATTATCACATGGAAATGAGCAAATGAGTTTTTGGAGTTATGATTGATAGTTCTATGAAAATGTCAGTTCAGAGCTCAGTAACAGTCAAGAAATAGGCAATCAAAGGTGTTAGGTGTTATTAGGAAAGGAATCTAGCATAAGGCAAATAACATAGATACACAGATATAAAAATCCCCAGTATGCTAAGATTTTTGAATGCTGTCTGAAGTTGGTTCTCATTCTATCATCTCTGAAGTCTGTAGTGGAGCTGGAAAATGGAGAAAAACAGTGAGTGTGACCAAATAGAAAGACTGATTTAGCAGTTGAGGACTAGTCAGCCCTTGAGAGAGACAATTAAAGGTGGAAAGGATGGAGATTTAGAAAACGTGGTTGTAACAGAGGAACTGAGTTTGAAGAGGTTGCCCACTACATTTTCTTCAAGAACTGGAAGCATTCAGTAATACTTACAGGAGAAAAATTTGTGGGAAAAATAACAATAAAACCTCCATGAACAAATTGCCTTGTTCTTCTTTTGCCTAACATTTAGTCAGCTTGGAGGACTCATTACCACAAGACAATGTGTCAAAAATTGACTGGAAGAATCAAGGGAAGAAAAAGTGCTCTTCCATACCAAACACTACTTTTAGCAGTGGAAGTCCATGACTTGGTAATTGTTTAATGGATGCAAAGCACCTTAAGGAAGGAGCACTATTCCTTTGCCCAGAGACGTGCTTGGATGGGTATTGATCACTGTCTGCATTTGGAGGAAGGAACTAAGACCTTGATGAAGTGTTCTTATACAAAATGGGATTTTAGGCAAGACCTGTATAAAATCACCTCCCTATTTATTTATGTTGCAGCTATTTCTTCCACTGGCTGCACAGCTAAATGTAAAGTTCTGAGCTTAGACTTTAAAAAGTGTTTGTTTTATGATAACAATTATTTTTACTTTTCTGATGCCAGGAACTAATATGTATAAAATTTGTCAGAGACTGTGTATTAAAACTGATATCTAAAACAGCGGTTATGCAGATTGCTGGGCTGGTTATCTACCTTTGCTGGTTACCTGAATTTTTCCACTTTTCCGCTCAAAAATTTAATGTTAAAAAAACACTGAAACTCAAACCATTATCAGAAGCTCTTATCATAAACAAGGCATCAAAATAATTTTATTGCTCTTTTGAAGCACAACATTCTTGAATATTTCAAAGTCTTCAGACTTACTCATGAAGTTAGCAAAGTTTTACCTCTTCAGGGCTCATTCAACAGATTTCTTTGAGCTTTTCCTTCCTTGAGTTCCTGCAACCTCTTTCTGTACTGGCCCTATTTTGCATTTATATTAACACATGCACTTCCATTTGATCCAGTTCAACTGAAGTCAATGGATATTTCAGTTTTGATTTCAGTTGAAGCAGAAAAGAGCCACAAGCAACAAACACAAAAATATCTGCTTTTCAGCTTGGGAATCAACTGTTTCCTTCACCTGCTACATAGGCTGTGATTGCTAATGTGGGACTTGCAGCTCTGTACTTTGCAACTTAATAGTTGAAGGCATTTTCTGAGCTAGGACAGACTGCTAAGAGCAGAATTAGAAAGCCAGTACATTTTTTTTTCAACATGTAATTCTCCCTGCCCAAAATTACAAAACAACAAAAAAAAAGAAAAAACCTAAATGTTTATTCTCTTCTGTTTTTAATTGTACTTAATATGTTTTTAAGCAAGGCTTATTGATCAAAAATCCCCATAATGAAAATGAACAAGCTAATCCCTTTGTTTTTCTTTCATGTAGCATTTAGTCAGCTTGAGGGACTTCTTTTCACAATATATGTCAGAAATTAACTGGAAAAATTAATGGATTAAACAAAAACCCTTCAATATTAAATGCTACTTTTAGTACTGAAAGTCCATGACCTGATAATTGCTGAATATAAGGAAAACATATTAGGGAAGGAGGACTAAATCTTTTTTCAATAATTCACTCTTTAACTGGAAAGCAACATGCTTTTAGTGTATCTGTGCCTTAGTATTTTTACAGTGTATGTAACCATTTGACAAGTAAATGTATGTGTTAGAGCATAGTGTCATCTTTAGGGGAAAACAATAGTGAGGTTGGAAGTAGATTAACCAAAAAATTGTCCAGGAAATCGCAGGTGACAGAAATATATTTTGTTTTCTTTATCCTATGCATGCTAAGATGAGCAGGAAAATATGAACAATAACGTGAAATGGTATCTTTATAACTTCTGTCTAGTGTTTCTGACACCTGAAAGACACATAGTGAGTGTTCTTTTCCATATCCAAGGTATTCATTCTGTTCATGCAGGGCTAAAGAATTTGTGCTGAGGTCTATAACATGGCCCAGAAGCAGCATGAACCCACTCACTGCAGCTGGTCAGGATGTACCTGAAGAACCCTTTACATAATGTTATGCAGTATATGGTCTCCCGTAGCTATTTCATTCTTACAATGAAGATAATAATGTACATCTTTTAGTATTACTCTTTTTTGGAAGATATTTGTGCACTGAGTCCTCTCTGTGTGGGCAGAAACCACAGTTGATGGTGGTTCTGCAGGTAGCTCCTGCCCTGGTGAGATTCTTAAGCCAGGCTTAAAGGCTTGCAGGAAAGGTTCTCATACAGGTTGGAGGAGTACTCTGAAAAGGAAATATTCTGTCATGAAACAAATCCATGTTGATCTTGGCTGAGTAATCTCAGTCTGTTGAACTGATCTTCACAGGCTTCTTGATTAGAGGTTGCTCCAGGTGTTTTCAGAAGTGTGGTTCCAGACTCCAGAGGAACTTCAAAACCAATTACATAAACAGCTTCATTTCTTCCCATCTTGTAAGACAAGGAAAACAAATTTCAGTCAACTCATTTCTACTTAATATGTGTTCCTAAGTTTTTTTTTTAATTGGACCTCTAACTGACTTTCATATCAGAAAGGTAGAACTGTGCAATACTTCCTGAGAGGTGTGTTGTGACTATAAATACATAAGGCAGGAGGAAAGTACTTTAGGTACAGTGATTACCCTGGGCTATGGCTGCTCTGCACTACCCTGAAGTGGGTTCTTGGAGAAAGCCTTGGTAGCATCTTCTCCAAGGCAAAGGAGGAAAGACAAACAAGTTGACATTGGCTTTATTTGTCAAAATGAGTCTATAAACATGGCACATTTCTGTAAATCCAATTGTAAAGGTACCATTTGCTCTCTGGCTTGCTGAGACTGTCTGAATTTATTAAGCGTTTCCCTGACAGATTTCTGTATGTTGCATTTCTACTTTTCAAAATGCAACATAGAACTCAGGTTAAAAACGTTCCTTTTTCTAAAGCAAAGTAGCAAAAACCTCTTGGAGCAACAAGGTAGACAAGATAAAACTTGAGGTTTGTATTCCATAGATCTATTTTCCTTCAAATCATTAGATATCAATGCATCCCAGATACATTTCTCACTTCTGTCATAAAATCAATGGGCAAGGAACACAAATCAATTTTAGACTCAGAAAATAAGTCGTCAGGACTTCAAGAATTAGTTTATCATTATCTGTAATGTATTTTAGAAGGAAGGATTGTGTGACCACAATTTTATGTCTTTTTGAAAAGGGATATAATGACATTCAGAATGACAAACATCATTCAGAAGCAGGTTCTCCACTGTTTTTTCATGAAAAGCAATTTTAAAACATAAGCACATTTTAGGATTTTGTGTGGCTTGTACCTTAATTCTTTTTTCCCTTTTTATTTGCCTTAGGTTTTGCATAATAGAAGAAGAGAAAATATCATATTACTTAGTTGCACTTCTATCAGATATTAATATAATCTAATAACCACCTGGCAGTTGTCATCCAAACTCTTCTTAAGTTATTGGAACCTGTTGAGTGTTTAGACTTTTTGTAATATTAAACATCTTTTTAAATAGAAATTTAAGGGCCTTATTTACTTAACGTAAAATTACAGACAATTCCTACAACTCTTAGCTTATTATTAGCATTTACTACTAGCTGCATAATAGTTTCAAGAATAATAGTCAGGGCTGATAAGAGAACTCTAGCTTTAGAGATAATTTAGCACATTATATATCAATGGGAGAATGTGCTGAGTTTCTGAAAGTCAAAGTTCAGTTTAGGGTTTTACAAACTCGATATCCTGAAAAAGAGTCATGACTGGACATTAACATTGTCCAGAGAACAATCCCTGGAGTTCTTCATCCCCTAGAGACTGAAACAGCTTGGTAGCACAGACAGGGCTTGCACCATGTGGAAGGACCTCAGTGGAGTGTTTAATTCACTGTGTTGTAGGTACACAAGAATCATAAGTCCTTGAAAGACTTTACAAACACTTTCATAGTTACCTGTTTCTTAAAAACAAAAAAATCTGAATCTCAGAAATACTTTAAGTTAATGAAGAAACCAGATAGCTAAAATCAACAACAGATCTCTAAAAGGTGCTATGGAATCTCTTAGAATAAAGTGTTGAAGTGATATTACTAAATGGAAGCTGGAAAGGGACCAGAGGATAGTTGGGGTATTTCTCTGCCCTTTTGTAGCCAGAATTCCCTCTCTGTACAAGATTTTTTTCTGCAGCTCTACACTCAGGAGAAATAGATTTTCTCAGAATAGTTGAAACAAGACTAAGAAATCTGATCTTTCCTTTTAAATGGATTGAAACCAGAAAATATCTTTATCTAAATTTATTTTATTTAGTCATTATTTTAAAGTCTTCAAGAGTGGGACTATTAATTAAACAGTGATAAAAATATTTATGTAGAATCAAATTTTAAAACTGTGTTGTGTGGAAGGAATGTTTTCCCTGTTACTGGGAACTAGTACTGAGCACTCCCTTGATGGATAGATAATGTCTCCCAGAGGAAGTGTCAGCAAATGTTCATGGGTAAAGTGTTGCATATTCTTTCCTTGGCCTTTAGGTAGCCTCCTTGTGCAGCTAAATTAAGTTCATTTAATACTCCTATGTTATTTTCTGTTATTCTGTAAAGTTAGATAGTAAAACTCCTGAATGATAGGTATATGGGAGAATAAACATAGAAGTAACTGAAAAAGTCTGATACTAAAGTCGTTATCTATTCCTGCATACTTGGAAAAGATCTTAAACATGTAACATGAAGAATACACTGTATTAAGCTCAGCAAAATTCCCAGTGGAAGACCAGTTTATATGAATGCAATGACCAAATTAACTATTCATTGATGCTTCCTTATTGTGGCATTTTAACTTATTTTTTTTAGGGAAGAGGAATGGATCTGTGAATCAGACAAACTCTGATTGATAACTCTGACATAGGGCAGTACAGGGAGTACAAGGATCAAAAGTTAGCCATATGCTGTAACTTCCAAGTCTATTACAAGTATTTATCCTTGGCCTGCAAAGAGTAAAAAGGAATTGATTTCACACTTACCAATTCACTGCTTATTTTTCAGCTCAACAGAAAGCTTTTTAATGAGTGAAAGAAAATCAATTGATAGCAGTTGCCTCTCCAGTCTGTTTAGAGATTATCTAGCCATGGAAGTTATTCCAAGAAAATATAGCTGAACTTTTCAAATTAGAGTGGTTTGACTTCACGAATTAGTCTGACATAACACATTTATTTCAAAATAACTACATATGATCACTCATACACTAAATTAAGCATGTTCCAAGTTCAAGTTCAACACCTGAAAAAAATGCTATTAAAGCAAACCAACAAACTTGTAGGCTTCAGGAGCTGCATCAGGATGCTAGAGAAGAAAAGAAATTAATGATTCTTGGGACTTGACCAAGCTCTGAAAAGAATAGTACATGGTTATAGTCATATAATTTTTAGAGTAAGAAATTGTACAGTCTGTGGTGGCTTCTCAACATTTCTGGATTAATGTGTCATTTTTTACAAGTATTGCAATTTTTCTGTGCATAAATTTTTCCATCTGTGTAATGGAGGTAAAGCAGTCCCATTCATGTGAACTGCTCATAGCCCTCTGAAATTTTCTTATTTTAAGACTAATCAAACTGAGACTAAATATGCTGGGTTTTTTTAAATAATGTATTTTTCAGAAGTCCTGGACTTCACTTTCAGAAACAGTTATTGAGCACAATTATTTTTTGTTTTGAATAATTAGGAAGATTTTCAGTATTCTTCAATACTTGGATGATTTTCATTCTCGTTATAGAGTTTCTACCATAGCCATGATTCAAATTGTTGTTAGTCATCACTCCTTGTTTCTTTTCTATCTGGGTGTAAAGTCTAAATTCTCTCATTATATGAGTCTCTCTAGATACACGTTTGCATTTTTATGAATATATATTACATATACCATATGCCTATATGTGTAAATATATTTATGCAAAGCAGGGGTTGTCTTATTAAACACAGGCACAACTATGTATCTGTTTTAAACTGTATTCTGTGTTATTTAAGATGCTGAGGTGCCTCATTGAATGAAGTGTTCAGGAATACAGTAAAGGAAAGAAAAAGATGCTGGTTTAATCCAATGAGACGTAATAATATGAATTGATGAAGCAATGTACAAGCAGATTGTGCAGTACTTGTGTCTGAATTACTGAGCTTGAAATCTGATCAAAGATGGGATTTATTGAAAGCAAGTGTTTTAGAAGTGGAAATTCTTCTTTGACGAGGCAAGATGAGACTGCAATAACCTTGACTTAGACGTGGAATCAGAGTGATTAGAGCCAGTGCAAATTTCAGACCCATTCTCTGAAAATAAATAAATGGAGATGTCTAGTCTCATTTCAATCACCTTCAGTAATGACCTTGAATGCATGCAAATGTGGAATTTGCTCAATGGGGACTCTGTGGCAACTCTGTGATTCAACTGTGAAATTACAGTAGCTTGCACTTAAACTGGAATTTCACACCTGCTGAACTAGCAGTCTCTGACTTGCAATAGGAAGGAATGAAACTCTTAAAAAGCCATGCTTCCATGTGTTTATTTCACATTATATTTTTTCTCAATTATAACTAAAGAAGCTAAAATTTTAAAAAAAGTTATTGTTACAAAAGATGTTGCAGTCTTTGTAAATGCTCTATGAGTGAGAACTTGTCAAAACACCACAAGTGTTCTGGTTCTTAAAAAGGAAAATACTTCAACAGAGTGTATCTGATGCATTACATTACAGAATTGTTAGAATTTCTGAAGACTAATAGATATACGCTTGATTTCATGGCAAGTTCATCTATTTATTTCTTGGCATTTTTTTAGAAAGAATATTCTTTTAGAGTTGAAAGAAATATGCATTAGTTGAAGAGTGACACTCTAACCCAGATGCTTTCTAAAATAATCAATTTAACATTGTCATTGTAGACAAACAGTGCTTTCACAGCCAGCAATCTCAAATAGAATTGCATATTATGAAGTGAGTTTTTTGTGGAGCAGGATTGGCAGTTCCAGATTATATACATCCCCTGGAATTGTATCATGACAGTTTTGTTTTCTGTCTTGCCACCAATTAAAAAGAGAGAACTGTTACATCCAAGTTCCACTGAACACATTGCTTGGGTCCTACCTATGAAGTTATTTTGCAAGTTACTGAAATTAATGTGCACATAAATTGTGAATTATCAAAAATTTAGCTGAAAGGTGGAATAATTTTTAATAGGATGAATGTTCTTTTTAAAAATATTTAATGGTTGACTACTTCAGCTATGTCCAATGAATTAACATAAGTAATGTGTACAGTTCTCTTTCATATGGATAGCAAGTAACATTTTGTGTATTTTCTTTGCACACATTTTATTCTTCCAAAACTTTTACTTAACTGTAATGCTTCCATATATTTTCAAATTTTGGCTGTTTAAAACCTATACATGATACTTTTCAAAACAAAAGAACCTCCATTACATCCTGAAATTAATCCCTGTATGCAACAGCGTGAAAATGTTGTATGAAGTTTGCATGGCGAGGTTTTGGTGGAGAGTGGGCCCCAGGGGTGGCTTCTGTAAGAAGCTGCCAGGTGTTTCCCTGGTGTCTGATGGAGACAATGACAGGAGACTCCAAGATGGACCTGCCAGTGGCCAGGGCTAAACTCACCAGTGACAGTCTAGTGCCTCCGGAGTAATGTATTTAAGAAGGGGAGGACAGAGCTGTGCAATATAAACTGTAGCTGGAGAGGGGACTGAGGCTATGGGAGAGGAACGACCTCAAGGTCAGTGAAGGAGGAGGGGGAGAAAGTGGTCCAGGAGCTGAGATTCCCCTGCAGCCCATGCAGACCTCCTGAAACCCATGGAGGTTCACAGAGGAGCAGGAGGATGCCCAAAGGAGCCTCTGATCCCAAGGGAGACCTGCACTGGAGCTGGCTCCTGGGTAGACCTATGGAGCCATAGAGAAAGGATCCCATGCTGGAGCAAATTTGCTGGCAGGACTTGTGACCTCATAGGGAAGCTCTGCTGGAGCAGTCTGTTCCTGAAGGACTGCACCCCATGGAGGGGTCCATGCTGGAGCAGAGGGACTGTCTCCTGCTGGAAGGACACCCTTGTGCAGGGAAAAACTGTGAGGTATCCTACCCTGCAGAGGAAGCAGTGGCAGAGGTAATGTGTGATGAACCCCATTCCCCTGCAACACTGGGGAGGAGGAGGAGGTAGAGATCAGGAAAAAATAAAGTTAACACCAGGAAGAAGAGGAATAGAAGGAAGGTGTTTTAAGAATGGTTTTATTTCTTATTGCCATAACCTAATTTGATTTGGAATCAATTCAATTAAGTTCCTCAAATCATGTCTCTTTTGTCCATGATGGTAACTGGTGAGTGATCTCTCTTTGCCCTTATCTTGACCCACAAACCTTTGGTTTTATTTTCTCTCCCTGTCCAGTGAGGAGGGGAGTGACAGAGCCTCTTTGGTGGGCACCCAAACCAAATGCTTAACCCATCACAAATGTCTGTACTCTTGTGTACTTGTGACAATGTTTGTGTTTTAGAAGACACTTTTTGTCTAATCTGCTGGTTAGGACATCTTTCCAAATGTTATACTTTAGCCCTGGTCTTTTTTAAAAGGATTAAATTGAGAATGTGTCCAGTCCATCATTAGTCCTACCATCATTAGTACTTCAAACATTTCTCACTCCCTGAGATAAGGTCTCATGTATTGAAACTGTTCAAACAGAGAAGAAACGGAAACATTTCTTGGGACTTTTCTGTACTTGATATTGGATTTTTATAAGAAAAAACAACCAACACCACGCTTCAAGTCATCAACACTTCATCAGCAACATCAGCTTTCTCCTTAGAGAATCAAATCCTGAGACACCAAGGCACTGGGTGAAGTCAACATTTATTTGTTTGCCTTTACAACTGCCAAAGGCGAAAAAATAATTCAAGTGAAATTTCAATGTAAGATTATATTATATTTTCAAGTCCTGTTAAAACTCAAAAAAATATATTTTAATGTAGTCACAATTCCTCAGATTTTATCAATTTTTATGATCTCAAAAAGCAATTCTAAGAAGATATGCCTGCTTTTGTTTAGCTAGTTCTTCCTTTGCTCATTCTCTGATAGAGGTACCTCTTATCTAGAAAACAGTCTCTGGTTTTTCTTCTTTGTCTTCAACATTGCAGGGCAATATCACAGTTGATCTTTGGGTCTTTTTGATTGCACTTTGTTCTGTATTGAGTTGACTGTGATTAAGTGTTTGTTTACAGGTTCACTTTGTATTATGTACCTGTTCTTACAGTAAATCAATATATAATTAATCGAGTTTATTTTTAAGCTACCGTGTTCTGTTAGTTTATTCTTGTTATTTAACCCATGTCTAAAAATGTGTCAGGGTTTCAGGATCTCTTCACCACTGGTGATTCAGTGGTGAAGAGATCATCAAATTTCACACGCAGATAGGCCTACTCCCAAGGGCAGTATTTGTTCCCTAAGCTGTATCTTCAATGTAAAACATAGTTACTAATAAGATTTACTCCCTCATTTTCAACAGAGCTCTCTATTGATATCCAGAGTCAGTGATAGTGGTCCTATCACTATCTCAAAAGACTTTGCCTTTTATTTAGATTACTTTTATCCTAAAAGGCTGAAGCAACGAAGCAAATACGAAATGCTGGCAGAGTGGTTATGCTTAAATTCCATTCAGCCATCATGGATTTTTTTTTTAATAATTAAATGTGCTTCTAAGAGGCATAAACTATAAGGAAAAAAAAGGTTTTAAAATTCGTCTCTTTCTGCAATTAGAGATCAGAGACCTCTTAGCTTCCTAGAAAATTTTCCAGATCATGCTGCATGTAACAGGGCTAGAAACATAATCATTTGTGTTTCCCTAAAACCTTCTAGAGTACACTTTGTTTGAACAAGGACAGCATTTTAATTAATAGTCAAATATGTAACTATTGCCAGGCAAATATGTTGTGTTTTGGTACAGTTGCACAGAGTCCATGGGCCCCAGTTTGGAAAGTGCCCGAGCCAGATGCTTATCTTTAGACTGATGAGGTCTGTTAACTTTGATAAAACTAAACTTAAGCTCTAAGTGGTTTGCTGGACTGGGGCCACAGACAGTAATTGAGTTGGATTTTTGTCTTTAATCTTTCACCCATTTGTTAAAATTTTTGATGAATTTTGTTCATTTACACAGAATTATCTTTGTTTAATGCTACTGGTTTCCTAATGTAATTATCATCCAGACTTCATTAATCATGTTTAAAGTGCTTTCAAATATTCATGCATAATTTCTACATGTTAATTTAACTTGGTTATGAGAATTTATTTAATGTCCTTAAGTATCACGGGATACACACTGTATGTGTGTCCTAGTTAATAGACTGACCTGGTTCTCAAATTTTTAGCACATTTTTATTTGTACAAGGCTTAACTATAATGACCAGAAAGCCCCTTTTGGCAGTGTTTTGCATTGTAACTGCAGTGCACACACTTCCTTCCTAAGACAGGTCTGCTGAAACCTGAAGTTCTGAAAGTTTCCAAATTACTTTTAGAGGCTGTTCCCTTTTTACTGGGAGCATTAGTTTTGCATCAGAATCTATTTCAACAGTGATATTAGTGAGAAACTGGGGAAAAGCAGATCAAATAGAAGCTTGCATTTGAAAACAGGATATGTTAAAGGGTAGAGAATATATTATTTATGCATATGGTTGTTTTTGCAAGTAAAAAGATTTGTTATTGAACTGTGCTTTCATTTTTTCCTTGTTTGTTTTATAATCTCTCTATTGTTCCTTTCAGCTGGAATGTCAAAGTTTTTGAGCAAGGATGACATCAGATATATGTGTGCTTATGTAGTACCTATCACAATGATTCTAGTTATAGAAACCACAATAACTGCCCTTAAACAAATAATTATAATCACATGAGGAAATGAATACAATTTACCAGTCTTAGAAAACAAGAGCATCCTGACAATTACTGCTGTTTCAAATAGATCATAATAGGCACTGATCCACTCCCCATAAGTTAATAAATTATTAATTATTTTAATTATTAATTATTGAAAATTATTAATAACACTAAGTTTATGTAAAATCACTAACACGTAAAATCATTAACAACTGAAAATTTATTAACAAGTTTGTGATAATATACCTTGAAATATATTTTCTTTATTTCATACTTTTTGAGTTGAAGATTTCCAGAGTTTTAGAGTATTTAAACAATTCAATTGTCAGCTTTTACTTCTGTTGGTTTTGGTCATATAATGCAGTTCAGTTGTTTTCTGTGTAACATATTCCTTATAAATTTTCAATGGCTGTTTAATTCCTCTGCCAGTGTACTTGGCCATGGTCCATATCCTTGCTGGTTCACACTACTACAGATTAATGTGATAACTCTACTTAATGATGAGTGATTAAAAACATATTTTTAGGAACTGCAAATGTGCTTCTAAATTGTCCTTTCAATGCCCTTTAAACGTTCATTTGTTAGATTCTGCATATTTCATGTGCTTCAGTGAGAGAGACAGAAATGAGGAAAAAAGAGGGCAAATTTCCTTCTTACACGTTTCTTCACCCCCAAAAATATGTGAGGAAGCAAACTCAATGGTCCAGTGCTCCATGGGCAGAGAAACCTAACGGTACTGTGAAATTTAATAAAACAGATTGTTCATAGGCTTCTTGTGGCTATGAATACTCCCTGTTTCATCACTAATCTCCAAAAAAACTCCTCACTTAAATTTCTTCTTTTCCTAAGATGACTGAATGGGAAAACTGGGCAGCATTGTGATAGGCAAGTACTTCTACTCAGATGAGAGTATATTAATTTAATAATATTTTTGATAATATATTTTCGAGTATTTTAATTATAAAGGTTAGGATTTGACCCATGTTATGTCTTTACATTTGGATATAAAATGCTAAAGTAGAAGAGACACTTTATTGTTGCTTATAGTTCTCTTGAGTTATGACTCTGTCTGGGTGAATGGTTCATTCCATCAAATCTGAACTTAACTAATAAAAACAAGATCGTTTTTGTTCAGCAAATGCTGGTGCCATGGTATGTATTAGATTCAGGCTTAACTCTGCTGAACTGTTCACCTCTTCTTCATCATTAATCAATTTGGTGACAGCATAAATGGATGAGCAACTTTTTTATGACACTTCTATCATGCCTTTAATAGCTGAGATGAAATGTTTCAGTGGGATGCTTTCTGGAAAATGTGCTGTTCTGTATCTTCTATCTTCATCGTATTTTATGCATTTAAGGGTATATGGTCAAATCCAAATAATAGGGTATTTAGCTGTCTGTCCCCATAAGTCAACATTAAAGACATTCCATGTCCAGTTTGCTTATGGAAGAAAGCTGTTGTTGTTGGCTACATAAGCAGACACTACCAGCAAATTTTATATGGTGTATAAAACCCTGGAACTTCTTTTTGTGTCAGTTCCTACTGGTTTAGGGTGAGGATGTAAATGGTTGATCTGATTAACAGTTAAAGAACAGCACTGCTTTATTAATTGCTGGGTACAGTTATTATTATATGAACCTAAGTTTGGTCCGGTTCGTTATGTATGTGTATATATATATATATATAACTTGCAGAGCTAAAGCATAACACCTCTTTTCAAAAAAGCTTAATCTTTTTGGTTACTTGGTGCTAGAAGTGGTTTTTATTTTGTGTGTACACATGTGCACCTGGCTGTGTGATAGGGACAGAGAACGTGGTGGCAAGCAGAGTGTTAATTTTGGGAAAAAGCCCAAGAACATTTTCGAAGAGCAATAGAGGTGTTGTCCCTGAAAGAAAACAGTCAGGAGCACTAGACACCACCATGGCTTTGTTAAGTTTGTATTGAAATTAGAATGGCTTCTGTAACTGTAAGATAAAACCAAGGAAAAGGAAATAGGGAAAAATATGGGGCTTTAGGAAGAAAGGAGTAATTGATCATTATTTTAAATAAAGATTATGTGATTTGGATAAAATCCTGAATGTTAAAATAGGATCTCAATTTCCAACAGAGCATACACAGCATTCACAGTAGTGGTAGTTGGGAACCACTGCAGCCTGGAAGTGTCTCTAAATAAAACATTAATTATTGAAAATAAGGTCATAGCATTATCTCCCCTGTATTTTAAATAGAGAGAAAAACACTTTTCACTTAGGTCTTTTTCTTCCAGCCATGCCAAGTCAAGTAGACTCAAGTAAACATTGTGTGTCTATTGCAGAACTAAATTATAGTACATAGTATATATAGTTTATATATAAATTATACAGCATATAGTGAGATGAACGTAACAATTAAAATTAAAATCTACTGAAACATCTTAGATCCTTGTCAAATAACTCATTCAAATAGTGTTCTGTTCACTACATAGAAAACACATAATAATGCAACAGAAACACTTTGTTTGCATTTGTTCGGGCTCATCTATACAATTAATTTTTGACATAGCTACCCATGAGTGACAATCCCAAATGCACACTCATAAAATCTGTGAAGCAGACCATGTCATCAGCTACTCTTTCTGAAATGCCCACATAAACCTTTAGCTCTTCCAAAGGACAGAAATGTGGCAAATTTGAAGGGTGATTTAAACTACTGGTACTACGCAATATTCATGTTTTTATGGGTACAGGCTGAATTCACTGCTCAGCTTTGAAGACAGCAATTGATTTTATTGAGATCTCTCCCAGTTTGCTCATTCCAAAAGTATCTGAGTGATTAAGAAATACCACTGAACTTAGATTCAGATGACTCCAGCAAGGTAAAAGAGAGGCATTATCCTGATTTGTTGGTGAGGAACTGAGATGCTGAAAGGCTTAGATCAGGAGTGCCTACTTTGTGTCTTCCACTTGGAGCTAATTTTTGTACCTGCTGAACAATTAAGAGCTCTGATCTCTTTGTGTTCAGTTGCAGCTGTGAATGCAGGTGTTACATGGATGTGTAAAACTCAGTGTGAGCAATGGAGAAGAGTATGTGCATCTTTTTGTACAGTTATACAGTGTCTTTGGCCTATCCATTGCTAAAAGGTGTTGTCAGAGCTGCAAAGATGCTGCAGAGTTCTGAAGGTTGTCAATGATCTCACTGAAGGTACTGAAATAATCTGGAAAATCTGAAATATTAAGAAATTAATATTTATAAAAATGCAATATGCGTGTGTGTAGAGAGTTATAAAAACATTATAAAATTGATAGCATGTCTACAACAAATGTAAAAAAGATATTTTCCATTCCTTTTCTTCTGAAGGAAACAGTATCTGGTGCTGAGAAAAAGCTAAAGGACTGAATACCTGAGTTCAGTTCTGAGAGAAGAGGTTGCCTTTTTTCTATGACATGTATTGTTTTCTTAGTTTGCCTATGAAGTGATCACTCCTGTGGTGGTGTTATTATCATTGAAATTTACTTTAATAGGATTTTGGTTAGAAAAAGGTGTGATATATTACTTTCTCCTCCATTTTTAAGTTCTTACTCACAAAAGAAGAAGAGAGGCAAAATGAACACATTAAGCATGGTGTTGCCAAGGCAACAAGTACTTGAGCCTCCAAGGTGAAGTGTGACTCAAATGCCTATGATGCCATTGCATAGGGACATGTGGTCTCCCTCACTCAGAACTAAAATCAACTCCATTTAAAATTAAATTGAATTAAAAACTCTACTCTTAATACCTCTGAGTATTAAGACAATTTAGTCTCCAGCCAGCAGACCATGGAAAGAGGAATTGATTTCAGATATACTGGCAAATATTATAATCATCCATGGACAAATGTTTAAACTAAGTTTTAAGGTATTCTGAGAAAGATAGCTCCTCTTGTGTTTTGTTTTGGCTTGGCAAAACTATTTATGGACAAATATTGATAACAATTAGGAAAAAGAAATTTTCTCTGAATTGGGAATTCAGGAAATGTGTGTGGACCTTTTGTTCAGTAATAATTAGAAACATAGAATCATTTAGGTTGCAAAAGATCTTTAAGGTCATTGAGTTCAACCACAGACTATGAACATATCAAAGTTCCCAGCTGAATGTTATCTTTTCGCTGATTTCTCTCTAAAAGGTTGTTTTCTGCAGTCTATGCTGCTTCATAACTGATTTATAGAGCCATTGTTACAGTCACTGTGGCTATGTGAGGGTGCTCTGAAACTTACTGATGAAAGACTCAACACCCTCATCCATGTCATCAATAGATATTGAACAACACTGGTCCCAGAGGGACATCTGAGGGACACCACCAGCTGGACGCAGCACTGCTCACCACCACTCTCTGGACCGGCCATCCTGCCAGTTCTGAACCCAGCAAAGAGTGCTCCTGCCCAAGCCACGGGCTGCAGCTTTTCCAGGAGTGTGCTGGGGGAGACAGTGTCAAAGGCCTTGCTGCAGTCCAGATACACAACATCCACAGCCTCTCCTGCATCCACCAGGAGGGTCACCTGGTCATAGAAGGAAATCAGGTTGGTCAGACATGACCTGCCCCTCCTGAACCCCTGCTGGCTGGGTCTGACACCCTGCCCATCCTGTAAGTGCTGTGTGATGACACTCAGTATAAACTGTTCCATTACCTTACCAGGTACTGAGGTCAGGCTGACTGGCCTATAATTACCAGGATCCTCCTTCCCACCCTTTTTGTGAATGGGTGTCAAGTTGGCCAGCTTCCAGTCATCCAGAACCTTACCAGTGAGCCAGGACTGTTGGTAAATGATGGAGAGTGGCTTTGCAAGCTCATCTGCCAGCTCCCTCATCACTCTGGGGTGGATCCCATCTGGGCCCATGGAGTTATGAACATCAAAGTGGCTCAGCAGTTCTTGGACTGCCTCCTCCTGGACAACAAGGGGACCATTCTGCTCCCTGACACCATCTACCAGCCCAGGAGGACAGTTGTCCTGAAGGCAAGTCATCTTCCCACTAAAGACTGAGGCAAAGAAGGTGTTAATCACTTCTGCCTCCTTCTCATCTGCAGCTAATAAATTTCTTCCCGCATCCTATAGAGAACAATGGTCTTACCCTTCCTTTGACCATTAATATTTTTGTAAAAACATATCGTATTATCCTTCACAAAAGTTGCCAAATTAAGTTCAAACTGAGGTTTGGCCTCTCTATTTTTTTTCCTACATGCCCTAGCAACCCCCTTAAATACTTCCTGAGAGACCTGACCCTCCTTCCAAAGATGATACATCCTCTTTTTATCCCTGAGCTCCTTTGAAACCTCATTGCCCATCTAGGCTGGATGCTTGCCTTGTCAGCTTGTCTTTCAGCACACAGGGACAGTCTGTCCCTGTGCCCTCAAGATCTCTGTTTGGAGGCACACCCACCTTTCCTGGACTCCTTTGTTTTTAAGAGCTGCTTCCCAAGGAACTCTCCAAATAAGTCTCCTAAAGAGGCTGAAGTCTGCCCTCTCTAAGTCCAGTGTAAAAGTCTTATTGATGTTCCTCCTCATTTCACCAAATATCGAGATCTCTATACCCCAGGAAGAAGGGAACTTTAATGAGAAAACAGAATAGATAGAAAGGATATTCTGTTACTCACAGAAAGAGCTCATGGACTAATCACCACATATTAAGTCACAGCTTCTTTGCAATCAGAGACATATTATGAGTAGAATTCAGTTTGGCATGGGATGTGCTAGGAGAGGAAGAGTCTTCATAGTGACAGACATCTTTTTAGACAACCACGTTGATATTATACTTTGGATTTTGAACAAAACCAGCGTTGAAATGTATTTTTAGGTATGAACAAATGTGTGCATGTGTCTAATGTACTTTTATGTCTATATTGGTAGACATAAGGATATCTGGTTTCTCTACATATATCCAATTCCAGCATCATCTGTTCTAGAGGAGGTTGTGCTGGCTTGCGGTACTTTGTAAAAAGCCCAAATATTCTGCCTCAAGTGTTTTATATTTTAGGAAATATTTTTGCTAATAGTGCTTTATGGTGAAGAATACTAAGTGTGTTTGGAGAGGACAAAATAATTCTTTGTTGGACCTTACATATCGGCTGCTTGTTTTGTGGAAGAAACCTTTTTTTATCCATAATACCTTCTAGTGGCCATGTAGATATTTGGTATAAACAATAATAGTTACTCAGAAATTTAAAGTGCAAGCACATCAACATTGTGACAATATGTAATAATTTTAGTGTAATTCTTTCTAGGAATAAATGCCTTATTTATAATATCTAGACCAGATAGGATTTTCTGTTACAAACTGAAAAGTTATTTTGTAGTGAGAATCACTTTGGCTACTCTTTGGAAAACTTTGTACAATCCTCTGAATTTTTAAACTGATCTCAGTGGTTTAACCCTAATCCACTCTTGGAAACTGAGGAGACAAAGGAGATTAAGTACCCTACTTTAATGGCACTCCTTCCTGCCTCTGATTTGTTCCTAGCTAGCACACAGAGAATATGGGTGCTATGCCCCCAGTCAGAGTTGATTGCAGTAGTCAAGGAGATGCTCCTGCTTTTCTTGAGGTGAAACTGCTTAAAGAACAAGTTTTCTCCAATAATTTGCTTACCAGACTTCATCCAACACTATAAAACTGTGTTTAAAATTTAGCTCACTATTGTACTTATCTGTTAGCATTAAAAAACAGGATGCATTTTCATCTTTCTTAGTAATCATCTCTGACCATTATCACATGAAAAGGGGAAAACTTGACTTTCACTTTACCATATATTACCATAGTCCTGGCAATATGTGGTATAAATACATAAACCTCAGCAGTAATGCTTTTGAATAGGTCTTTCACTACCAATTAAAAACCAAAAAGCATTCCCCACCAAATAAATAAAAATAAAACATGCACAGGTGGCAGTAAAGCCTCTTTCCACACTGGAGTAATTGACAATTTGTGGGAATTTTTTTTCCTGTGTGAAGCCTTCAAGACAGGCAATTCCTTGGCGTATTGCAGGAGCGTGCAGTACAGATGTAGGGGAAAGCTAGGTGTCACTCAGTAAGGAATCCTGTTGGTATGATTGACACATAAAGCAAATTTTTTTTGCCATTCCAATGTGTGCTTTCTCGTGGAGGGATATCTCTGAGACCCATCATTAGCGTAAACCCTTTCTGTTGTCATTTGGTGGGATTTTTATTTTAATGAAAGCAATCGGTCTTGTGTGCAAATACCAGCCTTTGCTGTTTGATATGCGCAGAAATCCAATCAGATGCTTAATTAGATCTTAACATGAGTTCCAAACAGCTGGCTAATTCCCTTGTTTCTGATTAAAGAGATTACAAAAATAAAATTTAACATTGCATTTACATACAGCTCTAAAAGGAAACACTTAGCCATAAGTTTTAGTCATTTAGGAAATTCGTGTCTGCTCAATGCTAGGGATCAAAGATTTTAGCACGATGAATTGCAGAGTGGCAAGAGATTAAAAAAAAAAAAGAACTGTAAAATGGAATTTGTCAAATGTTCTGCTTGTTGATTATGGCAGGATTTAACTTGAAGGTGTGAGTCCATAGATATATGCAGGAAGTATTTTGTTTCATTCTTCTTCTTTGTGAAAACATGGAAATTAAGTTTGTTCATGGGAAGTGATGGTTTAGTGAGCTCAGAAGATTATTTTTCAAACAGGCCTGTTCTGAGCACATGCACTAATTTGTTTAAAGTTGATTTATTAACTGTCAGAAAATAAGGTAGAATTTAATTTGTTTTCTGTCTAGTTTAATCTTTGAGTGGTTTCTTTTTTAATAATTTTTAATTCCATTTTTAATCAGAAGTATAGTTATTTTAATGTCAGAGTGTTTGATATTTACCTATGTCTTCAACAGAAATAATATAAAACTTCTCTGCCACAATAATAGATAAACTCCTTTTAGCTGGAATTGTTGTATCAGTGTATGCACCAGTGGTGAAGCCAATCTAGATAACTGCTATAAGATAGTAGAAAATAGATTCCTAATGTTGTCATTTAGGACTAATTGAGATTTGTTTAAACACATTAAAAGAGCTATTGTTTTACACAGAGAATTAATACAGAAACCTTTCTGTGATGTTTAAGTAAGAAATGTGTTGATTATGTAGAAATGGAAATCATGGGAGCAATGGGAAGTGGTAAGAAGCTAAATGAACTGTGTGCATGACTTGCTGACACATAGGCATGAAGAAATACCTCCTTTTTCTGGCAATAATAACGGAGAATTTGGAGAGCTTCTGGGACTATTTACACTTTAAAAAATCAAATTGGGCAAATTCAAATCTGCTAAAAAAAAGTGGAGTATAAAATGAAAAAGAGGCTATTAAAAATATGTGGGTTTTTCTTATTCAGAGGAGATATTGCACCCATATTTTACAGAGGTCTGTGTTTGAACCAAAGGGCTGCAGGCCTCCAAACCATGGATGTCAGCCTCTGCTATTAGTGCAAGAGAAAACCTGGGAAACAGCTACATGACAATCCTCAGCAGAAAAGGCTGTGTGAAAAAGAACAACTCTCCCTTCTTGATCTGTTGAATCTTCACAAACACATTAATAAATGAGAATATTAAGAAGATCATAATTGACATTTTGTTTAGACTCCACCGAGACTTTGAAGAGATCTCTTGCAACGCTTAACAGAACTATTGAATAGTCATGGGATGCAAGCTGTAAGCGTCGTGTTGGATCATAACAAAAACTGCCTTAGGTACAGAAGAAGAAAATTGAGAACAAAGGACCAGATTTTGCTGTCAACCGCCTGCACCCCCAGTAAACAAGCACACTAAATGAACAGAGAGGTGTATTTTAGAGCTTCTGAATTATCCCACGCAATGTACCTGACCAGGCTAAGGGGCCAACTTGGGGTTTTTATGACCAACACCTTAGAGAAGAACCGTTTTAAGATGGTATTTCCCCTCACATGCAGATTAGGGAATCTCAGGTGAATGATTGTACTGAATACTGTGTTTAATAGTCCTTAAAGGCTTTCACTTACACTAAGTGATCAGACCACACTGGACAGCGTTAGTGTCAAGAGTCCACTTCTCTCTGACCAGCTTTTTTCTTTTATATTCCCATGCGAATTCAATATCATATTTACTTATTTGACATTACCTGGTGTGGCTTGGGATTTGGATTCAGTACAGTGCTGCAGTGGTATTAGTAAGCAAATATAAGTAGACTTCACAATTGAAATGCACAGTTAACATAAATCCCAGTAAAATGTCTTGGTGTTCTCAACAGCTGGGAAGGAGAACATGGGCTCAAACCATCACAAGCCCTTTGCTCTCTTCTAGGTTCTGCTAGTTGTTCACTTCTGTAGTCTGTGTTGGGCTCCTTTGTCAACCTGCACCTCACCAGCTGATGTAGGCTAAAAGCTGCCCTCCAGACCCTTCTGTGTCGAGGGCAGCTCAGCTTTCATTGCATCAGGAATGGGAAATTCCTTCACACATCCCATCACAACTGTCGTGGACATAAAGCCCATGTTCATCTCCTCAGAACTTTCTTCCATTGCAAGGAATTGCAGTCACAATTTTTGGTTTTGGTGTTCCCAACATTTTGTGGCAAGGAGGGCTGTAATTTAAGCAGTGAAATGAGTTTATGAAAAAGAGTTTAATTTTGTTGGTTATTAGGAAATAAAAGTTGAGAGGAATTAAAAGGAAAATATGCAGGAAATTATTTTAAAATAAACAGCATCAAATAAATCATCAAGTCTCAGAATCAAAACCACATGAAAAATCCTAGGCTACCTTATCCTTCCTCATGCAAACTCTGCTGCCTGTCTCCCATCAATTTTTTTGCTCTTTCCTGTATTATTTCTGTTTGTGCTATACACTACCTTTGATTTGTATGTAGTACCCAAGAAGTGGACTCACTGTGGTTTTCTGCTGTGGCACAATAATGCTAAGCACTGGATGCAGATGGAGCCCAAGCCACCTGCTGTGTTTTGTTCCATTGCCAGTGAGAACTGAGAGAGGAAAAACCAAGAGGGATCTCCAGCACAATGTTCTGTGCAAAATCCCTCCCTGGCTGCCCCATACAGTGCTGTAAAAGCAGCAAACTGTCACTGTGCACATCTCATGATACCTTGTTCTGCTTTCTGATTCTTATGTGCATCACTTCATAGCCCAGCCAAGACCACAGAATTTAATTTCCATTTCACTGTAACACAATCTTTGCCCTTGCAGCTCAGATCACTTTTAGTACCCTAAAAAAGAAATAATGAAGGAGAGCAAAAAGTGGAGGCTTTATGGCTTTTATTTGTAAACAAGCAAACAAACAAGGTGGTACAGAAGCTGACATAACGTGTCTGCAAGTAATTAGAGAAACTTGCTCCAGGCAATCATGTGTTTGCCACATTATCATTTATTTTCTTCTTTATAGTCTAAAGAAATCATGGGTAGTGAATGTTTCCCTGGACAAAACTTGTTAAATACCTTGTCAGTGATCAATGGGAAGGGAGTTTAAGATATTTAAAGATTTATGCAACTGAGTGGAAGTTTAGAATTATCAGTGAGAGACCAGGCTGACTGTGAGCTCTCAGTTTGGGCCCTGAGCCATGAGATGCTTCTTGAACTCTGCTGCTGGCCACCAGGCATGTTCTTATTCCAGGATAGCATGGACTCTCTGCTAGAGTGAGAGTAGGAGGGAGATACACATCTCTTGAGAGACAGCTGCAGGGTGTGCAGGCCATGTCGTGTCTGAAAATGCTGAGAAAGCCAACAGGCCTGTTGGACTCTGCTACTCACTTGAATTATATGAAATCATATGATTTCATAAGGTTCTGTTTTTCTTTTTGTCATATTACATATACTGCTGCATGCATGCTCCAGGAGTCTGCTGATTCCTGGCTGAGCCCCAAATTTGCTTTGACTCATACTGCTTGATTCATTCTCTTGTGACTGATAAGTTTTTTCTCATTTCTTTTACCTCTTTGGTTTAGTCTTGCCCCTTTTCTCCGCACACATGATACCTTGACTACTTTTTTGAAGGAACAGCTTGTGCAAGATCAGAAAAAGAACCTTTAGAATGTATTTGGAATGTTCCCTCTTGAGCTCTGTTTCATTTCAGAATCTCTTGCAAGATGAAGAGTGAGATGTATTATCTTCATAAAATAAGGGCAGCATTTTAGGCTAACTGTAAAAATTCAGCAGAAGCACATTAGCTTAATGGAAGTGCAGCGCTTCAATAAAGTCTGTGATAATAATAATAATAGTATTGAATTCGTTTATTCCATAATAAAATGCTCAAAGCAGATTGTGAAGCTTGTTGTTGGAGTAGAGGCCAAGAATTAGTGGGATTTGGGGTAGTAGTTGGACATTGCAATAGACCAAGAGTATTAGTTGTTCAAACTCTGAAAACAAGAGCTTTTCTTATCTGTATCTGACTTCTGGCTGCTACGATGTATCTTAAGTAAGAATGAAAAATTATTTTTGATTCACACTTGTGGTACATTTCTTCACAGCCTTAATTTAAAGTCATATTTTACTGGTGCTGATCTGTAGCAAGGGTGTTATCTGTGTTAGGACTCCAAGGTCACCACAGAGAATTCGTCTTCATGGTTTGTTGGTTTCTTTCCTAGAATATTATTTCTAGTGTGAATGTTTAACAACCAAAAAAGCAGCACTCCGGGACCTATATACACTATGGAAGAAAGATTTCCAAATGTCTTTAAAGCTGCATTTTTTTTTCTTTCATTGCTGATTTAGACAATGGAGCATTGTTGGTTTGTTCTGTAGTCTTATTCAATTGGTAGGAATATCTTTAAGTGTTACTGTGTATGCAAACTACTGTAGTGAATGTTAATTGCTCCTAGAATGCAATAGCTAAAAATAAGTATATAGTTGTCAATTCTGTGGAAAATTATTTGGGGGAAAAAACCACTAATTACAGAGAGCCCTTAATGCTTAATTAGCAGAGTCTACAACCACCTTCCTTATGATGAGGCATTTCTCTGCATATCTTTTATTTTAACACTGGCCCTAAATGTGCCATTTAAAGTATCAGATAAAATAAATAGAATTTTTGGGGTTTTTTTGGTTTGGTTTTTCTTTTTTTTTTTTTTTGCTTTGTTTTGTTTTTGTGTTTGGTTTTGGGTTTGTTTTTTTTTTTTGTTTGGTTTGGTTTGGTTTGGTTTTTTGGGGTTTTTTTGGTGGGTTTTTTTTGGGTTTTTTTTTGGTTTGGTTGGTTGGTTCGCTTTGCTTTGGGTTTTTTTGTGAGAAAATGCATTAGACCAGGTCAGGCCATAACTGATGCTGTGCTGCAGCGTTTCCATTCTGAGTCCATTTTTTGCACAATTCTTAAAAGTCAAAAAAGGCCGTGTTTTAATAGCTGGAGGAACGTGCTGGAAATAGGGCAACACTGTGCATGTATAGGGCTTAGTTATTTTCTCATGTTCCATTAAAACTACATCATTACATATTTTATGTATAAAATAGATCTTATATGTATAAAATAGATTGCGTTTATAAGAATAGGACAATTTCTTTGCTGCACTGTCAAATAAGTTGATTGCTTACATGTCTGCTCTACTAGAATTATCCTCTTTTAAATACTTTATTTTCAGTCTTGGAGACTTTGTTTCTGTAAATGAAACAGTTTTCCAAATCTTAGGATTTCAGTGGGCTAGCATTGTAGTGTTTGCATGGTGTTAAAAAACTCATTGTTTTAAAGGAAAATAATTCATAATTTCCTGAAGTATCTGACAACTTATTCATCGAACTATTTTTTCTTTCTAACTGAGAAAATGCCTTGAAAATCACTCCAGAACCAAGTCCAAATAAAGAAAGTAAACAAAAGTGTTTGAATTTAGACGCTTATTTCTATAGCTATTGAAATATAAGAATTTTATAAGCATTTCTATAATATATTTTGATTTTTAATTTTTTACGAAATTAGATTATTTTGGATCTGACCTTGCAGAAGCATTATCCCAGAATGAGTCAGACTGGAAGAGACCATGGTGGATCAGCTGGTCCCATCTCCCTGCTCAAGCAGGGCCACCCCAGAGCACATGGCACAGAGTTGCATCCAGATGGTTCCTGGAAATCTCCAGTGAGGGAGGCTCCACAGCCTCTCTGGGCAACCTGTTCCTGTGCTCTGTCACTGCACAGCAAAGAAGCTCTTCTTCATATTCAGGTTGTTGGATGGGTGAATAAGAAAGAAGCTGTCAATAATGCTCATTGTGAATATATGAGCAGAGGTTGTACCTTCATTTGTTTTCTGGGGAAATTGTACTGGCTTCAGGGAGCACTGTTGTTGGTTCCTTTGTGATCTTCAACATTTAAGAGATTTGAAATGGGACCTGAATATAGTAAAAAGTAAAAATGGGCAAACTTTCAAAACTGTTCCACATCCATGTAATTCTGATAGCTTAGTTTAAAATAATTACATTGACTATATTTTCGTTTTAGAATTGCAGCAGTGTACCACAGATGCTGCATCAAGGCAGTGACACAACCCATTATTTGATGGGCCTACATATTTACTTAAGTTTTTAAGACAACATAAAATTGAAAAGATGAAAACATATGGCACATAATTATACTTAATCATGGAATTTAGCTTGAAATGCAAACTGCTGCATTCATGATCTCTTTCCTCTGAAGACTATTGTTTAGGCCCCAGTCATATAAGGGTTATGTGTGGAAGATAGGGAGGCAAATCTCATGCAGCATATCATCACATCAGAGAGTTGATAAGTAGCCAAGGAGGCTGGAATGCTGCCAGCCAGGCTATATTTCATTTCTGTATCATTGATACTGCTGGCTGTGAGGTATGGTACTGTATTTTCATCCTGTTTCCTATACTTAAACGAATTCGTTGGGAGGTGGGGGGAGAAATCACAGAATTTCTGCTTTAGAGAGTATGTATTATTGTTTCTATGAAGAATAAATTTGAAAATGGTTTAATATAGAAAGGACTCATTCCTCCTTCTGCCCAGAAAAGACTCAGAGCAAGCTCACCAAAAGGCCTGGGGAGAACTGTGAAGTCTTAAGTCAGAATGAAGTCCTCATTCTGCAGTTTTAGTAATTTTTGCTACAGCCTGCACTGTTTACACAGCCCAACCTATTCTGCCTTCTAGTGATGACCTTTCTGTCTAGAGGGTCATGTAAACTCTCTTAGGCGATGTCTATGCTGATCCTTTGTGTGTGTGTGTGAATTTTAATGACATTTTACATTTAGGATAGAATAAATACCAACAGGGTGTTTTGCCAAGGGCTTGGTCAGCAGTCTTCAAAACTGACAGAATTAAATTAGGAAGAGCAAGGGAAATGTCTTGATGTGCAAGAAAGAGAAATATGAAAGATTCAGAAGAGCTGAGAAGTGTTTGTAGTATCACTTGGAGTACAGGTTCTAGAGAATACAAATCAGGATTGAAAAAAATCCACCATTTTGTACAAAGCATCTATTTTTGAAACTTTCTGCCTAGAAAAGATGTAAGGGAGATAAGCTTTTTTTTTGTATCAGCATAAAACCAGTAACATATTTGCAAATACATTATGAAGTATTTAGGAAATGAACATTTTCATTTGGTAATATTTCAAAAATAACCAACCCTTTATATTGAGATTAAGACATAAGATAACTGCATTTAATACTCTGGAAAGTACTAAATATCTTAGAAATTAAAGTAGTGCATTCACTTTAGCAATGTCCTGAAACATGATATATACCAAGAAGTGGAACAGAGTGGTTTCAGGCAGAAAAAAGGCTGGGGAAAGTAACACTGTAGGCTTTAGCACACATTGCTCTTGACTAATGAATCACTTCCCTGGATTGGGTTTCTAGTCTAGAAGGTGAAGAAAACAAACACCTCCAAGTCTGCCCTATTAGCTGATGTTTGTGAAGTAGCTGCTGAATGAGGGGGTGTAAATGTTAAGTGCCATTGCCATAACATGTAATCTTCTTGTGGTATTCGAATTGCAAGAGAATCTAAACCTTCAGACTGTTCATGTTAATGAAATCTCAGTTCAGAATATGATACGTTACTACTGAAATAATTAGGACATCTTTAGGATTTAAGGGTCAGGAGGATTATGGACTCATTGACCCTATAGACAAAGATGAAGTATTTTCCACTCCTTTTCTTGCTAAAGACAGATGCAAAACTCATTATCACAAAGTATGATGTATGTAGCAAGAGTTATCTTCATTTTCATCTCCTAAATACTAATCTAGCCCCAAATCCAATCTAGTAAACTTTGTTCCATAGATTTTTTAGGATGATATTGTAATTTTTTAAAAATGTTTTTATAAATGCACCACACCACTCAGACCTTTATAAAGGTCTACAAAGACATCAGAAAGTTTCAAAAGTTGTAACTGGGCAGCTTGCCTGATGAGATACAGTAAAATAGCAGTGCCTTTGTGCCATTTATCTTTTTTTTTTTTTTTTTTTTTGCTTCCTAAACATGTGCAGAAAGGATGCAAGAAAGATTGTAAATTAGCTCCTTTAATAATGAGAAAAATGTCTTCCATAAAGCTTTTCCATCATGTTCAGAATTCTCTCCAGTTTTACTTTCCTGCAGGGGCATTCGGTGTCACAAGTAGTTGATGTAGTCATCAGACTGAAATGACTTTTTCTTGTCTTGTGGTCTTCTCTTTAAATATTCCAGAAGTCTGACTTGAATAGTTATTATTTCCAGATTGTTAGAAACGTGGTTGTAGTGCTTCCTAGTGGGGAGTGAAAGAATATCTTGTTCTCATTGGATGAAACTTTTTTATCATTACGCTTCTGTGGTTTTTCGTTTTGTTTTATTTTTTAATTCTTTGTTGCAATACCAGAGTATTTAGAGCCCTACTCTTTTCTATTGTATGGTTTTATATCAGTGAAGATTGACTTCAGTGGATTTGTCATAGCTGACAGCAGTATGTGTAAGAGCATATAAAAGCAGAATGCCTTGCTGTTTTACAAGGGGTCTTTACTGCAGGCTACAGCATACTGTTTACAATCCAAGACAATAAATCACTCAGGCTAGTGGCTGTAATCTCCCCTGGAGATGGGCAAGCAAAATGTTCTTTTCCCTTACTTCTGCTGTGACTTATCTCTGTTGGGTAGCACCACACATTTCTGAAAATATGTTTTCTAGAGAGGTAGAGAAAAGGTAAGTAACCCTGAATATGCAGAGAGCCATTAAAAACAGTTTGACAGAGAGAAGGATCTGTCAATGAGAGAGATGATTGCTTTTTGAAGCATTCTTTCGGAAAGAAGTGCCTCTGTGCGCTGACCTGTCCAGGAGAACAAAGCTGTGAGTACCTCTAAAGCATTAGTGCTGTTTGTGTGGTGCTACAGATGTTGGCCTGAGTGAGACTCAGGAGATCTGCAGACAGCTCTGGCTCCTGTCATCAATTTCTTACCAACTATTGGGAATGTACCACCCAGCACTACAGTCCAGCACTGGCAAAAGGGCAGAGTTGTGTTTCCATCTTTCTCTGCTTTCTCCGCTTTTGACTGCCATTATTTATGTTCAACCAGTGCTTGAATAGTTCCACTAATTTCTAGTGAAATTGTGGAAGCAATGAGGAGCTACTCCATGTGTGAGTGGTGGGGCTGCACCTCAGAGCAGAACAGATTCATGCAGTCTGTTTAAAAAACACATGGAGCTGGAGGCCCCAATGTCCAGATCTGGGAACAAGACTCAATAGTTCAGCAGTAAAAATTCTTCCTCATGTTCTTGATAGGACCATACTTTGTTTCTCTCATCACATGATGTTTTTCACCTAGAATCCTATTTCTGCTCAGAATCAAAGTGAGAAAAATGTTAGCAGAGTCCACATTTTCCTGTTTGGGTTATTTTTATTTTTTTTTTTTAAGTAGTTCCAATTCTCTAAAACTGTTTTCAACTTTCTTCTTCCAAGACTCCATGGCTCATGAACCTACCTACCATTGTAATGTCTGAATTTTGATGGTAAAAAATAGAATTGGTACTATCTTGGAATAGCTGTGATCCCTTCTTATACTTGTAATAAGGGCTGAATTTGTGATTATATGTCATCCATAATCATATTCTTTGTCAGAAATGCTTATTTATTGAGTCATTGTAGTGAGACAGCTGATAAAATACAGTATGTCTAATAAACAAAAATAGAATCTGTTCTTTGTACATGAAGATTTTCCCTATGTGTGGTGCTATTATTAAGGGTTATGTATATGACTCCCCTGTGCATTAAAATTAAAACGTATCACTTTGTGTTTAGACAGCAATATACACAGAAGTAGAGTTACCTAACATTTAGAATACAATTACTGAAAATTTTTCAACCCGGGGGGCATCTAATTTCACCCATTTGGTTGCTAAGGTTCAAAATAACTGAGTTCATGGGTATTTATGGGAATTTGTCCCTCAAAGGGGTCACCGAAGGAACCATATTCTGGTGCTCCAGGTGTGCCAGCATTCCATGTGAGCTGATCTTGTCACATTCCCACCTGAGTAACACATCCTTGCCTGCAAAGATTTGGCTTTCCCTCCGTCCTGTTTTGGTGCTTTGTGCCTGCCCCAGCCCCAGCCCTGCTTGTGAGTTTAAGCCACTGTTTTTTGAGAGCAGCGCAGGAGAAAAACAACCATTTGGATTCCCCTGCCAGACTCTAATGTACAGGGTTTTCCTGGGGTGGTTGATTTTTATTGGGTTGATTTGTAGGGACTGTTCTAGAAGTTTAAGTGGGCCTGAATTTTTTTACAAAACTGAAGGCTGTAGGCAATTTCTGTGACTACTGGTGACAAGGTGTTTCTTTTCAAAATAAAGCAGCAAAGCTCCTGTAAATGACTAGCAGAATCATTTCTTTCTTTTAAGTCAGAAACAGCTATCAGGTTTCGATGGTAAATTGCAGCTGAAGTTATTATTTCCATGTTCAGAAAGGCAATATAAAAATAATCTGAATTAACTCCTACACTAACTGATTCTTCTGTGCTTAATCAGCCTAAATATTATTTTACTGTCCAAGAGGTCTTTCTTTAATAAAAATAAAAGTTGTTTCTGTTTGTGTTCACTATTAGTGAGGATGGCATGTTTTTCCCCATGATTAGAGTGATGCTTTCAGCAGTGATTCTATTTACTCATGAACTTGCCCTAATCTGAATGAAAATACACAAAAACGCAGGAAAGCCAAGAAAAGCTAGTGATTTTGCTTTATTGTCTGAGTAACCAGGGACAGTATAATGCACTACCTTTACTGATGAAGCATTTTCTCTAAAATCAACAAATGTAAAAATGTGTTTCTTTAATTAAATTCTACAGTAACCACTGAAATAATTGATGTAAGTTAACATTTCACTCATCAAAGTACACTGAGGCTTAACAAGAAGGTAGAAAAGGCTATCAAAAGTCCCATCTCTTTTGATGCCTGAAATCCAAAATTACCAAGAGCAAATAAAAATGCATGTGCAATATATGCACAAGGAAAGCCTAACTCCCAAAAACACTCCAGGAGATTTCCCAACCCAAGGTAGTGTCTTTAAGAGCTTTTGGTGGGAGTGAGTGTTGTCCATCAATTTGTCTAAATATTTTTGATATGTAAACTTTTAGCATCATCTCTGCTTTGTGTCAGCCAGTGCAATGGCTTCTTTGGGTTTTGAGAAGAAAGTCCTCCAGAGAATATAAATCTGTCACCTGCTGCCACCTACTTTTGCTGCTCTGTGGCTCTTCTGCTATGTCTAGAGAATAGTTTTCCTATGCTTGAATAAACTCTCCATAGCTATTACTACTTTTAATCCAATGAACAGGCTAGAAAGCTGATGTTTCTGACAATGAGAGAGGATATATATATACATACAAATATATATATTATATATATACAAACACATATATATATATACAAATACATGTGTTCTTTTTATTTTAATGCCAACTAAGTAATCATGATACAGTAAAAAACCTGGCAACTGCTTCAGAGAGGCTGGAGTCTGAGGTGAAGAATGAATAGGTTTGTTCTCATGGGGTGAAAAAGAGCTCAAGGTCTGAAACAGATGGGAGCAATGTGAGCTGCTGTGAAATTACCTTCACTGCAGGGTTTGTGCAGTGATCTTGGATGGTAAAGAAAGGGTTGAAAGAGAGCAGTGAGATGGATTTCTGAGTATGTATGTAAGGATGTTCGTGCATGAGATGAGACACAGGAAGGCAGAAAAATGGTACAAAAATTGAGCCATCCAAAACCTACTTGATTATGAAGATTTTGTAGTACTTCTATGCTAGCTTGACTGATTTCAGTTGATAAACAGCCACTTAATCCCAGAGGAATAAAAATGTAAGAAATTAACCTATATTATATATTTTTGATTTGACATTTTGAGATTTATGACTAGAGATGGGAAAACAACTCTTCTTCTGCTTTTAAAGTATATGAAGGGGAAACTTGCAGTCTCATTAACCTGAGCAGTACCAAACTCCAGGCATAAAGGTTTGCATAGCTCAGGTCTGAACAAAAATGAAAGGAAATTCCTATTAACTTACCATGGCATCCTTTTTGCTGAAATACCTTTGTGTAGTGCCAAGGCATCTGTGAGGACAATGAAAACAACTGTGAGTTACCTGGGGTACAGTCATCTGATTTTCCCTCTGTTACTTTCTTTGTCATTTTGGAGATTGATCCCATTCCTAGATGTTTGGGCTGCAGAGGGGGAGCTGGGGAAGGAGGAATGGTAGGAACAGGCTCCTGAGAAATGTGGAGTATTGCTGCTGCAGTTCCATGGGCATAGCTGCCCACAGCACAGGGGAGCTGGCAGGCCAGGCGTATTCTCACTTCAGCTGAAATTCCTGCTTAATTCCAATTAAACGTATCACTTTCAGAATGAGGCAAAACTGGAACAAAAAAGCCAGTGAGTGGCATACATAGAGTGAGTTTTTCTCCTCTCTCACTCTCCCCCTCTCCTCTTTCTCCCTCCTCTCACCTATCTTTAATCTGTAGTTTACATGCTTGTACAGTGATTCTTGGGAGATGATACAACTTCATCCTCCCAGAGCAGCAATCTTCAGCCTATTATTCAGCATGAAGCCTGAAATATTATATATGTGGTACTACAAGCCTGAAATAATGCAGCATGAATTACATATTTGATTACAAATGGTAGCTAGGCTGCTGCCCAAGCCATTGCACATCCCTTCTGTGGCAGTGCCAGAGGCAGCTCTGAGTGAGACAGGCAGGCTCTGAGCAGCTGCTCTGCCTTCCCTGGAGCAGCAGCCCTCCAGGACCATTTGTTGCTTTAGTTTGGGACATTTCTGTGCACATTCAGAGACCTTGTGAGGGGCTGCAGAGCTCTTCCAAAATATGGAAGACTTATAAAGTATAACTCCAGGAGTGAGGAGAAAAATAATGTGGAAGGCTGACAATAGGGGATGATGTGTGTACACGTTGCTTGTTTCATGAAGCTGCCCAATATATGTTGGGCTTTAATGGGTGCATTGTTGCTTGTCTGCAAAACCTTTGGCCTGCCCACAGCTGACTTCTTCATACAAGAATCAGAGGCAGAGCTGCAGTGCAGCCTCAGCAAAATTTGCTGTCCAACCTGCAACCTACTGCCAGCGCTGTCAGCAAAAATCACATGTGACACTGCTCAAGTTCAACTGGATGTAACTTCTCAGAGAGCCAACACAGGTCACTTTTCCACTTTACCCACTCACCCAAAATGGGAGGACCTCCACTGAAGTGATGCAGTGGGATTTGTCATATACACAGGAGCCTGTGAGCCTAATTGTGAACAAAATGGTATTTTAATAGTTTTCACTGGCAATACAACTGAATTGCACCTTGCTTTTATTAATTTGCTTAGGTGCATTTGTTTGTCATATTCTTTTAAGCACGAAGGTGAATTAGTTTATATGTTAATCTTTTAATTTCATAGAATCATAGACTTGATTGCGATGGAAGGGACCCTAAAGGGTGTTTCAACCCCCTGCCATGGCAGGAACGCCTTCCATTAGACCACATTGCTCAAAGCCTCATCCAGCCAGGCCTTGAACACTTCCAGGCATGAGGCATCCACAGATTTTCTGACAGTGAACCTGTTCCAGTGCCACCCTCACAGTCATGAGTTTCCTTCTAATATCCCATCTAAACTTACTCTCAGTTTGAAACCAATCCCCCTTGTCCTGTCACTGCATGCTCTTGTAAAAAATCTCTCTCCATCTTTCTTGTCAGCCCCCTTCAGGTACTGGAAGGCCATTCAATATTAATTTCTTTTAAACTCTAAATTAATTTTATATTGTTTGTAAAGAACAGTTTAAAACTTTAGAGCAGAGAGGGTAGAACAGATTTTTTTTTAATTGATCTGTTCGTTTCTTTGTTTGAGTGTTTTATGCCCTTGTGTTGTTTCTGAAATTGTTAGATTTCTTGACAAGCCTGAAAAGGTAAATCCCTTTCTCTGATCTGTACTTCAAGCCTAAATTCTACATTGAGTTCTTGGTCATTTTTAGCTTAGTCAGGCAGCTAAGATTTTAAGAGGATCTGGCTTCAGGACCTGAGTTTGCAGCTCTATGGTGCTGCAGAGGTCTCGGGACAGTGAATGCTCCTGGCCACAGGCAAGTGGGCACAGGAGGCTGCCCAAGTGACACCTCTGGCTGTTCTTTTTCAGGGAATGAAAACAGCGTGTGTATAAAAAGGTTATTATATATGGAGACGATTTTTATGTAACCACAGACAACTTTCATAAGAAGAACCAGGTGAAATGTTTCAACTGGTACCTCTGGAAATGCAGATACGCTTGAAGTCTTTTCAGATGCTCAGATCCAGCCTTGTTCTGCCATCTAGTGTTTAACGTAGCCAGTTTCACTTCAACAAAGTGATTTTGAAGCATATTTTAAGGAAAAAGAAAACACTTTAAAAGAAGGTGAAAAAACAGCATTTCTTAGTGTGTAAAAATGTAGCACAGATGGGGAAAGGCTCAATACAAATGGCATTGTTTGCATTCTAAGTAGAATTGCTCTTGTAGAGAGTAAATCAACTGGTCATCATCTACGCTCACGTTTTTCACTGGCAGAATTGTAAAGGTTATTAGGTATTTGTAAAGGTATTAGTCCCACAGTTTTGGATTTTCCTTTATTTAGACAATAGCAATTTGATTTTAAGAGTGAATCTAGCTATTTCTTACCATGTATCTGGTGTTATAAATAGTCACCAGATACTTTGGATAATTACTGGTCAGATTTTTTTTTTGGGGGCGGGGGGTTCAGTCTACATATTTTTGACTGTTTGAAGTCTGAATAATTTTTTGATTATCTGGACTCTTAAAGCTAGAAAATTATTGGTTCTCTTTCAGACCATACAATATGTTGTTTATCAGACAAATTGCTTCTGCCTGGGGATAGTGTGGAAACTTATTTGATTGGGAGTTATTGTACAAAACTGTGTTGACGGGATCCCTGTTAAACTCTGAACAAAATGCATATCAATTAAGTGCATTTTTTTATTATACTTTGTTTACAGTGAATTTCATCTTCTGGTTAATACAAGAATTCTTGAAAACATCTTCAAATGTTGCACAGCCACTATTTTCCTCTACTAATTTCTACTTAATTGGCTGGTTGCTCTTCTGTGTTGGTTTTTCTCAGGTTTTTGGGTTTTTTAGGGGGGAAGGTGGGGCGAAGGGAGAGGGCTATTTGCTTGTTTACAACTTGTGTCAAATTTTAATAAATACTGATATGACAGGAAAAAAGAAAGCAAAATAAACACTTTCAGAAATGTGGAGCATAGCTCTTGAAGAGCAAGCCTGTATAATTTTGATGAATATCCTAGGAAAGGGGGAGGATAAGAAGAAGAAAGGAGCTCTCACTTTTGCAGTAATGATACATTTGGCCAAGGCAATGAAAAGGAAAGGCATTGGCTTTGTTGGGAACCAGAGTGTGAGTTGTCTGGGAAACTGAGCTGTGCTGTGCCTTTCTAGGTCTGGAATGAAGATAATTTTCATGCTGCAAGTAAATCATATGCAAAGAATCATGGCTGAACATTAGACAACAAGAATGGGAGTAGTGGGAATTCTTGGGAGTAGTATTATCTCAGTGGTTCTGAGAGGCAAAGAAAATGATGGGAGAAAAATGAGGTTTTAAAGAGATACAGAGGGAAATTTCAGGGGAAAAATAAAAATAATACAAAGCTATAAATACACAATTTCAACATTTTATGCTTAATAAAGATCAGATTCCATACTCCATTCCATGCTTTAATTTCAGTGGGCTTACATCGATTTGCACTACTTTGCAATTGACAGAAGATCTCTTCAGCCCAAAGTAGACCCATTTCCTATTTCAAAATCTGAAATTCTCTCTTCGTACGTTGCAATCTTATCAAAAATTTCTGGTAAAATAAGAATGCTTAAAATAATTCCTTAAAGTGCCTAAAGGCTTTGTAGTTTGATATGCATGATGGATGCTCCAAGGTGTCCCTAGTCCTCCTTGTCCAATTTTAATACTATCTCTGCTCAGTCTCTGGACACTGTCCTCTAAATGCATAAGAAGTCTGAAAGGTGACAAAGAGAACATTACTATTACTAGAGATCTGTTGATAGCTCTGAAAAAAATATGGGTTAGAATACCCTGTTGGTACGTTGGGCAGCTCAGTATAGCACAAATCTCCATGAGAAGGATGGATCAGAAAATTGTACATCATATCTCTTCTGTGATATCAAGCTTTCACATTTCCTTCAGATCTGGATCCTTTTTGATCTTTGTGGTAACTTAGGGAAGACTTAGGGATATATAAATTTTTTAATGTCCTTCCCTTTCAAAAGGTAAAAAAAATCTCAGAACCTTTAAAATGTCAGTAACTGTATTTGTTTTTTCTGTCCTGTTTTGAAGAGATGCAAGATAATCATATTTGCCTACTGCTCTTTGTATTTTTTAACATTTTGAATGGTAAGTTCATGTTTCACATACCTTCTTTGTCCAAGCATACCTCCAGCATTCCATCTTCCTTCTCCTTTGGTACGTGGAGTACTTATCCTCAAAAACCTTCAGCTAGAGCCCCAACAGCATTAGAGCACACAAAATCTCTGTAGAAGTTCACCTCTGAATTGTAATCCACAGGCTTTAAGTGGTTTGGGTTTTTTTCCTGCTTTCTGGAAGATATAATCCTGTCTTCTGCTATTTATATGCTGTATAAGTATGAAGTAAAAAAAAAGAGGCTGCTTTGTTTTGTTTTCTGTCAGATGTGGCTGGTAAAATTTACAGCTCATTTTTTGTTTGTAGAATAGGGTCTTTCCACTTATTTGCACCTTCAAATGTGACATTTATTTCTGTTATAAAGCCTTCTATGCTCAACCTTTTCCTCTTTATTTTCTGGTATGAAGCAACTTATGACAAAAGAAAAAAAATCTACTACATAAAAATCAGGGGCAGAACGCTCATGTTTGGTGTGTTTCCAAGTTATCTAAGAAAATTGCATTTTGCTGCTGCACAAGGTCCTTATCCCATAAGCCAGGTCTTTGTGAATATATTCTTACAACCAGTCAATGGATTTTTATCATAATTCAGATGTCAAAAAATATCCCATTCAGTCTGAATTTTTTAACACTCAGCATCCAGTCTTGTCTTTATTCCTTTCACAATAACTCTTCAGCATCCAGTCATATTCCTGTTCTACACAGATAAACACTGATATTTGTTTTTTAAGTCAAAATCACACTCCTATTTGGAAGTGTCAAGTGTGAATACATTACTTATGCAGTAGTAAAACCTCTGATGGATAAGTTTGTTCAACTGTGTATTGAAATGGCACAACATAGCTCTGATATTTTTCTGGTTGGCCACAGACAGTTTTTGCATTTAATGTGGAAATTTGCATGTCAAAAAGAGAGCTGCTTTGTTTGCCATGCAGTAATCTCAAATCCTTTTTGGCTACCAGTATGCACATCCTATTGCTTTGCCATTTTGAATCAAAATTTTCAGTCTATGTATCTTGATAACTGCCCATATTCACAAAAAAAAGTAAAAAGGAAAAATGATTGCATAATTCCAACTAATGGAGAGGAGGAAAAAGGCCAAAAAAACCTACATTTAAATTTCCATCTTACAAAAGGCTTAAGGATGCTTTGATGTCTATTTTAATAATGCTAAAATTGACTTTCATGCTCTTGTCCAGGGCAGGGGAACATTTTCTCTGTGGGAGAGGGCAAGGGCCCTTCAGTGAGAGTGCACTCCTCACCATTCTTTGGCACAAAGAAAACACACGTGTTTGAGCAAATATACAGCCTGTAGTCTGCAGAAAACCTTGAGCAAACATGATGTAACTCTAAATGGGTACAAGATAAAAGAAGGGAGGGAATAGTCTGCCTTCAGTTCAGGACAACAGAGTCATTTATCATGAGGCAGCAAACAAAAAAAAAGGAGCTATGCCAACAAGCAAAGCTTGTCTGGCTCAGATTTCTTGCTGCCTCCTTGTTCAACACCTGTCTTCAAGGGACTACAGATGAGGAAGCATGTTGACTTTATTTTGCATATTTTCTCTGTCCTCATTGTCACTTGAATGCATCAAATTATGCTGATAATCCAGTAGGGAGAGAAGATCAAAATCATAAACCAGAGGTATCCATTCTTACTGGGAGAGAACATGGAAGGGATAAGGGGGGGAGCAGATAAACACACCAGCAGAGGGTGTGATGGGCAGGAAAATGAGAAGGGGAAAGAAAAAAAAAAGATATGATTTTTTTTTCTTTCTTGTGTATATATTGCTCTTTAAGAAGGTAAAATACAAGGCACCAAAAAAAAAAAAAGCTAAAAAAGTCATATCAGTTCCTAGCATGCTCTAGTCAGTAGTAATTAAAGAGCTTTATTTTCCCCTAGCATGTTAGTTTTTAAGAAAACGTAAATTCAAAGTGCAAATCATTTTACTGTATTTCAATCTTTGCAAGGAGTTCGTCATCATATTTCAAACCTATTCCACAATTTTACCTCCACAAGCTTTTTGGCTAATTCAAACCACTCATATTTAATTCCACATTACAGTTACAAAGCTGGAAATGGTAAATAAACATAACTCTGACTACATTGTTTGGCTATTGGAAAAAAAGATTTTTAAAATCACTTTGGATTCTATTTTGTATTCTCACACATGGGTAAGAAAATTCAATACATCTATTTTATTTCCAGAATTAAACAAATACACTTTTCTATTTGACACTCCAGTTTGTCAGCAATGCACCTACTCAGTTTTAATCCCCATTATTCTACAGCCAAAGTTTTATCATTATCACAATATCAGAATTATTGCCACCTTTTTCAATTGTCTGAAGCATTTGCAATGTTAATTAAAAAAACATTTTGACAAAATGCACAGCTTACAGACAACACTTTCATTTAAAGAGTGTTCTTTCTTTTAAAAGCATGAAATTACCTAAATAATAAAAAACCTTGCAACTTGTTTCCTAGAAATGTTATTGCCTTCATCAGTACGTGCATGAAATCAAAATATGCTCCTTTTGATAGGTGTTCTCCTGTTGTTAACATCATTTTCTGAAATACTAGCTCAGCAGATACATGGATCAGGCAGTAAAGATAAAAAATATATTTTACACTACATTAAATGTCTTAGTTAGTTTGCTGATATTTCTTTTGATATTATTTGTTCTCTGAAACTCTCCCGCTGTCCACAGATCAGTAATCAGAAATGAGATTCTTTTGATGTTCAACCCTAACACTGCTGCTAGACATAACCTATTCTGTGTGAAGGTCAGGTGAATGCTGACTCAGAGTGTCTATTTAGACAGGCAGAGCACAGGATGTTTCTTTTTCTCCTGCTTGGGAGAGCTCTGTTCTGCTCCCATCTGGCTGTTGCTGCCTGGAGAACAGGTTTTCTTATTAGTGAATTAAGGTGTAATGTATTTCAGTGGTTTTCTTTAAGTACTCAGGCTGTGGTCAAACCAGATAAAAATAAGCTGGTTCTGTAAAGCTGTCTCTGCTCACAGTGTATTTATGGGTGTGTCCTTGCATGTGGCCTTGGCTCCAGTTCCCTTGGAGGCTCCAGCTCCACAGAGTCCTCCAAAGTTGATTCCCAGTGCCCAGAAGGTGTGCAGGCAGCTCTGCTACCTGGTGTAACCACCTGTTTATTACTTAATTGGAATTTCTGTCTTTGAACCGAAACTAGTTCTTCATTAAAGGTAGAGTCCTATTTTTAGGGAGAAAGAAAAGAACTAATCGTGTTTCTGCTAACATAGATAATCTCTTAATGGCAGACACAGAAATGAGAAATTTCACAAAAGACAGTTTTGGAACACTACATATTCCTTTGGAATCAGCATTCTATTTAGTAACTGTGTGTTGCTCAGTAATCACTGAGGGGAGACCTCACTGCCATGTCCAGCTGCCTCAGGTGGGGAAGCAGAGGGGGAGGCACTCATCTCTTCTCTGTTAACCAGGGATGGGACCCAAGGAAACAGCAGGGAGCCATGCCAGGGAAAGTTTGTGCTGGATATTAGGAAAAGGTTCTTCTCCCAGAGGATGGTTGGGCACTGGACAAGCTTCCCAGGGCAGTGGTGGCAGCGCAGAGCCTCACAGATTTCAAGAAAGGCTTGTTTCAGCACTCTCAGGCACACACTGGTATTCTTGGATCAGGATTTGTGGCTTCTTGTGTGTCCCTTCTAACTCAGGGTATTCCATACTTCTGCGAACCTGTGACTTAGGATAATTGAGATATTTTGGCTACATCCTGACAATGGCTGATGCAGTTTTAGAAAAAAAAAAACCAGAAACTTGAAGGGTTGTCCCAACTCTTACCAGCTGCTGTGCAACCCCAGCAGGCTGCCTGCCTGCCAAATCTAGGCAGGCACAGGCAGCAATCTGGCATCCTCTGAGCACAGATGCAGCATTCCTTTGTTCCAAAGGAAAGGGGAGGTGGAATGTGAACAGGAGTTACTTTCGTGCTACTCATAAACAAGTACTATACATAAAAATGAATAATAATAATAATATGCGAAAGTGTGTTAGCATCTGGGTCAGTTCTTCTCATTTGCTTGTTGATGTGGCAGAAATACTCTTGGAGATCACAGACAAAGAGATTTTTATAAACCAATGCAGGGGAAAAGTACAGAGATCAGAATGAGATCCAGAGAAATCCCCAGGCAAACCAAAGGAAAATGTCTGTATCTGGTTTTTATGATGCTGTTTCTAAAATGCTATGCTGGAACTAACAAATTTATTTCAAATGTTTCTTTGAGCTGTGTCTTTCTTCTGAGATGGAAAATTCCCTCATAAATTAAGCCCACAAAATTCTGGAGTAAACCCAGTGGTAGTTTCACCCCGACTTTCTCAGTGCTCATTTAGTGTACCAGCAAGTAGATTTGTTGGCTGACCCTTCCCATTTCACTCTCGTACAGATGGCACTGATGGGAAGCTCCATTCTCTTCTCCAGGCTGCTGATTGCCATCAACCCTAATGGGCTGGAGCCCTGGGGTGGGTGGAGAGAATGGCAATTTGCAGGCAGCTGGAAAGAGGGGTATTACTTGATTTGCTTCCTTATTTCATAGTCAATTTTTGTGCTTAGCTGAGTGTTTTTAGATGATTGTGCGCATTCCAGCATCTCTAGGTGGTGACAGCACTTCACATCTGATGGCGTTGTCCTGTGTAACTCACTCCTTCCACAAGTTTGCCTCATCTGAGTGATTAAAGTGACTCTTAAAGAACAATATTGATTTAGGGCATTTAGGGATTTGGCTCACCCTTTAAAATCCATCAGTCATGAAACCAAGGATAGAAGTCTTGAAATAGGGGCACGAGGCTAGATACATTTATTTTGAAAATGATGATGGAGAATGTAAAGCAGGAACTGGGGAGGTTGCCAAATCCAATTGGAAAAAACACTGTGGGGAAAAGGGAAGGATATTAAAAGGCAGGGAGTGAGGCAAAGCAAAAGCCATAAATTTTCCATCGTGAGGGATCATTCTAGCAGAGCTGACTCAGGGCTTCTCAACAATTTAGGCAAAAATAAATTTTCCTTTCCCAGCTGCTATGGAGTAGAGCTTTGACAAAATGTTGGCTGAAGAGCAAAGAGAAAATACTTAGCTTTATGCTGGCCCTGCTAATAGCCAGAAAAAGGTATAAGGGTGCCTCCTCCTCCTGTGGGTGAAAATTGAGAATGAGAGATGCAGTCTGCAGAGCCTGCTACCACCACCGGCCCTAACCTTCCCCTTTGACTAGCACCTGGACTGGTTTCCAGGCCTGTGGCACAGGCTAACAACTCAGCAGTCCCACATTCTTTCCAGGGACAGGGCTGGCCTGGGCAAGCTTTTCTCATCCCTTTTAATGCTGTCTTGATATGAGTGAATAAAGTAACTGTATTTTATGCAAAGAATTTTGTCAATTTAAAATTAACATTCCAAGGTGTACATAAATAGCTGTCAAGTAGTGGTAAATCCCGTTGTATTTTGTCAAGAATGTCTTCTGTATAATGTACCCCTTAACTAACCTGTCATGATTCCCTCAAACTGTGATCGTGGCTTCTGTCACCAACTGTGTTCAGTGGATGTGAAAGAGTTAATGGGACAACAGTGAAGAGCAGAAAATACAGAAACTGCAGCTATCTGTGAGAAATGACAGATAATCTATAAATCCCATGATTAAAGAGATGTAACTTTTTGATACTGGGCTTTAGGTTCATTTTAATCCTTGGCTGTTGCTGGTGGTATTAATTCACAACCTACTGATTTTAGTGACTCTGTGGAGATTTTGGGCCAAATGCTGATGATATTCCTCATCCTCGTTGTATTCCTGATTAGGTTTGCTTGAAAATCACTGTCTTCATGTTCAGTTTTAGAAGAGAAACAGGATGAAATGCTTTAGTATGTTGCAGTTACTCCTTCATATAGGCCTTGTATTAAAATAATTAAAATCACATTCAATATAACAAAATGTATTAAATTTTGCTTTGCCAAGATGAGCTTTGTGTTAACAGACTAACAAATAAAACAAGATCTGCAAGTTTTACATTGATTTTGGCTGTAAAGTCACTGTATGTGCACATTCACTATGGAGTGAATTCAGCAGAAGACTGAAGTACCACATAAATCTTATACTAGCTGAAAAGGACAAAAGAATGCAGTAGGGATAATCTTGTGGCCTCTTGCCCCTTCCTACCTCCCCTGAAGTGTGTGAAATGAAGATATTTCATTTGAGTTCTGGATATCAAAAATGAAAGTTTATCCATGACAGAAGAAAATACGTTTTGAACCTTAATAGTTGGGTTCATGTTTTGGGATATAATAATATTGTATATTGAGAACCTAGATTAAAAAATATCTTGGGGGAATAGTTATGCTTTTAATTCATTCTTTTTAAAGTGCTGTAACTCTTGAAGGTAAAATGTTTGAAAGCATATTGATTTCTGGAGTAGAGAAAAAAAAGAAAAGCTATTTTAGAAGCTTTTTGAGACCCTCAGCCTTTGGAAAGTCTACTGAACCAGCAGCTTTTTTTCCACCCACCTTTGTAAAGGAGTATGGCTGCTCATCTAAATTTATCAGGATATGAAACATTGGTCATGACCCATGAGATGTTCTATTCAACTGAAAGTACTGTGTATACACAGAATGACTTTTATTTATTCCTCAAAGGGACTGCTAGCAGAGTTTTGTGATAGTCCTTGGACTAAGTAATGTATTAGTAAAAGAGTCTTGCAATCAACAACTTGTGTTTGTGCTGTGAGGAAATGAAGGAGAAGCCAGGAGTGCTTAGACTTAGGATCCTCTTCCCACAATGATGGCAGTATTGGATAATGCCTACATTTTTTCCTTGGAGCATTTCACACCAAACACATTCACCCTCGATTTTCTTAAGCTGCAATTCTCTAATTATTCTCTGCAGAAGTAACCTGAAGATAGGGCAGCTCCACTGTGAAGTTCTAATTGCACTAAAATTTTGAAAGCTTGGACTGAACAAGCTATCAGACTGGTCAAGACTCAAACTGCTGGCATGGATTTGCCTGTATCTGGATTGCATAGATCCCAAAAAACTATTTTACAAATTTCACTTTGTTTACTATGTATGTGCAGCTGTGCATATGCTGCATGTGAAGGACTCTAGTTTTGACTTTTTTCACATTTCTCTGGAGTTTTTTCATGAACAAAACCTTTTTTGCAGTGATTATTTTCTTCTCTTTATTAATAATTTGTCAGAATCAACAGAAATATCAAGTACCTTGTCAGTGCCCACTGGTAAATGGTGCTTTTCTAAAATGATTTACCAGATAGATAAGATGAAGATGTAATAGGCCAGGTGAAGAGCCATAGGAAACTATGTTTTCCTATTTTAAATGAGAGCAGTTGCCACCCTGGCTATTACTAGAGCTACTGCTGCTGTATTTATCTCTGCTTTTGAGCAAGAATACAAAAGCAATCACCCTAATATATTGTTTTCATTTTTCATCAGTTTGGATGTTATGGTAAGTGCCACTGAAGTTCCATGAGCCGTAATTTCTGTTGTGGAGATGAGTTCTGCTGCAGGATGCTCCTTCATGAATAAAGTCCCTGGAGCTCGTGGGAAGGGCAGGGGCTGTGTCAGTGCTGCTATTCTCTGTGAACACGTGAGCCTAATGCTTTGTGATACGTGTAGGTGGTTTGGGGTTTCAAGTCTGGGCCTTATTGACCTCAAACTGCTAAAACCTCAATTTACCTAGGTCATCTAGCTGTGGTGTTGCTTCACATCTCAATCAAGTCAAAGCAAATTGATGCTGTTGGCAGAAGGAATGGCTGTGTTCTCCCCAGTGCTCTCTGCCAGGCGTCCCTTCTGCCTGCCTTGAGCCAGCGCTAACGTGTGTGGAGCTCAATGGTCAGTCAGCTATAGGAATTGATCAGAGCAGCACTGATAAATGAACACTAAAAACTGTAAATTGCTTCTCAGATCAGCCTATTTCATATTGACATGAGCCTTATGAAATAGTTTTGTGTCTACATTAATATTATTGAGATTATATTTTGTTATGAGTTTGACAATAGATAAGCCATAATGCATTAAAAATTGCAGAAGCTATTTTCCTTTAATTCACATCTGTGAAGCAAGGGTAACTCAAGTAATTTACGTCCAATAAACATGTATGAATGATGTTAGAAGGTGTATAATACCTATTTCTAAACACAAGCCTACACATCCTAATACTGTAAAAGCACAGAACCAAACTTAGGGGATATTTTAGATAAAATTCTGAGGTAAAATTCCAAGAAATACAAGGCTCTTTTTAGAAAACTGGTCTTGAAGAAACATGGAATAACCATTTGAGGATGTCAGCCAGTGGCTAAGGGTCTTATCAGTCGACATAGCTTCAGTTTATAGGATGTGCATTAATCGTTGTTTTCCTAGAGCAGGCGGAAGCTACAGCCAAAAACTTTAAGTGGGAGTTGCTAGAAAAAAAGCTTGAAGACTTCCATTCATCCAAATATTTATCAATGTCACCATGGCCCCAAGTCGTTTACAGTTTCCATAAATGATCCCCTATATTGAAAGAATTCAAACATCCTGTAAATTTACTTTTTTTTTTTTTTT
>VWZV01001800.1:562199-648131 GCA_013397155.1 Irena cyanogastra
TTTGTGAGACAGTCCAGTGATACCAACCAGTTAAACTTTGAAGCCTCTTGCCTCTTGGATTGATTTCATCCAAGCAAATCAAGTAAAATGTTTAGTTTGTGCTAGCACTAGGCAAAGGGTCATGGGACAGGGTGAGCTGAAATGTGTTAGCTAATCACAACCTCCCTTCAGCCCCTTTTTTCTAAACTAAATAAAATGCCAGGAGGTGAAGAATAAAGCAATCACACCAAATCCATCAGATCCTGCAGACATATCAGTGACACTTAGCTGTCAGCAGTATCAGAGACTGCTGATAACATTAACATGGACACCTGACCTTTGTCCACAGCTGATGGAAATCTTTGATCAGGTTTGTACTAAACTGTCTCATCTCTGAAATCAAACTGAAATGGCAAAAAACACCCCAAAACCCCAAACAAACAACAAAGACAACCACTTAGAAGTATCTGAAGTTGCCCTAAATACAGTGCTATGCAAGCGTGTCAAATATAACTTATCTTGTGTTAGCAGATATTCAAAAGGAATCAAAATATTTGTATTTAGCAGAGTATCCCATGGAAAATCCAGGTGCCATTCAATGTTTAACAGTTAAAGCGTCCTGATAGTGTGTTAAACTGCCTTTGAAGTGCTTGATTCATCTCTTTAGCTTCATTGAAATCCGTTTTCTAGTTCTCTAATGTTTGTTTAAATTTTTAATTCAGGATTAATGATTTTCTTCTCTTTTGATAAGAAATTTTAATTTATATAAAAATAATAATTTAAATTTATTTAAATAAGAGATTTAAAATATATACATATCTTAAATACATATTGAAAAAATATTAGTAAATGTGTTGTTCTTTGAAAATATTTTTAATTAATCTGCATTTAAAGAATGTGAGTGATTTGATAGTGAAATGTGAAGCATCTAAGGCATTCTATTTAAATCATATGTAATACATGTATAAGCATTCATAAATGAGGTGAGCCTGGATTCTTCAATAAGAAACAGATAAAAAATATGTAAAAGCATTTTGAATGGCTAGAAAAAACTTTAACTTAGACCAGGATCTAAAATTATACATGATGTTTAATCCAAATGAGCAAATGAAACATATGCTATGGCCATGCAATTTGCAGAGGATAAGCCTGATTTAGTAGATTTAATTACCTAGGTTTGCTTGTCAAGTGCAGCCATTTACAGAATATACTCAGTGTTTAACATGATAAACTATTCACATCGTGAATTTAATAAATCATTACATTACAAGCATTAAAATATCACTGCAAAACCCTAACAAATGCAAAGGAAATTGTATTTTAGCACAGCTTCCACAAGATGGCAACATGTACCAGGCATTTGGCTGCAAAGGCATCATTAAAATCCTTTCATTAGTCAACGGACTTGGATAAAGCTCGTTGATATTGTATTTAGCATTCTCCAGCATGAATTTGTGCTGTTATCTGAATCTTACACATTGATAGGTGTTCATAGGAAAAAAATCCAATTTTATATGGTGCTGAACACAGGCATTGCTATATGTGCTTATAATTAATTACAATTAAGGCTTAATCTGCATTTCATTTATCACTTGGGCTGTTTTCAGCATGAACATTCTCATACTGGGGCTGCCTTCATGGCTAAGGGAAGCGTGTGGTGTTAGGAGGTCACACATTAGCAGAGCATACCCTGATATTCGTGTTGAGTAGATTATGACAACATCGGGATGGTTCTTAGAGGGAAAAAACACCCAACAACACCATCTTACAAAGGATGATATCTCTGCAGACTATTTTAAAAATCCCCAAATTGCAAAGGTGGAAGTGCAATTTTTGTTTGATTAGCCCATTTTCTCTCTGTGTCGGGAGACTTAATTTCTTATACACACTAGATAGGACTTTTCCCTGCAAGTCATCACAGCAAAATCAATTACACTCTTAATAGAATCAGGGTGGTCCAACCTGATCCAAAACAATTAAATCAGTCCTGCAGGATGCTGACATCTGATCAATGGCACTGGCACAGAACTCAGCGTTTCATAGGTTTATTCAGACTCTCAGGGCTCACATCTAAGGGGTGAGGGTTTGGGGTTTTTTTCTCTTACAATGAATGAGCAAGTCAAACTTTACAATTTTTAGCGTGAACATTTTTACATAGTCTAACTTTTAGAGAAATTGATGCTTTGATATTTCAGTGTCAAAATTGGCAGTACTGTTAGACAGTATGGTCATAAAAAATGACCAATGCAGTAGGATGCTCAAAGTCTGAAATATAATTTTTTTAAAGTAAGTGAAATGCTTCACTTTTTACAGAGTTGCCTCTTCAGCCTGACTCTGTGATGAACATTTTCTTGTAAGTTGGAATGTCTGACCCTTTGTGCCACTACTTAGAAACAGAGATAGTCATTATTGTCTTCACAGGGCACTCAAACAAGCTTCCTTCTTTTTCATAGTGGTCTGACTAAGACAAGCAAAAATTGGCTGGAAAAATTAATGCTACCTATCCAAAGGCACTAGGAAAAGCAGACAAAGAATTCTGCTTTTTATGTTTTATTTCACTTAGAGTAATGCTTTAATAGAACAAAAATAATAAAATATACATCACTCAATATAGGAACTCACTGCTTCAGGTCAACCATGTGATAAAAGAGTGCAAAGAGAGAGAATAGACTCAGAGTACAGGAGATACAGTGCATGCCCAAGTAAGCCCATAGATATTTAAAATACAGTCACAGCCGTTATTTGTGTGTGAATTGATGAGCTCTGTGCTGTCACAACAGTTTGACTACTGAAACCCAAGCCAGATAAAGACTGGCAGGTTTATCTCTCAGCTACACAGCCCTGACTACAATGTAGACATGACTAACTCCAGCATACCCAGTTCTCTGCATTTATCATTGTCGCCTAGGAGCCTTGCTGTTTTGTTTCTTTTTTTTCTTTTTCTATTGAAGTGTTACTTTTCCTTTGCTTTCTCCTGAAGTAGTGTGGGTCAGAGAAATTAGGGCTGTCTCAAGCAGCCAATATCTGCTTTTGCAGCCTCCTGGTCCACTCAGCAGCTGCCTGGGTTTTGAAACTCCATCTCAAGCAAAATGGTGTGGTCTTCTACCCTTAGGTCTTCCAGATGAACCTCAGCTGAATAAAAGACTCTTCTGCTTGCATGTTCTTTCCCATGTGGACAAGTTCTTGTTGCTATTGCTCATCCTATAACTTTTATTTAAAAAAAGGTCAATATATAATGTATTTTTACTAAGAATCCGAATATGGTCACCGGAGTTCAAAATAGTCCTCTGAATCCAGCTCCCTTTCCTGGGTATCATAGCCATTTTTAGCCTTTGTTTCTGCGATAATCGTCTGTTGTGCAGTGATGGATTAAGCAAAATGAGCTTCATTTGTGTTTGCTCACTAAGATGTTCTTCTAGATTCAAAAGTTGTCCTCTGCTTCTAGTGAAACCAAGGTTTTTTTCCAAGCTCTTACCACTGACACCTTGATCAGCTCTAAAAAATTTCAAACAGCATATTTGAAGCTGGATGATATGGAAGAACTTTATTAGGCTTGCTTTATTCCTACTTAGGATGTTTTTGAAGTCAGTACTAGTAAGATTTGAAGCACTGATAAATTGTTTCTTTTAGTCCCTGTGAGATCAAGTTCCATCTCATTTTTCCACGAACAGTTCCTTATATTCCAGGTGCCATCTTGAATAAGCATGGGCTGAAATTAAAAACCCTCTCCCTTTGCGTGACCTTGCAAAAGCTACACATCCAGAAAGCTGCTGGTCTTCCTGGATAAAGAATGTCTGCTGGGATCCCTGATGGCACTGTTCATCCCTCATTGACAGGCTGTCACGATAGGTGGTTCATGGAGGAATATCTCATAGTAAGCGCCTGGATGTATTTCATAAGGTGCTATAGTTTTTTTTTCATTCTGAGAGTGGAGGGAGAGCAGAGCTCTGCTCCTGTGTCCTGCAGAATGCATGCAGCCCTCACTGCACCACTCTAACCCTTTCAAGGTTATGAATAGCCTGCAATATATATTGCTGCACTAGGAAAAAGATATGATCCTTTTATTTTTCTTATCTGAGAAACCTTTCCTGATGGGAGGTCAAGGGTGTCCCAAGAGTAATGCAATCTCCTCTGGAAATTTCAAAGAGTGTGATGATTATCTGCAATTGACTGAGGACATCTGTGCTGGCACGCTGACACCCTACCTAATTGATTATCCCAGATTTGCACAGCCACAGTCAAGCCCAGGGCCCCAGCTGAACAGATGCCATGGCTAACACCCCCTCATAGTACACCAAAAATCTCCACAAGTGGTTTGTTTTCTGCTAGAGCAGAGACCTTGTGTGGTCACTGATTGCATTTTATGAGCTTTCTCTTTCTGTATTTGGGAAAATCCTTATACGCCTTCAGCCAGCAATCTGGAAACATAACTAATTGGTTATTAGCAATACCTGTGGCAGAAGTGTCCTTACCTCTGGCTTTGAGGTAGCAATATTAAGTGTGACTGTTTCCTGTAACTCAGAAGGTGTTGCAGGCTCTGAGAAGTCTGAGAAGATCTCTTGGCTCTTCCCCAAGGGGCTTTGTTTCCTCAGTTCTCTGAAAGAAACAAAGAATTCAGTAAAACCTAACAGTGCATGATGATACCTGTATTTTTCAGTGGTCTCTTTGACCTTGATCACTGTAGGAGTAATTCTCTCTTCTTGTCTCTGCAGTTGACCACCTGCTCTGATTTCATATAGACAGTTTAATCAAAGCCTCATAGCCTCTGGTCAGTCCAGTCCCCCTCTGTTGCTGATAGATGTTTATCATCGCTTCTGCCAGTAGTGAAAATGCCATCGGTCCTTAATATGGGATACTTTTCAGTGTATTTGCCGTAGAAATCTAACCAGCAGATGAAAATTAAGTGTGAGAGTAAAGTTTGCTCTTACTTTTCTTAAAGTTTGATCTAACTTAAGTGGGAAGCCCATCACAATAAATTTTACCCTTAATTTCAGTAGCAGGTTGGGTTTTTATGGAAAGAAATAGTACTTAATCACTTGTAAGTTTATGATTCTTGCAGATAGAGATAAGGTAGTTATGAACATGACAGAAAATGTCTGCTACAAGGAAATGAAAAACATAAAGTGAAAAACTGCAACTATTTTCCCCAAATTGCATAACTCACTTCGAATTCTGGTGATTGAAAAAAGGACTGAACTTTGGGCTTGACTTAATACCAGTTTTTCCTGACTGTAACACTTTTCAAGACACTTTCTATGAAAACAATTGGGTGGAGATCCACAGCCTGGCAGTTCTTGCTTTATACTTCACCGCAGGCTCAACTAAGTTTTACACAGGATCTTTGTTTAATGTATTCTGACTTTCTGTCCTGATTATTAGGGCTACAATGTTTTTCAGATGGTACAAAGCCTACCGTCTGGGTGAAATATCTAATTAAAGTGGAGGCTTATAGATTTATACTGTATTTCTGATCATGTTGCTGCAGTGCAGATATGTTTGTTCATTGATCACAGCTACTGAGGGAGCCCTTGTTTCCACCTGTAGACTGACTGTGCTATTATTTGCCAAAATCCATTTCACTCTCTCCATTTTAGTAATGGGTAAGAACTGAAATGAATAGGAGCTTCAGGGGTTTTTTAATTCCATGGAGGTAAAATGTAAAATGTGAGAAGAGCTCTGCTCTCTTTGGAGATAACCTTAGGTTGCTCTACTTTAAAATTAGAAATTTGTGCAGAAAAATGTCCGTAATAGCAAAAGGAGCCTCTTAACAACTAGCTTGAGATTTCACTGTAATGGAAATATCTGTTCTATCTAATTTTTCTGCTTTGGAACAAATTAATTTATAATTTGGCAGACACGATCTTGGGTTTGCTCATTGCTAATATCTCAAGTTAATCCCTCTAGCAACATATATTGCAGAGCACTTCCCATGCTGAGCAATGCTTGGTTAATGGCTTAGTTCCACCCATTTATTTCGGTTTAGACTTTCTCATCGATTACGGAATTTTTTATTTTCAGTAATTACGTTTGACATTGGTGTGTGCTGGTACAAAAGAGCTCAGAGGAGCAAGAATGATAGCTGCCTTCAAAAGATGGCCACCCGGGAGCTTCTGACCTTCCCCAGCTGCACTGCAAGGGAATGGGAAGGAAACTCCCACTTGCAAAACAGAAAATAAAAAGTTGGAGCATGACTTTGTGCTAAGCTACTTTGGAAAATGCAGAAAATACTCTCCGGAGTGTTTTACTGTGCATTTCTGCTCCAAAATGTCATCCAACCAGTTACTTACATAACTAAAATGTCGAAGTATTTTTTGCCCAGAAAACAAATAATTTTTCTGTGCGTATAGAATTAGCTAGTCACAGCATTTCAGAATATGACAACTTTAGTTCAGTTTTGAGTTTTTTAATGTAGTCCTCTTTTACTTGAAAGTTCTACATGTTGACCTTAATGTTGTGGAAACACACAATTTGTTAGCAGCTAATGTCCCTCATCCAAAAATACATCGGTGTTATCTCTCTGGTGTTCTCATGATTTTTTCTGGAAGAGAATGAATAATTTTATTTTCATTTCTATCTTAATGCATTGAAATGCTTATAAGATTGGCTGAGGACAGGGAAATTCCCTGTAAAGATGTGGGATTTTTTCCATTAGTCTATCCATACCTGAAGTCCAGGTAATTTCAAGGAGAATAAAAATATCTCCTTTCTCACAGGTGTGTCATAAGTATGTTGCAAAAGTGGTGTGGTGCTTAGATACTTTAGTGAGTGGAGTCTTGAAAGTCAAGAAAGTAGGTAAGTCAGATTCTAAGAATTTTAAAGGAAAATGAAAGGAATGGTCCCGAGAATGCCTTCCATCTGCTCTTACCCAGCAGTGATGGAGATATAGCTTCCCATGCCTGGGTGCACAGTGGAGCCCAGGGTGGAGAGAGGCTGTCAGAGAATTCTAATAAATAGGCATTGTCCCCAAGCACAGAAAGCAAGGCTGTGACTACACATGCAAAATAGTCTCTGAGAGGATGAAAAAGATTGTTTTGCTTGGCCAAGGCATGTGGAGGACAGAAAAGAGTCAAAAGGGACTAAGCAGGCTGTTCCATCAACAATTCTTTAGCTCCCTAGTGCAGGGGCTAGGAGAAAGTTGTCGTTATGCAGCCTCCCAAATGAATTCAGTTCAGTGTAAATGGGACAGAATGGTGTATATAATATAATATATAAATATAATAAGATCTACCAGTAACATTTTTTAAAATTGTTATCACAAAAAAGGGAAGAATTGCAACATTCGTATCAGCTGTTAAAAGCATTAATTGTTACCTGGGTTTGCTGCCTGTTCTGGGTAGGGTGGAATAGTTGAGTGTGTCTGGTTTGACCACTTCTTAAGTAACTGTGGTTCCCTTAACTGTCAAAATGCAAAACCTGGGGTATCTTGCAAACATATTTAATGATTTATCCTTACTACAGCATGGATGAAAGGCACTTTAATTGCAGCCAAAATATGTGAGCTGACCTTTGCACTTTCAGATAAGCTGGCTTTGCTGACCTACTGGGCAGAGAAGAGGAATAACCACCAGAAAGAGGAGATGCTTTGTAAGATGGGAGTGTGCTACAGGGTTGGTCATTCACATTAAGAAGTTTTTCATCTGATGGCAAAGCTGGAGAGTGTTTCACAGAATCACAGAGTGGTTTAGGTTGGAAGGGACCTTAAAGATTGTCTCATTCCAACCCACCTGCCATGAGCAGGGACAGCTTCCACTAGCCCAAGTTGCTCAGAGCCCCATCCAACCTGAACAGGGATGGGGCATCCACAGTTTCTCTGGACATCCTGTGCCAGTGCCTCCCCAGCCTCACAGGGAAGAATTTCTTCCTAGCACTTAACCTAACCCTACTCTCTGTCAGTTTGAAGCCCTTCCCCCTTGTCCTCTCACTCCAGGCCATTGTAAACAGTCTCTCTCCATCTTTCTGGTAGCTCCTCTCATGTACTGGAAGGCCCAGTGACTGGAACCAAAGAGAAGGTAACCAAACCTTCTCTTTTCCAGGTTGAACACTCCCAGCTCTCTCAGCCTTTCCTCATAGGAAAGGTGTTCCAGCCCTGTGTCCCTGTGTTCACCCTGGTGACCTCCTCTGTACTCATTCCAAAAGTGCTTCACGTGCTGGGGACCCCAGGGCTGTCAATTCCACTGACACTAGTATATACCAGAAATAGATATTCACTTTGAAATAATTAAATACAGTTCTTCCATTTACAAAAATGTGCATTCATATTTGACTGAATTTCCTCTGAATAAAGTACTGGGATCTAACTAAATTAATAGTCTGGATAAGATGAATTACTTTAATACATTTAAAAAATAATATTCACAGAATAACATATTTAAAGCCATTTGTTCAGGTGTATGTACTAAAATTATTTTTAAAGTATACTGTTTTAATTAATGATTGCTCACTAATAATGTCTTGAGCTTTTCTCAAACCACTGGTCAGTGAAAAAGCCACTTCAGCAATATTGAACAAGGATTATCCCAGGGTGTACTGTAAATTGCATTAAGATATCAGAAAGAGTTCACCCAAGCAGCAAAGGTTGCTGCATCCTTGACTGTAATCAGTAGAAAGGAAGCAGAAGCTAAGATTATTTTTGAATTTAGTCAGTCTGTGGCAGGAAAAATCCTGTTAGTCATGCATTGATTTGGAATATTCAAGTGCAGCCTGTGTTGGTTTGGTGGAGAAGTAATCCTGATTTAAACGTTAAGCTTCTGAGGGCTAGCTTAATTTAAAGAAGATAAACCTTGGAATTGTATAAGGTATTTACTACAAAGAACGTGCACTATATTTGAGATACTGCTTAGCAGTTTAAAGAGCCCGAGGAATTTGAAGTTCTGAAGGCCATGGAAATGCTGGAGTTCAGTAACACTTTTTTACATATTCTGCTTGTCTATATGTAAAAATGAAGAATGGCTGTTCCATTAGACTGGTCAGGCTGGTCTCTCTCCAGTGCATCCATCTCTGTCTCATACTGGGGAGTCCAGAACAGGACCCAGCACTCCTGGTGGGGCCTTGCCAGTGGTTTTTTACCTCTGGGCAAAGATGGGATCACTTTGCTCTCTCTGCTGCCAGCACTCCTCCTAATGCAGCCCAGGATGCCATTGGCCTTCTTTTCAGCAAGGGCAAGTTTTTGGCTTGTGTTCAACTCATCTACAGGACACTCAGGTCCTTTTCTGCCAAACTGAAAAAAGCATATCTGTAGTAATGTCTAGCAGATCACTTTTTTTTTTTAGTGGAGGTCCATGGGATTCATGGTTAATAAATATTGTCAGTATATCATGATGAACTCTGTGATTGGCTTGAAACCACTGTGTCCTTTGACGAGAAGTGAAAATCTTACTTCTCAATTTGATTCACGTAGGTTTAAGTAGAATCACATAGAAATAATAATAATAATAAAAAAAATCAAAATCCTGTAATTTAGAAAAAAAAATCTGCTCTTTTTGATTTGCACGAAAAAGATCATGCCATCTGATATTTTCCTGATGTCATTACCAGGAGAATGGAATAAAAAGGTATTCCTATTTTTCTATATAGAAGAACAATATTCAGTGGACTGCAAGAAGCCGTTGAAATATTAAAAGAATATTTAGGAAGTTAGGAACTTTCGAAGGGCCACAGAAAAGACTAAATTCTGTAACCAAAACTGAAATTTTATTTATGTCAGTCAAGAAGTTTTCTATTTTTAGTTTGCTAGAATTATTATGTTTCTCTCTTATATCAGAGCAAAGGGTTGAGCACAATGATACTGACCTTTGTATTTCTACTGAATTTGAAATGCATACTCCCTTTTCAAAGAAATAAGATATGAAAATGAGGAGTGACTTATTATCTTTACAAGTAGGGAGGATCATCCTTTAGCTGAGGATGTGCTTCAGATTCCATATTCTGGATTTTCTTACAGATTCAGGATGGATGCAACTGAATATTTTTTTTGGAAATCCTCTTTTGTGTTATACAAGTTGTCTTTGCTGTACAGTAAAGCATACTCAATACATACAAAAAAATAGATATAATATCTAGATGCTGAGATGGCATCAATGTACTCTTTTTGAATAGAAAGGAATGGACAGAAAGGAGTTAAAGACATTTTATTCCTGCTTATATGGTTTCATATTTCATGATCTAGTCCAGCAGACTTAATGAAATTCAGAATGCTGACTACATATCCTAGAGAAACCCTACTGGGACATTAAGAGGAACAATAGCAAACATAAACATAAAGTCCCCTTCAGATTCCAAGTACAACACACCCATCACTTTCCATTTGCTTCTGTTCTCAAGAAACACAGGGAAAATGCTACACAATAATTTAAGATATTAATTAATAGCAAGATATCTAATTCTAGCAGCCACTATAAATGCATTTATATACAACAGTTTGCATCATTCTACTCTGTTCAGCTAGGCTGTCAAAAAAAAAAAAAAAAAGAAAGAATGAAACAAGATTTAGTATATTGTAAAACCATAATTTCATTCAACCTGTGGGAAGTTCTTGCATGGACTCAATATTTTTTTAAGGTAGGAAACTGAGCAGAGAAACAAAACCATCTATTTTAATCCAGGGAATATACAGACCATTCTGTGACACTCAAGACAACAGAATGTGTTTATTTTGAGATTAGCAGACATCCCAAACATAAAGGCAGTTTTGCCTCTTACATTTTCTGTGGAATTCTTTTAAGACTCATTTCTGAATGCAGAAAATAATTAAATAAATATGGAAATAATTATTCAAGCTAGTGTCTGAGTATTGTAGCCCAAATTTAAAGACAGTGCCTTGAACATAGCATGGTCTCCTAAATGAAAATTAGATGTAGTATATTTAAAGACTGCAAAGTCACAAAGCTCCCATTAGAAAAGTTTGATGGAAACATTGTAAACCTCTCTGCGCTATCAAAAATGAGAGACAGGAGGTAAAATTCTTTAATTTTTTTGTACTTTCCATTCAGCACTCCCTTTAGTCACCTCACTCCTCACCTTGTTTTCTTTGTTCTTATCCTTTGTTCTGCTGTTATTTATTAGTTCCTTTTTTTAAAGTGCCTTAAATCACCATATTTTCTTGCCTTTCTTTTTATGTCTCTGGTTTGATTTATAGATTACGTGCTGAATTTTGGAGTCAACTTTCTGTTTCAAACTCCCAGATGGAAATCACAGCAGTTGCTTTGTGTAAAAGCCTGAAGACCTTTACCTGAGATTTCCTTTCTGCTCCCTGGCCAGAGGGGCAGCTAAAGCAGCTGATGACTCTGCATCAGGGTCATGCTGGAGACATTACAGAGCAGGGGGGATAATCTGTCCTTGTGCCAGGGATCACTCAGGTTTCGTACCAAAGGCTCCATTTGAAATTCTTCTTCAAGTAGCCTAAGAACATTATTGACCATCCCATAAAGCTCTTGATTCAGTATTGCGCAGAAGGTGGAAAAATCAGAATCACTGCTGTGTAGGAGAAAACATTGCTTCCCATTTTTCCTCCAAAATTCTAAGGCTGGGAAAAACTTTGTCTGTGCTATTTCCTTCCTGTTGGTTCTTTATTTTTAAAAATGTGCTATTTACATTCTATTAAAACGTTGGTGAGAGAACCTAGAATATGAAATAGAGAATAGCTTCATTATTTCAGATAAAGCTGTAGAAGTAAACATGTATTTGTGTCATTACTCTGTATGCCAAGGCTCATTAGCTATTGCTAATTTGACTTGAGGCATTGAATGAAGCTGAATTGTTGCTCCAGAAAGAAGAAATTAACTCTTAGATACTTATTGTATGCATTAAACAGTCCAGAAAACTTCCTCACTACTGTTTTGTGTAAAAGAAAAAAAAATCCATCCTTTAAGAATACTTAAGGAAAGGAGAACCAATACTTAGAGAAATATATGTTTGACATGTTTATGGAGAAAATAAAACACAGGTAAGATGAAAATGGTATTCAGATACAAAGTTTCCAAGCTAAGCCCTAGGTCATACTAATGTTAACTGTGAATTGGTCTTGCAAGAAAGAAATTTAACATATAGCACACTACATGAGAAGAAGAGTTCTAGTTAATTACAAAGACCTTGCTAAAGTGATGCATTCTTGGTGCAGTAACTAAAACATACTTTCATATGTCAAGCAGGACAAATGTGTTATAAAATATTAAGCTATTCTCTTTTCTTTGTATGTTTTATTAACCAGATTAATTTTTAAAAATTCATCTCTTTGGTTGTGACATACTAATTGCTAAATAGTTTTCAACATTCTTTTCTCATCTTCCTCAAACTGAAGGGAATATATCTGCATTGCTTGAGATAACTGGGCTTAAACCATTTCATCTCATCCTCCCCCTAAAGCAAAGCTCAGGTGGAGCTGGTCCTTACCCTGTAAATGTATTTTCTTGCCAGGAAAGGCAGAAGTGAGCTAACGTATGAAGGGTGAAGATAATCTGGGCCTGCAGGAGAGGTTGGAATCCCACATTGATGTGATATTACAGATGCAGCTCTGTCCCCCTTCCTTTCTCTCCCAAAAGTGGAGGAAGAAACTGGGCTCTCACAGCAGGGAAATGCATAACACCTTAAAGGGAAAGGTTCATTCTGGAAACCTAGTGAGAGAAATCAATTGTAATCTATAACAGCTTTTCACAAGCAGCTCTTTCATGCATGAATAATAATATTGAACTCAACGAACACACTGGTGATTGGTTTCTTCAAGACAGCTAAGTGCTATTTTTCTTTTCTGCTTTGCCATTTCTGGTCAAGATAGTGCATCCTGTTGTTAAAGAACACAACTAAAATGTTCTAGAAACAACGGGTAATAATGTGGCAAGCTTCTGAATATGAAATAAATAATTGCTTATTGATTTATAATCTACTACAGCTCTTGTTCATCTGCATAGGTCCTGATGTTGTTACATTACATTCATGCTTTTCCAGCATAAAAACAGTTAACTGCCCTGGCCAGTAAATGTCTTGCTTCATGTTTCTAAGCTCCTTTGGCAATTCCAGTACTTATTTAAGGAGGACTGATTTTTATCTATGGCTTAGATTGCTTCCTTAAAAAGCACATTCTCTCTCTAAGCCAAATATTATATGATTGAATAGTGATGCTTCTGCTGTCCCAGCATTCTCTGGGTCCTAAATCAGAGTGTGACACGAGTGTGACTGGCAAAGCTACTGATACTGCAGTTATGAAAGTACATTTTTCAGAAATGTACACTGGCCTGCAATGTGTATTGTCATATTTCTCTATATTAGCATTGATTTTAAGTTACAGTCATTTCTTTTATTGCAACTTTCACAGGGAAATCATGAACCAGCTGCTAATATGTTATCTGTCTCTGGGATGCTTGGGCAGCTGAACCTAATATTAGTATTTCACTGACCTTATAAATTTTACCATGGGTTAATTTGTGTTTTGGAATGGATTTTTCCCCCCCAGTATTTAAGCTCTAAATCTTGTTTGATGTGTTAGAGGACAAATAACCTCTAATGAAACTGGTGGGACTGTCCCTTTCAATTACAAAGACAAAGGAATCAATGAGACTCATTTCACAGGTTGAATGAGGTTGGTATTACTTAACATTACAAAGAGGAACAATAATTGATGATAAATTATCAGCAAAATCCTATTGGATTATGCATTATTTTACTCATAGTGGTTTGAAGGATCAATTAAATTGTGTAGGAAGCTGAGAAACATGATGTTTTCTCAACTCTGCCTCATCTCTCAAACCATACAATGAGCGTGTAAAGCATACTTTTGCTTCTACTTATTTGAGCAAGGAAAAAATCAAATAATGTGTTTTCTATTTTTCGATATATGCATTCATGTGGACCATCAGCAGTGTCTATTATTCAGTTCAGGAATGCAAAGGAGAGGAAACATACAATTAAGAGACAAGTAATAAGATAAATTTCATATCCTGAAAAACAAAATCTACCACTTTGTAAGGCAATGAACAATCAGTTCAGTATCTTAATTTTAACTATACAAAAGAGATATGAAATTAATTCACATTTCTCCTCTGGCATTGCAAGTGCTAGTGCTGTTTTCCGAACTTTGTCAGATCTTTGGTAAGAAAGAATTAATAAATGTCCATTCACATTAGTCCTGGAAAAAAATTTCCACAAATGGTGGATGCCTGCTGCATCTTTCAGCAGTAAATGCATTGCATTAATTTCTTAAGCATTTAACGCTCTCCCTTTTTATTCGCACTCTCATGTGCTCTACAGCTCTTCCTGGTACTCCTTGCCTTACCAAGTGATCTCACCTTACAAAGGAGTAAAGAGAGCTCAGTGCCCAGCCTGGCCTCTGGGAAATGCTCATTTATGGCTTGGTCACCCAGAACTGCTGTTCCAAGAGCAGTCTGGAGTGATGCTCAAGTGAGCATTGCTGGATCTTTAGCCAGAGGCTAAAGAATTACTCCAATATCCTGCTCAGTTCTTGGAGGAAGACTCCCTGTTTCTGCCTCTGAGCTGGCTGTTCTATTTCCCTGGATATTTTCTTTGACTGTACAAACTTCAGAGGCTGTAGAGAATCAGCCTCATTGCTGACTTCCTCTATCAGGGGGACCTCCCATACTCACCACACAACCTCTACAGCTATTTTGTGATATCCTGGCTCTTTTACACCAGGAATGGGATAACAGTCCGCAGATAAAATCTCTCCATCCATGCAGCACAAGGGGGTTTTCTGTTGAATCTCAGTCAGGCTGATCAGCATAAAGGAAATGCTCTAATCAATACAGGCTAATTTAAGTATTCATTTGGACAAATTACTAGGTAACATTTTCTTCTATGAAATTCATCCCAGTGGGATTACCCAAACTTTGAAACCAAAAACTATGCACCTTTTCACCTGGGCAAATATTTTCAAGGTCTGTTATGGTGAGAGACATTATTTATTTTCTCTTCCCACTAGGACAAAAAATAGAAAGCTAAATCTGCAACCACATGTTTCCAAGGAATAAAATTCTGCCTTTGACTGACATTGTGATGTATTTATAATGTTGGCAAGTAGTATTTTAAGGTTTTCTGCCACCTGCTTTAAAGACTGCTGTTCCTTTTTTCTCTTAATATTCCTTGTGTAGTGGTGACAGCACAGCAAACTGTCAGTCACAATGAGCTCATGCACATCCTCCTGTCAGGATGGGTATGGAGCACTGTGGAGATCTAATGGAGCAAGGGAATGGAAATCAGAAGGCAAAGCCATCCCTGTGTGACTTTGAAAAGTCACTTAGCCTTTTTAAGCAGGAGGTGTCGCAAATTGACTTGTTCTCCCTTTTCTTGTCCAGGAAAAGATGTTAATCAACACTTCTACCTCTTCCACTTCTGTTTTCAGTTGGAATTCCTATCAGCTCCTAGCCCATTCTAACAACATTGGAGTTTTAAATCCTTATTTAATTCTTGTTTTAGAGAAGCATTTTCAATTCTCTTGTAGAGAGTAAGCTTTCAGAGGAATGCTTAAAATCTTTAAGAGAATGCATTTTAAAGTCATCATCAGGATACCAGAAAGCAAACTAGAACACAAAATCCGAACTGTATTTTTCTTTATTCAGGAGATCTTGTTATTTAGAGCTATTTTTTGTGGAATAATTATAATCATTTACATTTCTTTTGAATGACAAGCAAATGCATAATACAAAAATTGTAGAATTTTTTCATAAGAAACATAGAAAGAGCTTGGCTTCTGCATACTGTAAAATAATTGTTAAAACTCAGAAGTCTCTGAAAAGAAAAATAAAATTCCATTATCTCACTTAAATGAGAATAAGCTTAAGAAAGGTTAATTGCACTGTTCTGACTCCAGGCCATCTATCATCACACTGACAGAACTTTTTCTTCACTAGTAGGAGCAATGATATGGCATAGCAGTAATGATATAAATTGAATAGTCACTTTTTATGAAGATGTGTGCACTTCCAAAAATAATGCATTGGGATTTCCAAGCTGTGATAATGTAGGAAGTTGTGATTAGGAAAAACTGTGAGAAAGGATTTGAAATGTTCAAGTATATTTCACTGACATGAAATGCAGAAGCAATTGTATTTAATAACCACCTTTCAAAATTATTTCTATTTAGTGAGTATTTTGGCAGGTGTGCTTTCCTTTTCATCTTTGAATTTTTACCTTAATTTTTTTGACAGATTAGACTCATAAAGATTGGAAAATAAAAGGCAAAGCATCTAGGTCATCGAATCTACAATTAGCTCTGTACATTTCCTGGAAGAATAAAAAAGATTGATGTAAAGTATTACACAGTACCTGCTTCAAGAAAATTATTGTTAAATCTAGGATTAGTACTTCAAGACATTTATTTTGATGAAGGTATAACACTTTAAAGCAAAAGTATTTTCATATGTTAGCAGGTACAGTAAGGGGAGAAATCAAATCTATTGGACATGGCTTTAGCATCTCAAAATTTAGTAAATGTGAGAGACATTTATCCTCTAATAATGTAATCAAATGTGATCCAAAAAAAGAAAAGTGAATTCTCTACAGGGAAATGATTTCATTGTTGAAGAAATCTTCTATAATGTGCTTTAACTTTGGTCAGTCTGTGTTTGTAGAATCATTTCAATGTCATGGTGGAAGTCATGGGGAGAATGCCTATCCCAAATTCTGGATAACCAACATAATTTGGATCCAAAAACCAAACAGCAGAGAAGAAAACCATGGCCATGCTAAAGCTGAGCGATAGCTCTGCTCTTTCTGAGTGTCAGCTGCCTCTTCTCCCACATCCTTGGAAAGTGCAGAGGTAAGGGCATGGTCAGGGCGCCATCACATCCATTTTTCATCTGCACTTCTACCAAATGAATGCAAACCAGCAGAGTCCTTCTGTTCATTCTAAAATAGCTTCAGGTATTTACCACACAAAGGCACGTTCTTAAATATTTAAGCATTTCTTAAATTATTTGAGGCTTTTCTAATTAAAACCAACACATTGAATCCTAATAGTTTATTCCTTGGTGCTGCCCAAAGCACTGATGTAACACCCCCAGGTAAATCCACTATCACCAGGAGGTCCCAGAAAGCTGCAGTGGTTTAAGTTTACCTTGATTTCAGTGTGACACCTTGCCTAACGTGGGATTTATGGCAATGTTATAGTCAGGTATCAAAGCCATGAGTATTTCTGTGGCTAATTTTATGTTGCAGAAAAGTTGTGCAGCCTGTCAAGGACAAACCATTAGTAGAGCTGTATTCAAAAGGAAAACATGATTCAACTCTGTTTTCTGCTGTAGCAGCATCAAAAATCCCTGCTGCTTTTGGCAAACCAATTAAATTTACACTGAGTGCCTCTGAAAATCCTATTTCGGATGCTTTAGCCACAATTTAGCAGTTTTGTTCAAACACACTGTTGTCAGCAGTTGGTGTTCAAGCATGTTTGCAGGAGTGTTGTGTTAGACACTGTAACTTAGTTTTGTGCACGTGTGTGATGCTGTACCTTTTTTTCTATTTTATCTTCCTGCTCTCTGTCAGAGGAAGGGAAGGACTCCAGTGTTTCACTGCCATGTCCTCATAAATTCTTTGTGAAAGTAGGATTATGGTGTAACACAGGGCTTTGTCAGCCACCACCAAGATCTCTTTTAACTTGCCATCCTGTGGATGTGAGAGGTTGAGTCTTCTAATAGGAACAGCCAAGGCAGGCTGTAAAACTTACCCTTTCCAATTATTTTCTTCATTAACCACAAACACTTTTGTCTCCACCACAATTTTCACACCCCAGCTCTGTTTCTGTTTTTCCAAAGTATTACTTTTCTAAACTCATTTACTTTTACACTACTCATCAATCCATCCCCTGTATTACCTTGCAAGCCCAGTAAGAACCAAGCTCACCCAGAAGAAATGAATAGCATATGTTGAGAGGTATTACCTGTCACTAGGGGGGAAAAAACACCCAACTGCCAACAATTCCTTATGCTGTAATTTTGTTGGCTTACAACACAGGGAAACACCTTTAGGAAACACTAGCTATGGGCAGATATTTGGATGATTAATTAGAGAATGAAAGTAAAGTAAAAAGAAAAAAAGACACTGTAGATTTGTAAGTGTGTATTAATAAATTACAACCATGAAGGTATAGATAGACAGAAGTTTTGTTCATATCTGAATTCTTCCTAGAGTGCCTCTAAATATTTTTCCCAACCAGAATATTGTTTCAAAAAGTGGAAAAGTAATGTGTTTTTGCAAACATATGTTGCATAGAAAATTTGTGCAAAAACTGGAGGTTATTTTGGATTTCCTTTTTTTTTTTTTTAGTAATCTTTTACATGCTTAGCCAGGGCACAGAAACAATATCAAGCAAAACCAGTAAATATTTGAAGATACAGCTGAAATTTGGACACTAAATGGCTAAAACTATTTTGTGAACGCAAGGAATTCATAAAGCAAAAAGAGGAAACGAGATGCAAATGTTAAATGAAGGTGCATCTCTACCAGTCTCTCAAGTCATCTCAACAATAGTAACAAAATCCTAGCTGAAGGTCAGGTAAAAGCTATTTATTGCTGCTTGTTCTTTTTTTTTTCATTTACTAGGCATTTCTGAATATGGATTATGAATTCTGACCACAAATTTCAACACCCTTTTCTATTTTTCCTCCACCTCCATGTGACACATTTTTTTTATCAGTACTGGAACATATTCTAGTGAGCTTGAAGTACCCGACAGCTAGCAGGCAGGTTGAATAAATTGTTGCTTTGTGCCTGGGGGTCCACATTTCCCTGACTCCTTCTCTTTTTTCGCCCAGTCCTCATTTCCCTGTCCTGTCAGCTGTTGCAGAATTCCATTTTTAATACATCATGTGCAATGTGCACAAGACTCTGCATGGGCAGGGTCGTCTTTGTATTCAGGTTTTACCCTTCTAGCAGAACACATCACAAGAGCAACAGTAATATTTTAATATTCTTAGCAAGGTATTGTACATGTACAAAATTTGGAGGTCATGTGCTGCCTAATACTGCGTTCTTTTAATCCCACATTCACTTCAGTGTTAGAAAACCAGGTAATTGTGCCTTGGCTTTGTTCTGGAGTGTCCCTTTGATCACATCATGCTTTAAGGAGTCTATATGCCAACAAATAGGAGTTGTCTCTCTGACCTTGAGGAAGAATATTGTCCCTTCTCAGTGGTGTAATGACTTCTTTTTCCTACATGCCCAGAAGGATGCAGCTTGTATACAGCAAGAACTGTATTTCTAGCAGATTATACTGACAGGCAGTAGCTATCTGTTTCACATGCCACAATTTTGCTAGCTTAAAACTGCATTTTTTTCTCTCTGAGTGAATATAATGTTGAGTTTGGGTTTCTATTTGCTGTGGCATTATACATTCTCAACTTAAAAACATGTGGACATGGACATTAAAACAATTTTCAGTTTACTCCTATTTATCACATCAGGATTTTTTAGAATTTGTCCGGTGTGGCACGTACCTGTAACAGAGTAACTCTGGCAAAACCTTGGGCTCTTACTTGCTGGGAGTCTATACTCCAGTGAGAGGGAAGGTGTCCATGGCATTCAAATATTTTCCAGGTCTTGTGCAGCATGGCTAAGTGCAGAGACTTAGAAGCTTTTGGTCATAAACTCTTATCTGTACTCATTTGCTCTGGCAGCCCAAAGCCTGTGCAAGTGGCTTATGAACGTTTAAGTGGGGGTATCTGGTGCTGGTCTCCTCTCAGGCTCGATGTATGCAGCCTGGGGGAAGCAGAACACTCTCAAAGATGTGAAGGGAGTGTCATTCCTGATCCTCCAGTGTGTGTATGATCCCGGGGATGGCAGGATGAGCAGAGCTCAGAACTTGGCTGATGGGAGTGACTGACTGAAACTGAGGGACAGAAGTGAGCTGTGGAGTTTCCCCTGTGCTGACTTAGAAAAAAAAACATGACAATCACATGGCAAAGCAGTTGCTACTCTCACCTTTCTGTCCTCATGAAGCTGCATGTCAAGCTGCTATGACCTATGTGCAGTAGCCTTTCACATTGACACAATGGGCTCTAGATGTGACATTTGTGAGCTGATGCATTTTTAGTCTAGGCATCAGCGAGAAGAGATGGATGGAGCTGATGGGAAATAAACAGATAAGCTTCCCTGCAGTAACGTATCTGCACTCATAAATACAATTCTTGGGCCTCTTCTTGTGCAAGGCTGACTAATGACTCCAAAAAGTCACTTCTGCTTTCTGTGGACAGATATGAACAAATTCACTACATCCCTGAGCTATGTGTTGTAATGTAATTTCTGAAGACCACGAAGATTAGTTTCAGTGCTAGTTGCATTTCATAATGAACTCTTAGAAAATACAGTTTTGACAGTCCTGACTTCTGTGATGTATCAATTCAAAACCTCATTTGTCTTGCCTGAGTTTATTGTAAGTTGTAATTTAAGAGAGATCATCTCTCTTTTATCAATTGTGTTTTTATCAGTTTAATGTTATCTTCACCAATTCATCTTCTGCCTTCTGTAAGTTATGTTGAAAACAGTAAGCTTTTTCTGCAAGGTAATTATATCTACAGATTATTTTCAAGACTTTTATTTCATTTTTTGTATGTTAAATTGTTGTACAGAGGGCACTTTTTGGGGTCTGGGATTTTTTTTTCAGGACTGACAGTTTCAATTCACCTGAAATTTCCACTTTTAATCCACTGAGGACTGTCTGTAGTATATGTATGTGGCTTATCATTCATCTTGTTTCTGGAGAGATTTTTTTTTTTTAATTTACTTTAGAACATACACAAAAATATTGTTAAAGGGCATTTTTATTTGTGTATCTGCAAGCTTTGCTGTAAGAATTAGTCCACTTAAGTCTTGCATCTAAATTTCTTCATGGACAAGGATTCAATTTTAAAACTCTTAATGAAAAGAACATAAACATCAAAGTCACTATTTAATATAATTAAAATAGGTATGTGGTTTGTTAGTATATTGTTTATTGCAAACCTCACTAAATAAGAATTAGGAGTTGCTTTAAGAACAAGGAAGACTGTAACACAATTTCCTGTATTAAATTAGTTGAAGGAGGAGGATATCAGTAACAAGAACTATGGATGAGGTTTCTCTTGAAAAAAATAATTTAGAAAAAAATAGCAAATCAGATTGAAATTTAAGTAAATAATACTGCTTTGAAAATTTTCTTGGTAAACAGAGATGTCAGATCCATTATTGTAAATTACTTCAATATTAAGTGGTCTGTAATTGTAGGTGGAACATGTAGAAGATTTCAGAAGGATGAGCTAGACAAACATGCCTTATAATTATATTCAGAAGACTGCATCTTCTTTCCTTAGCATGCACACTAATGAGAAAAAAGCATTTAGGACCATCCAACTTAAAGTAAGAGAAAACTACTTCAGCACCCTTAATAATCCTTTTTATAATTTTGCAGCTGTCTATGGTTCTTATAGAATACAGAAGATGAATTAACTCTAGCAAGTATTTTATTATGAAACATTGTTATAAATTTTGTCACACAAGCTTTAACTGCTCGAGACTCTTTTTTTTTCATCTTTTTAAAATGGGTAGAAATTACATTAACCACTCATAGTCTATACTAAAAGAAAGTTGGAACAATCTAAACTTAAAAGAATTCTTACTTTTGTACATAACTAAAGTTTTCCAAAGCAGGTTTATGGTCTTTCTCCTTGAGGAAAGACACACTATATTTTAGGATTTTTTTATTAATGCTTCAGCATGAGTTGGGATTTCAATTGCTTGCATATTTTCTAGAATTTATAATTTCTGAGCAAAGCAGTGCTTTTCTTCTTCCCCAGTCATCTTATTTAAAGGTCATTTTGAGACACTGACACTTTTTCTTGTCAAATTTTTTGACTAAATTCTTTATGAGATAATGGAAAACTTCTATTGATGTCCACAAGGCTAAATTATCTCTAAGGGTGAAGTATTCTTTAAGGACATTTTTGACACTGTCAGCTACATAATTGGTTCACATGTGTGGAGCTTCTCAGCTTAGCACCATCTTTATTGTAGAGCCTCTGCTTTCAAAATGCTTGTGTAACACTTTTTAAGCAAGAGAAGATTAGTTTAAGCCAAAGAGAATTTCATTTGACAGAAACATATCTTGAACCTGGTTCCATAGTAGTAGTTTGAAGTATCTTATTTTGGATAATTATCTTGGATTCCCAACTTTTACTACTGTATACCTTTCAATTTTCATATATTTAGAGATAATGAGGGACAGTGAGGGAAAAAATGATACAGTATCCATTTTTAAGATGCTTGGATTGGTTTTGGCATTGCATGAGGTAGAAACAACTTAAAATATTCTACATGAGCATTTTGTGATATTTAAGTCCTACTGCCTCATTTTAAAAAAAAATTCATTAAAGCTTTATTTTGTGCCTGAAAGCCACAAGATATCTTCAAATCCCAGCTGCAGATCTGTGACATCTGGTTTTGGTTTTGTGTTTAGGGGGCTGGGAGCAGGCCCCACAGCTAATGGGAGAGCTGTTGCTGTGGTCCTGTTCTCCAGGAGAGGGATGGCCCAAACTGCACCCCGTGGCTGGAGCAAGAATGAACAGTCCAATGTGACATTATTCAGCATATATGGCATCTTAATAAAATTAAAACTGGAGGCTAAACTACTGTTAGTTACTGCTAGCTGCAGCAACATACATTGCTCAATACATACTGAGAATTAGGACCTAATTTTAATGAGAATAATGATATGTTCAAGCTTTGCAGTTTTATCGTTTCTAACTGGTAATTATTCTATTCCATAGTAATGCTAATACTGGAAAATCAGGAATAAAAATCAATTCAATGTATTGGAATCACTTAAAAAAACCAAAAAAACAAAAAAACCAAATGAATAAGAAAACTATGTGCACATTTCTCAGAACAAAATGTACAGTGAGGTCATAGTCTGAGTGATGAAAAACTTTATTAGACTTCCACTAAAACTTTTGGATGGACATTTTGTGCAACACACAGTAGAGATATTTTAAAGGCTGTAACAAATTAAATGCAGCCTTGCTCCTGTCTAGTGAGTAGAGCACACATATGGACATACCTGTGCATTCTGCTTTATCAGCCAAGAGCCATGACAAAGCAGTTATGGTATGGTTTGAGTGAATAATATGGCCTTTGAAAATGTCTTGGTTAACAAAGCTACAACCATTATAGAGATTCTTGTAAATTACTTCAATTTTATATTTGGTTTAATTATAAATTCTTATAGCCATGTAGACTGTTTCAGAAATAAGTTTCTGTATAAAATGTCTAGCAGAATTTTATTTAAAATAATTCCCATAAAAAGAGTACTGAATAATAAATTTTTGTGTGTGGATTTCAGGCAAACGAAGTGCACTAAAATAAGATGGTTTTGAGCAGTTAATTCAGGTATTTCAATTGTAAAGAGAAAAAATATTGTTGCCACATTAATGTTTTTAATTTCTGTAGATTTAAAAGGGTTGTTCAGGCAGGAGTGGTCAGCACGCTGCAACTGATCACCATATTTTAGGATTCTTGGCTCTCAAACCTCAAATTTTTTGTTGGGTTTTTATTTCTTTATTTGTTGTTTTTTTGTTTTGGTTTTGGATTTTTTGTTTGTTTGAGTTTTTTTTTGTTTGCTGTTTTGTGTGTTGTTCTTGGGGGTTATGTTTGTTGGTTGGATTTTGGTTTTGTTTGTTTGTTTGATGTTTGGTTTCTGTTTGTTGTTGTTGTTGTTGTTGTTTTTTCGGGTTTTTTTGGTCAAAGACTATTTAGGGTAGTTTATCAGCTTCATAGCTTGAGAAAAATTCCTGACAAAAATCTGACCAAAAATTAGTCTTCTTTTTATGCTGACTTTTCTTTTTCTTTTTTTATTTTCATTTTGATTTAGAGCATCACAACTCTCTTCATTCTTCATTAATCCTTGTTACCCTTTATTTTCAAATTCTGCCTTATGATTTTCCTGTCTACAGTCCTCATCTGTGTGCTTGAGAGAATAGCATGTGCCCATGATCTTTTTATATGAGGATTTGGAGAAATTCTCAAGTTTCAAAGAAGAATAAAAGAAAATAAGGATGTTCTGCTGCCAGAACCAGAAGTTTTGCATGGAGTACTATTTCAAGAATATAAACTTGGAGGATGGTTTTGAAGGAACCTTGTGCTGGCACTGAAACACAGACTAAAAGGTTTGGCTCCTGAAACTATTCAGATGTACTCTAGAAAATCTTAAAGCTGTTAACTCTCCCTTACAAGAAGGCTGAAAAATTCTGAAATTACTGGAAAATGTTGGCTATTTCCAAGTTCATATGTTCCTATTTGACAAGCCATACCACTTGGCTATGTATAAATTAGACTTGTAATGAGTTGTGGTTTGCCAATGAAAATGAAATATTTGCTACAGCTGTAAAATGCTGATGCAGAACTTCACAAGTGAATACAAGGCCAAATATCCAATTCAGCAGAGTAGGGCGGTTCAAGTTCAAAAGCACATGCTTCTATCCTAGCACAAGTTTTATCCAGAGGCCTTAGTACTTCTGCAAATACTAATCAATCAATTCTTCTGTGTTGCAGAACTAAAATATATTCCTGTACACCTAAAAATATTCCCTTACACTGCTGAATCCTTACCTTTGGAATCTGAAGCACTGGAGCCAAGTCAGTATTTGATAGCAAAGATTTAGAATGTATGCCCAAAGCCATTCACATTTCTATGTTGCAGTCTGAAAATATGTTAATTTTGAGTCATAATCTTCATAATGTCTACAGTCTCCACTCATAGCCTTCCTTTAAACTGGATGCATACTTTGGACCCAAATATTCTTAGATTTGCTTAATTATTTAAAGCCAATACAAATGAAAATTGTTATTTCTTCCTGTTAAAATTCTGTTGTTTAAAATCAATCTGGCTGTATTGGTGCAATTTACAATTATTAGTATTGGCTTCAGCAACAGTTGATGCAGTGACATCTACAGTCTACATTAAACAAAACATAAAAGTGGTTTTAAATCAGTTTTCAAACCCCATTTTTTTCCCAATCTTTCTTTGAGGTTAACTTTTAAAAGCCAATATGATGAGCTGGAGTTAGTCACAACATAAAGTTCAGACATCTCCCTGTAGCTGCAAATTTATTAGGTTGTTCCATGCCTCTATCAAGTATTTTGGTTATAACTCCTGTTGAGTTCCAGAAGTTCTGAGTTCCCTCTTCCTATTTCAGCTGGGGGTTTTGTTTGTTTGGGGTTATTTTTTGTGCCATTTTCTAACCTGTGACACAGCAAGTTACACCTCCTAATTTCTGCTCTACGTTGCCTTGTACTGCACAATGAGCACAGCGAGCATGGGAGTATATAGAAAGTTACATAAAATCTCAGAATCATGAGTTTAAATAGATCTAATTGAAAACAAATCAAGCAGCATTATGGGTTACAAATATCAGGTTACTCTGGGGATTTCTGTGTGTACACTGCCCAGTTTTGCTGTTGTGGTGGCACTTCAGGTTCAGTAAATGGCCCTCACAGAGTGAAACTGCCAGCATATGTTGTAAGCAGAGAATTATGTCATGTACTGTTAGGGCTGATAGGCTAAATTACAGATAACTGGGAATGGAGCCACAGGTGGCCTTGCAATTTCTGCTCAGAGTGGAGCAGCTAGTTACAGGAGAAGCTATCACGTTACAAAACAAGACGTTAGGTGTTTGTTTCCTTTTCTTCTCCATCTATTTCCTTGCTATAAACAATTAGTAAAAAATCCCAGTATATATTGCATTTATTTATATATATTATATATATATTTATATTTCTGTATAAGTAGGTACTACATTCCAAGAAAATGATGTGAACTTCTCCAAAGAGAGGAAAAGAACAAATTGTTAAACAATCCCTGCAAAAATAGAGTGTAGAGGATTTGAGTGAAGAGACTTGGTTAATTCAATTGAGGACAAATCTTTCTGTAAAAAGTCCTCCAAATATGTAGTCTGATAAACCAACGAACTTCATGTTAAATGAATAAATTAAATGGCATTAAATGTTTAAATGAATAATTTAAATTAAAACTGAAATGGCATATACAAAAATCTGCCATGTGGCTTGCCCTGGCTGTCCAGTTAAGTGTGAGCTGTGTGAAGAAAGGTAGAGGATGGAGAGAAGGAGAAAATGAGGAAAAAGATGAGGGAGTAAAAACAATGATGAGCAAAGGGAAGAGCTCTGTGCTGTTCTTAGAGGGTTTTCTCTCCCTTCATCTTTCCAGATGTCATAGTGATGTGGGATTGAAATCTGCCCTGAGGTTTGTGAACCAAATGCTTTTCATTTCTGTGAAGTTTGTTTACATTAGAGTTGACTGTGGCTTCTCTTTGACTGATTTTTTTCGTTTAAAACTCAAATTCATGAAGTCCAATTGCATAGCAAAAGCTAATGATAGGTCTTGGATTATGGTGGGGGGAAAAAATCCACTTTTAGAGGCTGTTGTTCACTCCAAAACCAGTGGGAATGCTGAAGGTGTCCTAGTACAGCAAGGCTGATATTTGTTTATGCAATGTACATTGAGTATACACTGAAAAATCTGAAAAAAAAAAAAATAAATTTTGAGGCAGCCCTCTGGGCTTGTGTTAGACATTTTTGAGCCAAACTGCAGCAATCCGCAGAGGACAGAAAGAAACAAGAAGTGCCAGGAATGCTCTCACCTATTTCAAGGGCCCCACAAAAAATCAGATTCAGGCAGTTAGTTCCCAGTATGAGCTTCCATCCCTTGCCAATGTGTCAGGTTGGTGCCTGTGCAGGTGCACACCCTTCCCAAGGACTGCCACTCACACTTTGCACTCACTCACCTCCTTCGTGGCACTTTGGGTCTTTATTTTTGCTCATGTCAAGCCTTCACTTTGAAAAGACAGGAGTACCTACTTTGGGAGGCATGGGCAGGCTGTCATACTGCAGACTTTACAGGCTTCATCTTTTACAGATTACAGACTCCTTATTCACTGCTGTGAAAATGCACTACATGCAAGCCCAGTAGGTTTCAGAGGGTAATTTTGCAAAAACCTTCCATTTATACCATATCACAGCCATATATACTTTGATTGTATGCTAATCTTTATTAGCAATATAATTTTTATACTTCAAAATTAGTATTTTATCTGAAAAGCTATCAAAATTTCTGTGACTGCTACTATTTTTCAAATAGTAATAAATTTTTATTTTTAAGTGGTTATTAGTTGTTTTGTTTTGTTCTTTTTTGTGGAGGTTTTTGAAATTTTAAACCATTGTCTTAGCTGGCATAATTGAGAAAGTCATGTTAACAGCTTTCATCTTTAAAATAGCTCTGAATGCACCTAGAGGAGCTGTCAACAGAGCAGGGATCTGTGAAATGGATCAGACAACTGGTCCCCATGTAAGAAGTGACATTGTTAACTTAGCTAACATGGAAAACACAAAAATTGGGACAAAGAAAAAAGGAAGAGATGATGAACAGATTAGACTTACTAATCAGAGAAAAAAAATTCTGTGGGAAGCAACACCTGAAGTCACTGAAACCATTTTAAAGCAGTCCAGTTGTAATCATTTGAATAAACAGGGATTTATACTCATAATTCTGAAAGGTGATAATCATCACTCCAATCTAATGAGAAAGTAAGAAAATCACTCTCATCTGCCCTTAACAAAGTTGAGGTTCTTTTCATTTTGTTTTGATTATTATTCCTTATTTTTGTGTTATACATGATACATCCATCTTATATGTAAACAATTTTGCTACATAACTCTGCCTCTTAGAAATTCATCTTTTCTATATCATAATTTACTATGTGTAATGCTGCTACTAGAGAGGAGAATTTGGTCATTACAGTCACAGTTTTTGTTAAAACTGCATCTTATACTTTAATGTACAGTTTTTTTATTCCCATAACAAACTTCTACCAATAACTGAATTGTACATTTACATTTTATGGGTATTTCAATTTTTTGAAGGAAAATGATTCAGCATTAGATGTCTTTAAATTTTGATATTTTAATCTTTAAAATGGTCGCTTGGCTGTTTTTAGTTTTTTTCTTGGTTATTTCACAAGTTCACTTTCAATTATTTTCCATAAAAATGCTTCTCTTTATGATAGATAAAAAAATATCAACAGTCCAAATAATAAGCAAGCAGTGCCTTACCAAAAACAAATCAATATTGGAAAAAATACTAAGAACTATAAGGAGAGTATTGATTTTATGACTGAGGTTATAAATTTCAAGCAGCTCATATACTTAGGAATGTTTATTTTCAAGTGTCCTAGTTATTATGAAATTGTTCTAAACACCAGTATATTATGATTGGGATTTTTTAGTTTAGAAAGAGTGGAACTCATTAAAAACACACACTTTTGGTTTTCAGCTAATTTCCACATCTGTGTACAGTAGGACAACATGAAATATAAAGTAAAATGCTGCCCCAAATCAGCTGAGAATGTAATTTTTGGTTTCAAATACAAACAAAAGTCAGGAACGGTGGCCTGTGTTCCTACTATTGCTGTATCTCAACCCACAGAAAAACATACTAGATGTGTTTGAGTTTTATTTCACTTGAATGTAGAGTTTGCATGTGGTTTCAGGCAGTTTTTTAGCCCCATGTTATGACATATCAGCTAACAATGACACTTTTATTTCTGTACCTCTATTAAAGATACAACATTTTTAATTCCATCAGCTCAGGGCTTAAATTAGAGTTTGAGGTAAATGTTTTCATTTAGCTTATTGATTCTGTTCCAATTTAGGAGATTACCCCACAGCTCTAATTCACCCAAAGAATCTCACTGGGGAGATTTTCAAAGGCACAAATAGAAGTCAAACCACTAACTTCCATTGACTGCTGAAAATTGTATTACTGCCTTCTCTCTGGATACAGAGAAACCCAGTTCCCATTGTTCTCTTAATAGGACAGAGCATCCATCTTTCTCAAGTAGGCTTTGAAAATGTTGATCAAAGCAGAGGAGGCCAGATGCTCACAGTTTGCTACAGATCCAGTACAGTCAGTGAATTATTTGCACCATTTGGGACACAAGCCATGTCATTGCTAAAATTATTATAAAATACTTTGTCTCCTAATAATGGGATTCAACACTGGAGAATTAAGTTTTCCCTGAAAAAATGGAAAACTGAAAAAGTTAAAAAAACCCCAAACAACTGATTCATTAACATCAATGACAACTGCCTAATAAAATTGTCCTTCAACTGAACTATTTTCTTATTAGGCTGTGAGACATTGACCTTGATTCTTGTTCTGAAGATCAGTATGGAAAGACTGCAGAGGAAATGTCCTCACATGCTTGGATGAAGATATTGTAAAGCCTTCACTGCATTGCAACTTGGGTTGGCAGGAGCAGAAAAAGTGTAAGCAGGATCTTATACCTGCTTTTAGACATTTTGTCATAGTTCCTTTTCTCTGCCCATCTGCCAAGATAGTTTCCCACGTTTCTGGTGCCACCCACCTCAGGAAAAAATAGCTGATTTTGTATTCCAACAACATGCTCCGTTCAGCAAGCATGAAAAGAAAGCAATTTCTTTTCTTAAATGAACAGAGTGAATACCAGGAATATCTCTATCTTCTGGGATAAATTTCATGGACTTTTAGATGCTTGGTAAGCTGGCTTCAACTTCTAGCTCTTTAAGCTGAACTGTGGCACAGGGGCAGTTTACAAAATATATGTTTAGCTCATGTTATCTACTCAAAATCACCTGCTGAGATAATGCCACACTCACCTGGGTTTCTCATCATGAGTTATTCACTCGTGTTGGCACAGTTCTCAGCTCAGCTACCTTTTCCTTTACACCTCTTCCAGGCAGTCCCTCACTTCTGAGCAGGGCTTGGTTAACTGGAGGCAGAGAGGAAGGAGATGAGGAATGATAAGCTGGAAAAGTGATATACTGGAAAGAAGAGGGAGTAGTACACTGAGATAGAGGATAGAAAAGTTAGAGATCAGTGGAAAGGAAAATAAGATTTCAGTAAAGAGCCCATTGGAAAAAAAATGAAATACATTTTAAAAGCATGAATAAGAAGAAAAAATGCAACAAGCTGTGTATTTGATCTTGGAATCATAGAAATCCAGGTCTTCTCTGAATGTTTTCTTGAAACCCACTAAGATTATATTTTAAATATGTGCGAAAAAGTAAATATAGAAATGCAAATCAGGCCTGACAGATTAGCCAAACAATCAGTTTTTTGAAAAGCAGAAGGCCCACGACAGTTTAGCAGTTTATTTTGAGAGCTGAGTAGGATGGCATATTTTTACATTAAACAATATTCACTTTAGTTTTCTTGTGTTTATTTTTGTCTGAACATATCATTATAATTCTCCATCATTCAGTAAACAGTCCTACATTTGCCTGAATTAATAGGATAAATATTGCCAGTTTGTTAGAACAGATAATGATAAATGACTTGAATACATTAAATATGTTTGGGACATATTTAATCCATAAGCTTGATGTTAAAAGCGCCAACATTATCTTATAAAATTTTACTATCAACATGGTCTGGGAAGCATTCTTGTGGTAGTCTCATATGGCTTCTCATTTATGCTGACATAAAACACTGGCTGTGTTGAAATATCAGCTCACATAGAGCTATGAAGAGCTGTTAGTTGTGCAGTCACACATAAAAATGCTAAATAATCATTAGAAGAAGGCACACACTGGCTGCTGGTGTGGAATCACAGCAGTAAGAGCCAGAGAGTCTTTAAAAGCCTGGAGAACTGTGGTTGAGGGTCCTGAGAGCACTTGAGATGCGCTCAGGGGTTTTGCTGCTTTAGTGCCAGAGCTAAGAAGGCATATTGAGAGACGTGATGCTTTCACAAAAGCAGTGCTTCCTTCACAAGGGGTGTGTTGGGATCCAGATCTGCTGGTGCTTTTTGCTGTTAAAGAAGACTTAGTTCTCTATTGTGCAAAAGCAACTTGTGGCTGTAGGAGGAGGTGGTGCAAGAGGGGACTCGACTTGCTAGCCTGTGGTAGCACCAGCATCACTCAGGCGCCCTGGGCCAGCTGGGGTTGGAGTGCCTTGCTCTTCTGGTCCTTAGCCTTTTGGCTATTTTACTTCATTTTTTTCCCAATACTGACTTTAAATACACAAACTCTCCTGGCATGAAGGACAAGGTGTCATCTCCAGCTCAAACAGCAGCATTTAAGAGATGTTGTCTCATTAGGCTTTAGCCAGTTACAATGTCTGACATGTCTAGGTTGCTTCCCTTGCCTGAGTGAAGTTTGGAGGTATCTCATAGGAACTCACTTTGCATTTTTAACAGCAAGAACAAAATACCTTATTACATGCTCCTAGATCAGAGTTTGTTTTGTTTTTTTTTTTCATTTACTTCCTGATGGACTTAAAGCATCTATTATAAACAATGAGAAAAGAAATGTGTTATGAAATAAGAAAAAAAAAAGTCTTAATTCTCATTTTTCTCATAGCAAGAGAAAGCTAGAAATGCTTTTCCCACAGCACTGCCATCTAGGCCTGTAATGGGGAATTTTTTGTATAAGTCATAGTAGTTCCTGACTTAACTTTACAGGCTTTGTCTAATGCCTGCTCTTCTGCAGCCACATGGAAAAAAATAAACCCAGGAAAATTGTAGTCTCTGAAATAAATCAAATTCAAAGTCTGTGTTGCCTTGAGGGCATGAGAATAGATGGCAAATTAATAGGGTACATGGGTGAAAAAAACATACTTTTTGCATCAAAAAACTGATCATCTCTTTTCCAATTTCATCAAGAAGAATTTATTTCTTGTAAATGGCATATAATTAATGAGAATATATGTAAGGCTGGTTGATCCAAACCAAGATCAGTTTACTCAAATGTACCTTTAGTAAAGACTAGATAATATGTATCAGAATTGCTTTCTAATTGTGCAAATCCTGCTCTACTTATGTTTTTGTGTTTGAGGTTTTTATTAGCAGAGGTATGTATGCATAGATGCTGTACATTTACTTAGAGACTTGTGTGTATCTTTGCATGAAGAACACATTTGTTTTTCTCTACCACCAAAAACATAAAATGTGCCAGCAAAATGTGTAGTGTTATGGTTGAGGATTTAAAGACTTTAACATGAGGAAATTAAGAAACAAACATATGCCCTCAGAGAAATGATGACTTTTAAGACTCAGTCATGCTGAACCATGAAGTCTTTAGGGGAGGGGTAATGTTAATTTATATGATTATACAGCACTGAGTGCAATGCTGGTGTTCTATAAGTAAACAAACAAACAAAAAAAAACCAGGTATGTTAGAATGGTGAAGATGGCAGATTTTTTTTCAAATGTATACATTTGAATGATTAAAAAAGTTGGTCCTGAGTCAGTCTCAGGATCTTTGTTCAGTTGATGTATTAATTAGATCTGTATTACAATCAAAACAAAAGAAAACTCAGCCAAGCTGATTTGGGAACTTGAGTGTTTCCCCAAGACTGCAGGGGTACAACGGTGTGTGGGTCTGTTCCACACACACACTGCTGAATTACATGGTGTGCCCTTCCCTTCACAGCACTACAATGTTTTCATGGCAAACATTGCTACATCTGAGCTGATCTCCCTGGAGCTTTGGGAGTTATAAGGCTTGTAAAATAAAACTTGGGTAATGTTTAGCTTTAATGAGTTCTATAACTGTTGTCCTGTCATGCCCCGAAGTCTCTGTACAGCTGCCTTGCAGAGGCTCCTCAATAGCCACCAGATTTAGTTTTTCTTTTCGAAAGGTAGACTGTCGCAGAAGTGCATCAAAGGCAGTGTAAGAACTGTATGTGGCAGCTATTTAGGTAGAGCTCATACTGCAGAAATAGAGACCCGTTTTGTTTTGCAAATTTGATAAAGATGCCTTAAAATCAAGGACTCAAAAGGGCAGCTCACTACCCTCCATGATAAGAGAGGCTGAGCCAGTCCTTGTGTGACTTTGAGGAGGGGATGACTCTAGAACCTGGTGCACAGCCAGGCTCTTCCTTGTCAGTCTGTCCTCCTTTGCACTAAACCAGCACCTGACTTATGTGGTAAAAAAGCTTTCCCAGGTCATCAATTTCCAACACAGTCAGTGGTAGTGTCCTTTGAAGTGACAGAGATGTCCCTGTGTAAGGAAATGGCTGTGCACAAGAGTACCTGGCTTTTCAAAGGACAGCTGCTCTTCCAGTGGGAGAGGCTGTAACTTTCATCATGTCTTTGTGAATGAATGCAGAGGAAATTTATTTCAAACCCTCCTTGGAAGCTCTAAGACGCTGTAGAGAGCTCTGTTACCAGGTAAAAGAAGGTGAAGTCTCTAATGAAGGGAGAGAAAACTTTAGGAAAAAAGTTCTGCCTATTATGGATAAAAAGCTCAGTGTAAGCTACTTGATCCAAGGAAAGATCTGTGCAGCTAACTGCAAGTGACTTTTATCTATGGTGCACTAAACCAGAAATTAAAAGTTTGGGACATAATGAAAGCTGAGGAGAAAAGAAATTAAAAATGTCTGAAGATTTGAGAAAATGATGTGTATTAAAGCTAGATAGAACTAATGTAATACAGGCCATAAATTCATTATGTAATTTTATCTTCAAATCCTTTTGACTGAACCATAACATATAAGTCAGGAAGGCATCCAGTCTTAGTGTAATATCTTCAAGTGGTCCACTGCACCTCTGAAAAAATTGTCCACATGGCTAATTCCAGAATTAATTATATTGCTTTTGAGTAAGCTTTCAAATAGCTGAGGAACTCACATGAGCAGAAATTATACAGCAGGAACTGAAACTAGTTAAATGAGCTATAAAATACTGAATCACATAGGAGCAGGCCACCTTTTATTTGGCTTCACACCTCTGAATGCTTAATTGGTTTGGTTTTTCTTGCTATTACTCCGGTGGGGAAGGCAGTAGACTGGCATTGCTTTGATGGCAGTAATTGCCCACTGCCCTGCTAACCAGCAACACTGTGCATGAGGCACTGTTAAAAAGCTCTTTTGGTGATGAGTTTTCAATGTCTGATTGCATTTCTTTGTGTGAATGTCACTCGTGATACACTGTGTTGGGCATCCCTTCACACTCCTCTGGATATGGGGTAGCTTTTTTGAAGGCAGCAGCTCCTTCTGAGATAAACGGGTGCAACCTGTGCAAAAGTGTCCGTGCAGTGATTTGTGCATATAAAAGTAGCCTTCCATTAATCTTGTTAGATAAAAAGCTGTTTGGCCTGCAGTTCTGAAACTTTCCATTAACTCCGTGTAGGATTCCCTGTTAGACCAAACAACTGTGGGGCTTGAGAGCTCAGCCAACATCTGCTGAAATACCAATTTGATGTACCAGTTTACTTTTGCACAGCACAAGGCTCAATGAAGTTTGGATCTGGGACCAGATGAAGGATAACAAGTATTAACTACAAGGCAGGGAATTCTTCTATGAGGCAGCTCAAATTTTTAGCTCAGATTAATTTCTTTCACTCTGGAGTTTCATGCTTTGCTTTGGCTTTTTTTTTTCTTTGAAAATCTTTATCTTCTGTCCTTCAAACAGTCAACTGAGATTGCAAAGCTTTTTGGTTTCAGTGCTCAAAACTGCAGCTGTCCTTTGAACAGTCAATATTTCTGCATTCACAGTAAACTACACCATTCTACATTACTGCTCATGTGCTCCAAAAGGGCTCCCTTATATTAATTGACTTTTTTTTTCCTTTGCTGTATTTTGGTGCAGTGAACAGTGTGGTAAATTCAGGTGTCTTACATAACCAGCAACACAATGAGTCATCCTTGGAGAGAGACTATTGACTGAACTGCCATGAGTTGAGGTGGTGAAAAATGTGCAGCTAGAAAGTGCTTTAAAAATGACAATCTGAACCCTCCAACCATTTCTTTTCACACTATATGTTACCATAGGAGTTATTTTTGCTGTAGTGCAAAGGCCCAACAGCATGTGTAGGAGTGAGCTCTATTGTTCTTCAGCACATAGATGTGGCTCCTGTCAAATAAAATGATCACAAAAAAACCAAAGCTTTTCATGAGGAAATCCCACTGAGATGAAACTGATGACTCTCTCCCTGCCCAAACACAGTACAGGATTTATATGTGGAACCCACTCCCTCCTGGTCACCTCTCCAGGGGGAATAGCCACAAGGGGCTGCTGGGGTCAGAGCAAAACTGAAGGCTGCTTGTATTGTTTAAGAAGCAGGAGATTTGGCAGATCACAAGTTCTGTATATGCTATTCCATAAATACTTTGCTTTTTGTACTGAACAAAGTTCACCCAAATTGAAATAAGAGCACATCTCTCTTCTTAATTTCTCTAACTGGTACAAAGAAAAAGAACATCCCTTTTAAAAGGTTTGTGGATAACTACTTTAATGGCTGTTGAAACATTCTTGTGATTATCTGTGGTCTGCCAGCTCTAGGTGAGAAAATTCTTTATGCCCTCTTTTGGAAAGTTTCTATCACTGACATGAGAAGGTTTGGAAATCAGTGTTGTCAGCAGGTCACTTCCTAAGTAGTTCTTGTGCAGTATTTAAATTGCACTAATAATTTTGAGCTCAAATTTCATGAAGAGCGGTGGTTGTGAACATTATAAATTAATAGATGCATTATTAAGATGGAAATAAATAACTTTGTCTCTCCATTCCTAGTAATTGAAATTGTATCCAGAAATTTACTCCAGCACTTTATTTAAAAAAAAGGCCCTCAGTTCTGCAGCTTGGTGATGTCCATACACAACAGGCAGCATGCAATGTGTGAGGCAGAAGATCAGCTTGGAGAATGCTATTTCATTGCTGTTCTGTGAAGAAAGCAAGTTTTACAACAGTATAAGTAAAAATTTTAAGTGTTCCCGAGGCTGATGCCTATGGTGCTAAAGGACTAGAAATTTTGCAGTTACTTTTACTGGATATAAGTGTAGGCTTCATGCAGACTAAAGCCCTCTGTCACCACAAAAGAAAAGCTCTCTGCTCTTATTTAGTGATTTTCGGTTCTCAGGATGAAGCTTTTCTGGGTCTTCACAACTTATGTGGAATGATTTCATAATTGTGGTGAAAGGGTAGCAGGTATCTGTGTTCCAGCTCTTCCTTGAGACTGTTTCAATGACCACAGGGATGTTTGTGGTCCGGCTCTCCGGTACTGACAGATCTGGGGTTAAATTACTCCCAACAGCACTGCTACAAGAGCTGGAATCTGCTTGCACCGGGTGCTGGGTGCCTCGAGGCTGCTGGGCTGCAGGGAGAAGGTTTGTTAGCTAACACAGATTCTATACACAATTTCTCAGATTTCACATTTTCACAATTTCTTGTCTTACCGCCAATGCACTGCTCCATTTATGCAGCATCTGCTGACAGAAACCTGTGTGGGAGGTGGTATTGTTTGTGTTATTTTCCCTAGAAATAGAAGATACTTGTGCTGAATAAGAGGCAGAGTTACTGCACAGCTTAGAAAAAAAAAGTTTCTTTTTTAAGCATTTATTTTTCATCTTGGAGATGTTATTTTTGCCCTTGCCCCCCTCTGTGGGTAAGGGGGGGAAGCATAAAAACTGTATTTTTCTGCCCATTGATAAACGTAATGAGATTTGAGTGTCAACATTAAAATGTTCCGTGTCATCAGCTCTGTGAAACTGCAGTGAAATATGGAAGCGAGAGAGAAAAAACTCAGTTTTCAGCCTGGCTGTGTCCCCTGCTAGAGTGCTGTGGGGAATGTTGATAAACACTGGGAAAGGCTGAGAGGTGGCAGAGGCAGGTGAGGAGCCGGTGGCTTCTGAGGGACCACATAAAACTGCCACTGCATCTCCTCCTGCGTCTGAGTGCCAGAGGCTCCTAGTTAGGGGAAGCCTTTACAACTCTTCTGGTTTTGCATTCCCTGGATCAAGGAAATAAGCGATGCAATGGAAATTTTTAATAAACATTTCTAGTAGGAATAATATTTTACATCTCCCTCTGCCTCTGCTGAGTAAGAAGTGCTGTTAGCTCCAATTGCTCATTACTAAGGAAAGTCTTCTCCAATTCATCTCTAGCAGTACTCCAGGTAGAGGTGATTTATTATTTTTTGTTACCTGGCATGGCTGTGCTGTCACTGCTGCTGCTGCTTGGGCTAATAGACATAACTGCTGCCGTGGACGTCGCGCCTAGAATAAAAGCGGGGTCAAGGTGGAGAGGTGAAAAGAATCGTGAGTAACCCGGGCTTTTCCTTCTCTTCTTCTTCTTCTCAGTCCTCTGTTTGAAGAAATGTGTTAGGCCTCATTTCACTGTGTAATTCTTCCTCTCTCTGAGGTTGTTCTCTCTAATAGCAGCCTTAAGGCCATGTAATTTAAGTATTTAAATATGCATGTGGAAGGCACGGGCCACACCTTCCGTGAGCTCCACACATCTGCAGTACAGTCCTGTGTCTCATGCAAGGTCTCCGAACTGCCTGTGCTGATTAACTCCTCTCTTCCCAGGGTCCTGGGAGAAGTCCAGGCAGCACCTTTTCTGTTTATAGTCTTAGCATTTTGCTTGCTATTTCAGATGTTAGCTTCGATAAAGGCAGCAAATCTCACAGGTCTGCAGTTTGTGTGAAAGAACCTTGGAATCCCAGTGATTGTAATAGCTAATTTTATGGATATAAATGCATAGCTGCACGTTAAAATCTGCAGATTTAGGTAAAGGGATGTAAGGTAGAATTGCAGCTTGTGAAGGGTTTATCAGTGCTGCACTTATACAGAGAAAAGAACATTTACTATTAGAAAAGGAAAGTAGATGAGTCATCATAATATTTGAGAGTGAGACTTCCTGCTGCATACACAGCTGCTTGACTGAAATAACCAGATGATTATTTCCATTTAAAGGGCAACTCAGTTCTCGCTGACATTATTCCTTTTTCCTGTCCAGCTATTTATAAACTAGAATGCCCGTGATGGGCAGCATAATATTAGCATTATGCCTGTAAATGTTTGCTGTGTTTTTGTTTATTTTTTGATTGATTTTTTTTTTAGAAACACTTGGATTACTAAAAGAGAGAAGGAATATTGAAAATGGAATGAAGGTTTTCTGTTTAATTCAACTAAATGTGATATGGTTGCTTGGAAAACATATGTGATGGCAATCCCTAAAATAACCAGAACTTGGAGGGCTGGCTGTTGGTATCCTTGGAATGGATATTATTTTGTCAGTCCTCTTATCTGGAAGCTCATCTGCAGCTTGAGCAATATTTTTTTTTCCATAAAGCATGAACATGATATCAATAAATCTGCTGCCTCTCTCAGTCCCCATATCAGTAGCAGTAAGGAAAGAGGTGATGGACTCAGTGGAAGTGAGAACTGCCTTGCCCACTCACAGGTACTTTACATCAAAAGCCCACACTGCCCAAACTAGCAGAGCATGATTGTGTGCATAAGGGATGCACAAAAATAGCAACCCACAGCTTATAAATATTTTAACATATGAACTTGTTATGACTAAAAGAGCCCTTTATTTTAATTGTTGTGGAAACTGAGGCATGACTGAAATATGTTGAACAAAATTTTTCCACAATATGTTTCATTCTCAGTAAAAAGACCTTCTAAAATGAGTATCTGTATATCTGTCATGAAAAAAGCCAGATTCAAGAGTAAAACTACTGTACATTCAGTTTTGATTAACTTCCAGGTGTTTGAAAATTTCTGATTCTGAGTATTCAGTCTGATTTTTTCCTGTGAAGAATTGAAATAGATGGTGATATAGACATTAATGTCTCACAAAAGCATTAGTAAAGTTACTCAGCTTGCGATGTCATTTATCCACGATAAGTAAATTATGCAAATATTTGGAAGTTTAAGACCACCACCTGTTTGAAAATTGCTTTGCAACTGCAATAGTTCATTTAATGCCACCTGTATTAGCTATTAGACCTTTTTGATTCAATTACTTGCTTTCTTCTCTCAGGACAGGGTGCTCTCTTGTACTGCTATATTTGGTTAAAGGAAAATTAGGCTGTAAATCAGTTATTATAGTACCTTGATATTGTGTTACTTGATTGCTTAGAGAGATCTGTTGTTGAATGTGTCAAAAGTTATAAATCTGAATCAGCTCTTCTTGAAATTAAGAGAAGATGCTTAGAGTAGCCTTCGGTATTTCTTTGTAAATTTTAGCAGCAGTCTCACTAAGAACATGACGATTTTACAGGAATGCCATTCCTTGTATTCTGCTTGGCTTTGCTATCCATGATGCCAAAATTTCTCTAGTGGTGGGGGTGCAGATTATCATGCAGAGCTGGATACTCTGAGCAGCAGAGAGCTCATTTCTGAGAGAAAAAATGTTGTATAATCCTAGCTGATAGACTACTTGTTGATTGCTATTACTGCTATATATTTGCCTGTCAGTTGACATCGCACTTGAAGATGTTCTCCCTGGTTCATTTTTGCAAATCATAGTTAAAATTTTAATGACAAAAATATTCTTAAAGGCTTGTGATTGTGTGATATGTTTCTATTTAACTTGGTTACACTTAAATTCCATAATTAAAACCAAAAAGTATGACATTACAAGAAAGGGGACCTGGCTGGTTTCTGCATCTCTTAACTGAAATTTTTGCTAAAGCATTCAGATGCAGCAGTCCAGCAATGCTTTAAAAGTAATTTATATTTACAATATAAAGAGATTTCAAAATCTTTTTGCTCCAAGTGGTCTTTTAGAACACAGAACAACCTGTCTATAAATTCTCTGTGATGCTTCTCCAAAACAGATCATGGTGTATTAAGGGGCAAAAAAATTTGTCCAGAAAAGCTGTCATGATCCAATTTTAGTCATTCTTTTCAAGATCTAGCAAGGACCACAACAAAACTTTAATTTCTATGGCTGGCATTTGCTTTATCTGAGCTTGCATGTCATCGGATGAAGTTTTCTTCTTTACTTTTCCGTGAGGGATCTTGGAACTGGGAAATCTGTAGCCTGGTTCTGCTCCATTGCAGCTCAAATGAATGAAGTCAGGAGAATGGAAATAAATTATTTTCTGACAAATAGAAGTGCAACAAAAAATAGTATGGAAGGAAAATAAGGGGACTTATTCCCATATGAATCTGTAGTTTCTGTAGGGTGAGGGGGGAGCAGCACATATCTTGGAGACAATAATAAACTATTTAAATATATAAAATATAACACTGCTTAATCGCTTATGCAATGATGTCTTCTTCTGGCACATTATTACTTTTATGTATTCATTTCATGATTAAGAAAGCCAACAATTATTTTTGAATGCCTGTACTTTATGATTTACATGCCTATGATTGTTGGAAATTATACAAATAAATCTCATGGTTTAATACCAAAATGGCAATGTATTAAGACTGTCTTACTATCTCTCAGAAAACTGTACTATAAAGCAATATCCTGGTTATTATTAGCTGCTGTATACTGCATCTAATGTTTACACTGTAGACTCTACAAGCATACTTTTTGACTTATATAACTTTACATATTTTTTTGTTTTACTATGTGTAATTTTCTATTTCAGAAAAACTTAATCAGAATTGCTTAATCTGTGAATAAATTTCATTTTAAAGGGAATAAAATCATAATTTTTTGGTCAGGTTTTGTATGTAAAGGTCAGAATTTAAAGTTTTCCCAGAGTGAATAGCTGCACCAGATATGTGTCTTTCATATTTCTGGTAGAAGTATGAACATATGAACTAACAGAGTTATGACATTTTAAGATTTTACAAGGCATTAGGACTACTCTTTCTGGTTTTCAATTCATTTTGCATTTCAGGTAAAACGCTTAGGATCAGCATAACTGGTTTATTTACTGTTGTTGGCTCTAGAAATACCAAATACCATGGTCTTTGTTTAACCATTATTATTATTATTATTATTATTATGAATTTCAGTAATATAGAAGTAGTAAAAAAAAATATGCTTGCTCTTACTGATTCTTTTTGTGTTGGGAAAAAAATATATACACAGATATGTATACATACATACATGGGTATGTGTGAGCACATAAAGAGCTGCTTCACTCTGTTAAAAGCTTCAACATTCTTCTTTTGTGGTGCTAAAATCCTGTCAGCAACATATCAGTAATTTCTCAGTCAATCCCAGTCCTGTATTTTCTAGGTAGAGGGAATGTGCTGAAATTATTAACTTTTTTTTTGCTAAATGTATCATACTGATGTTCATCATTCATTGGTTGATAGGCTGTGAAATTCTTATGACATTTAGTACTCATAATCTTTACCTGTCCTCTATGGATAAAGAAGCAAAGTTCTAATCATATTATAAAGCAAAATCTAGCAGTTTCTTTCCAAGTTTCCTCAGACTGATCACAGTTTAGACAAGTTGAATTTTGCATTGGGGTTAAATCTTGCAAGTTATTCCATGGTTTGTATTTGACTATCAAATAAATATATCTTTCAAGTAAGAAGGTAAGAAGGAAAAGGAATCTGATATGTGGCTTTACCTGTATGGATCCCTAAAGAAAAAAAAAAAACAAAACAGGATTTAACAGTAATGTTGCTGCCTCAAATAAAAATATGCTAAAGAAAAAGATCAAACTAGTACTGAAGGAGATTAGGAGGCCTCAGGTGACACTGCCCAGGAACATCATTGCCTGTGTGCCCATCTCTCCACGTGGCAGTGACCACTGAGATCCTCAGACAAATAGCTGCTGGAAGTGCATCACCAACAGGAGATTAATTTCTCTGCCCAGGTGACCTATCTTGACTTGATGAAAAAAATTGTCACGTATATAGTTAAAAATCAGTCTTCTTTTAAAGAAACCAGTAAGTTCTTTATCTTAAAGAAGGGAGCAAAACATTTGTCCTTCTTGAAGAGCTACAGAGTGGGCTTTGATGTTCAAATTTTCACTTTTATTACAGTATTTAACCCTGACATGCACCAAATAATTTAACTGCAAGTTTGCATATTAATGCTATCATCCTGCACTACAGGCTTCTTTGGAAGCTTTAAATAGAACAGCAAATCAAAATCATTTCATGATCTTTGGTGTCAAAGTGTAACCAGAAAGGTTTAACACAGCCTTTCCTAACCTTGAGGCTGTTTTCAAAGTACTTTCCCCCACCCCAACCCATCCCTTTCAGGTACTTGTGTTTCTTACAAGAAATCAAACTTCACACAACAGAGGAAAGTGTTTTATCACAGACATTTTAATGTCAAGTAACTCAGTATATAAAAAGAACTATGAACAGAAAAGACAGTTGCCCTTAGATGCTAGAGCCTTTTTTTCTCCTTAAGTAGATGTGGCTGATAAGAAACTTTGAGGGATGGTGAAAAGAGACATTAAGGGATGGTGAAAAGAGACATTAAGAAAAGAAGGAGAGATATTTTTAACCGGAGAAAAAGAAGAGAGAATTGGAAGCAAACAAAAAGTGGATAGTTAAATAGCTGAGGGCTGAAGGAAAGTAAAGAAAAGGGAAAAGAAAGATAAGAAGGGGAAAAGAAGAGAATCTGGAAGAGCATAAAGCAAACTATTTCTGCAGTTAACCTTTAACTAATTTGCAGTTTCTCATGCAAACTGCTTAGTCTGTGGTATTAACTTGAGCGTCCCACTTCCATCATACTGTCTAGGATCTGGGAAATAACCTCTTATGTCAAGAAATAAATTTATTTAATTTGTCTAAGTTATAAGGATAAAATGAACTATTTTATTTTAAAATTGCTGCAGTAAGATTTTACAGTCAAAATCAAAGTGGAAGACATTGATTCATAAAAGCCTAGAGATTTTGGAGAAATTAAAATTTGGAACATTTGGTGCCCCAAAACTTTTGACCTTTAATAAATTTGAATGGAGTTGAATTGAATTTCAGTGTGCAGTATAGCATATGATAGGTAGGCAGTGAAGCTGCTCTGAGCTTATATTTCTGTAACACACTCCACAAATTCAAGAGGTCCCTTAAATGATTTTGAAGTACTTGCTTGAAGAGAAGAAAGCATAATTTCTCCTATTTATTCTATTTTTGTGAAAACTTATTTCATTAAAAAACTTTTAGAAACTTTATTTTTCCTTTCTTATTTCTGAATAACAGCAAAAAATGTGTTCTTTTTATGGCTTAGTTATGTTGAGAGATAATTGCCCATTTCCCTTTGGGGCCCTTCCTGTACCATTTTTTAAAGCCAGCCTGTGTATATTCTCCTTTAAATAAATTCACTGATAATTTATTTTAAATCCCTCTGTAGTTGACTCATAAAACTTCATATGTATTTCCTAACAATTACAAGAATAACTTTATCCTTTTTTATTCTTAACACTTTATTTTAGCTATGATCTAAGGACAATGGAAGAGTTAACACAAGTCTCTACATGAACTACTAAAATCCTCAGGACTGCATTTCCTTTTTTATTCTTATCTTAGATAGCCAGGCTCACCAATAATTCATCTCTCCCTGCCTCTTTGCTTGGAGATATATGGAATCATGAGGCACTAGCATTCAAAGATGAGCATGAGGACCACCCAGTACCTAGATAAGCAGATTATAATGCTCTAATTCTTGGCTTTCCTGCCAAGAGCACCATTATTAACTCCAAACATCTAAACCCATGCTTAAGAAGTCTCAAGAAATAGAAAAGAGCAGTTCCCTCTCATTCCTCTTAAGGTAATCTTAAAGATTTGTAGATATATTTAGCTCCTCCATTTTCAGGCTCTTTCCCAGCTCAAGCAAGATTGAAACAGTCAGTGGTCACCTCCAGGGCCGAGAGCTGTAACTGGGGCACTTTTTGTGTCCCACTGCTGATGAAACCCAGGGCGTGGCCTGCGATGGGAGTCACAGTAGGGGCGAGTAGGGGCAAAAAGTTTTCGAATCACAGCACTTTATCTGTTTCCTTTTTCTCTTCAAGGGATGCTTTCCCTTTGATTGCCTTCCCTCTCTTCCTGTGAATCTGGAAGCCCACTGTCAGCCTACTTTCCCACATCGAGCGAAAGGAAAGGAGACTCCTAACTGCTCCATACCCACCAAGGGAATGCCAAATGGGACTAGAACAATGCTGTATTGCCTGGGCATATATTTGGGAGTATCTTTATCCCTTCACCTCATCCACTAGTTTTCCTTCTGCCTTTCCCTTGTGACCTCTTCTTTACTACATCACTTTCTGGTTCCCCAGTGTCTTTTTTGAAAGTTTTTTCAAGCTTTTCCAATCTGTTACATCTCTTCCAGTACCTTGTGTGTTGCCAGCCCACGTGGCAGAGAGCCCTGGGGCAGCCAGCATTCCCATGAAAACAAGCAACCTGCTGTGTTCAAGATTGTAGTCTATCCTTGAGACTGTACTTCTTGCCTCTTGGAGGACTGGGGTCTTGGCTGTAACATCAGAGTCACTGTATGGGATTCTCCAAAGCTGAATTGCAGCAAGATGGAAACTTCCAGTTGGAGGTGGAAGTATCAGAAAAAATCTGTCTGTCACTGAAAAAACCCAAGTTAGAACACAGCAGGGGCTTAGGGCTACTTGTATTGGCTGAGCGAGATGTTCTACCCAAAATAAAAATATTTTCTTATAATTTTGGGATTTCTTACAAAAGTCTTGTTTCCCACATCATGAGTTGACCATAAGTGGGTCCTGGGGAGGTTATTTTGTTTGTGCTGATTCTGTAGATGATACCTGTCTCAAAGCTTCAAGAGTGAGCCAGACATCAGAATACATTGATACCTTCTTGAGATGAAGTCTTTTTTTCCCCTTATTTTATTTATGCATGCATATTCTTCCAGAAACAAGTCGAAATTTAGTTGTAATTATTTTTATTTTTATAGGTAATAGATATTTTTGTGATGTGCCATTTGTACATCCTTAAAATGATCAGTTCATTCATTACTGTCCTATTCCAGGCCTCCCCTCCAGTGAAATTATTGCTTTATAATGACATGATGCTGGACTACTGATGTTGTGTGTGTCCCTGCTGAAACAGATGAAAGAAAAAAAATCCTTATAGCAATGTAAGAATACTCATGCAAATATTTATTTTTATGTGAGGGATTAATGAAGACACCACAATCAAGCCTAGATAGCCTGTATCCATTTTTTTAGAAATAGAACTCAGCGTCAACCAGGAGTTGCGCATAGGAAAAATAGTGAAACAAAAAAATAAACATGAAGCTTGCTCCATATAGAGCATCTCCAGGGTAATATGTACTTTATGTTTCCTGAGCTGTCTTTGGATATTTGTGTTAGACTACAAAATCATCAAATAAGACTCTTCTAAAGGTGGAAGTGGTTGATAGTGCTGCATTTCTTTCTTTCACTATTCCAAAACTACAGGAGAGCAAGCTCAAGGCAACCAACTGTTGTTACAAATGCTGAAGGAGAGTTTGTGACCTCAAGTTTATTTTCTAAATATTTGTTCAGTGGCCCCACCAGTGATTTGATTTGCTTGGTTTTTTGCAAAGACCCGTTCAAACTGGACTTCATTTTAAACTGCACCCATTTAAACAGTTAGGGAATGGCTGTTCTTTGCATGATTACTCATATTTGCATTCTTGTGAGTAATAAATGACAAGTATTTCAACTGTTCTCACTATCTTTAAAAGTTTGCAATCCAAATAGCACCAATAACCTATAGTATGCTAGCTCATGCATGCTACCTAAAGAAACTTTATACAGATATGAATGAATATGGATTTTACAACACATATGCAGTCTCCTGAAATATATTATCTGTATTTATAAGCAATATATTTATAAAAATCACAATGGTTTCTTAGATAATAAAGAGTAAATGAGATCATTTATTTGCCATCAGTAGTTTTACTCGGTACTGTGATACATCATGTGTCATTTCTGTGAGGCAAACTGACTAAAGCAAAATGCTTTTTATCCTTTGTAACATGGTTTTTGTCCTGCAGAGTCTTTGGTGAGTCAGTCTCTTTTTACTCAAGATTGAGTATGATATAAAATAAAAATAAAACCACATACTCGGGTGGAGATAGGCAGTGAGCAATCACAACATGCTAAAAGTCTAGGTTTGAGTAATGAGTGTGAAAAATACATGAATCATAAAAATTAAATCCTGGGTATGCTGTCTAGTAAATCTTAGTGTGAAACATTTGCCTGTGATGTCTTGAGCTGAAGACTGTACTGTTGCAATTACATTTATTTGCTATTCTTTTACATGTGTTCAGAATCAATCAGTTTGCTACTTTCAATTATATTGCCTTTCATCAAGGTTTTTATGTGTTTCAGCCTGCCCAATGGGCTGAACTGTCAAACCGGGAAATTACCCCATGGAATGTTTCCACTGATATGTTGCAGTCCAGAAAACGGACTTGCTTTCCTTCCCTCTGTTTTTTATTAGCATTTTCTCCTTAACAGGCTTTGCTGGAAGGAGCTACCTTGTGGAGGTCTCACTCTCTTTCTTCCCTTCATCCCTACTCTCCCAGAACTAATCCTGATTCTCCCACGGTGCACAGAAAAGCCCCTTCATGTTTTGGGGCAGCTTGGGGTTTGGGGATTCTTTAGGGTTAGTGAGAAGAAAATGTCTCCCAAGTGCCAGCCCTTCTTTTTTGTGTGAATTACAGCTGAGGAGGCTTTTAGCATTTACCTCAATCCTTAGGTATGGAAGCCCTTTATTCTCACAGAGATTTCAGCAACAGAAACACAACGCACTGCAGAAAAAGCAGGGTGTTTAATGAGAAACAGATGGAGCCTGTGTATTGCTAATGGAGAAAGACTACTGTTTTGTGTAAAGAGAAACCAACACATAACATTAGGAATTAAAACAGAGTAGGTTACAGGACACTGTAACAAGATGTTAATTTTATGCTTGGTGTTTAAGATATTACTTGAAATGAGTTTTTAACTTACTCTGTCCAATATACAGCCTCTGTGTTGTTCTTCCTTAGAAAAACAAACCCCCCAAAACAAAGAAATTAATAAATATATATTCCAATCATTTTTGTTGTTTCTAGTTCTTTCAATAAATTTGTACAAATATAATCTTTTTCTTTCTTAACAACAGTTGTGCCTTTCCAACAGTATCCAAAGACAATATTTTTTCTCACAATCAATTTCTGGTTGTTTTAACATATGTTGGTGTGATTTGTTAATGTTCCGGTACCAATAAAGATTTTTTTGTTTTCCATTTGTGTGTGTGTTCAGCAACATAAGAATTTAACTACTTGTTTCATTGAAAACAAACTCTCACCGACTTAGCTTTTCTTTTTTCTTGAGATCACTGGGAATATAACATTTTTACATGCCAGCTTCTGATGGGTTTGTATCCAATATTTGATTTTAAAATCACATGGCCCTGAATAGCAGTGTTTGTTTTTTTTCCTTAGCAAAGCCTGCTTAGTTTCATATAACACTATGACATTAATGTCTCCTTTTTAATGACTGTAAACATTTTAGTTTGCATTTTACATGCAGCACCTTTAAGCTTTAATTGGACATCTGATAGTCTGTGTACATAAGCACCTCCCAGATAATGTGGAAATTGCAGACTGAGAAGCAATGATGCTATTGTGCTGGGGGCTGCAGACTTGAGCCTGTTTTGTCAGATTGTCTCCCAGGGGTGTCTGCTGCATTTCAGAAAACCTTTTTATATGAACTGTGAGGGAAATATGAAAATGATGTGGCAGGTGCCAAAGAAAATCTTTGACATACATTTTATCTCAGATTAGAAAATTTCCATCCCTTATTTTTTAATCTCAAATATTAAAATCTCCAACTGAGAGTCAGATAAGGTTAGATCTTTGAATTTTGATGTCTATTCAATATATCGTCATATTGTCTAAAGTATTGTCCCTCATTCTGTTGCTGTAGATGCCTTGGTCTATACCATATTTACTTTTGAGAGATTCATCCTATATCTAGAGAACAGCAAATGCAATTGATTTGTTTCTTTATACATTCTTTGAGAAGTTCTCCCTCTTTCCCTCTGCAGCTGCAGCACCTTCTGCTCTGTGAAAATGTGTTCCATCAGAATGAACCAATTTTCATTTTTCTAACTTATTGTCACTTTTTAATTTAACTACAGGAATCATCTGTGGTCACCTAATAGTACTTTCTCAAAAGGCAATTTGAAGAGCTAGTTTGTCCTGAAATTCAGCCTCCTTTTGTGATAGTATTTTATCAAAAGCGTTTTGTTTCTGAAGTAGCTCCAGCCCAAGAAATATAATACAGCAGCCTCACAGGAACTGTAGTGTCCAAAGACATTAATTGATCCATTCTCTTCATGTCACTGCCACGTGCTAGAAATATTTCTCTGTTTATTGTCTTTACTACATGGATTAATTCAATGATAGACAAAATGTGTGTGAGAATTTGCAAAAGCCACACAGAAAATTAGTAGCCTCGCAGATTCTTGTCGCGAGATTCTTGCTCATGAGAACATGGTGTTGCTAAAAAAATGATAAATTGATATGTCAGTATCGAGTGCAAAGTCTATATATGGGCATCCCTGGTACATATTCCTGGCTCTCCATGTGTTTTATGACGGTTACTGACAGTGTTGCCATATGTTATGAGCAGCTAGGGAAATAGGGGCAATCCATAAATATCTGGGCATATGTGGGCTTTTGAGGACATTGCAGCAGAGGTAGAAAGCAGACGTAACTCTGGATTAGAGCAAGCATTTCTTTATTGATAAAACTTCTTCGGCACAGTTTCTGGTGATAGCTCTACATGATTGTGTTTGTATACACAGCAGCATGTTGTCTCCTACTGTGCAAGAATGCTTTCCAGTACCTAGTTCTCACAATGATAACAACACACGAGGAACAAATAAGCAAGAAAATAAAAATTTAAGCTATGATTTCAGGACTTAAGCAGCTTTGCAAAATTACAGCAGCATTTTCAGCTGGAAGAAAATGTGTTTTCACAACGGGTTACAGAAGAATCAAATAATTTAACATTTTGTTTGGAGTCCAAGAGACCAGATGTATAAGTCAATTAAGGTAGTAACTAAATAAGGGTGGTGTTTCTGTAATGGCTGGATTTAGCCTCTCTATCCAAAGCTTCTCAGCAGAGAGTTTCTGCTGCAGGAGCCAGTAAGGGGAGCCTAGGGAAATTAAGCTTATTAGGGTAAAGTTTGCCTTTGGACCACTCAACGTGCAACAACATTTATTTACATCATATCTCTGCTGTGGGCCTGGGGTCCTCAATGAAACAGAAAATATCCTAAAAGCCAAGAATGTATCCAGGAATACATAAATCCAAAGCAACAAGGAAAAGGTTTCTCAGACACAGAGAAAACATGCAATAAAGTATGTTTCTTAGGGAACAACTGAATGCTTACAGCCAGATCAATCTCATTGACATGTGACCTTGAAAAATGCAGTTACACAATAGTGTACTGAAACCACCTCAGAAAATCAGTCTCTGTGCTCTTATAAAAAGTCCTGGTTTGCATTTAAGTGATATTACTCACTAAGCAAGAATAAGGTATTACCAAACAATAAATCAGGCTTAAGATTACACACAGCAGTCTCCTTCACTTATATAGAGAAGTAAATATTTTAAAAAGTAGATTCTGATGGTGAATAGTCTGCCAAGTAGAACCTGCTCAATGGTTGAGTAATGAATTACCAACAGGAATGAATTCTTTTGTGACAGAGCCGGGAAACAAATTTATAGTACTGGTAAAGCATGCACAGCAGCCTATATGTCTCTCACATATACCAGAAGCATTTACTCAGTACTTGGATAATTGTTACTTTCTCCAGAGAAAAAGTGTAAGCTATAAACTCAGTATGACAAAATGAGGCTCTGGAATAAAAAGCAGCAGAAAGCAGCTTCTCATTAGCAGGTTAGAGGAGATCTGAATATGTATGTTACCAAACATGCTGTGGTAACAGTTAGGATTAAACCTCTCTATTTTAGCAAGAGTTAGACAAATATCAATAAAGCAATAATGCATCTGAATGAAATTTTGAGATGTGATATCAGATGTGGTATGTGCATCTGTTTTTCTCAGCAGCTTTCATAGCAGCTTGCTTTTTAAAAATTCTTTTCAACTGAGATGCAGCAGAGAAGTGTTAGAGCTGCTTTAAGCAATGGCTTGTTAAAACACCTTTGGTTCTATTTAGCAAAAAACACCTCCTTAAACTCTCCAGTTTAGCCAGTCTGAGTCTGAGCCCAGTTTTGCCTGATGTGACCCTTAATTCTACCATTTACCTCAAGTGAAATGTTATAGGTAGTCACTTGAGAGTTTTGATCTTGAAGATGAGTAGAGCCCAAAAGCCCAAATCTCTTCTGTGTATACACACAGCACCAGCCTGGAAGTGTGTTCCTGATTATTTGTACAGATCTTGGAAAATATGTTGTATTCTTACAGGTATGGTATTCTAAATCCAAATGTCAGTGCCTTGCAGCTGAGTTACAGCTATTTCAGAAGGTTAGCATTTGGAGAAAAACTATAAATTACTAAAGAACACACCAAAGCTGCCAAGTACATCGAATGTAATTTCGCATTCATACAACTCCTTTTCTGCTCTGTGAATATTCATAAAGTCTTGTTCAAGCTCTTTGCTTGCAACTGTGTGTTACTACCATACTGCAACACAGCAGTTACAGACTCAAGCTGCAGTCCTGAAGAGGGGGAGTACTCATAAAATAAGTTTTAATTAGATTTCTTTTAAAATGTACTCTTTTCTCAATCCCTTTTGTCAGTGCCAATGCCTGAAAAAAATTCTGTGGCTCATCCAATATTATTCCTCTGCTTTTATAAAGTTTTTTCCAACTTTTTGCACTTCAATCCTTTCTTACCTTGTGCTCCAGCATCTAAAAGAAGCCTACAGTAACTCAAGTGTTTTTACCCATTCAGAAAAATGCAAATACCTAATATTAACAGTTCACTTGTGCGGTCACATTATCCCTTCACCCTCACACAGCACATTCTTAGGATATAATTGACAAGTTCAGGGAAAGACCCACATTTTCACAGAATAATAGAAATATTTAGGTTGGAAAAGGCCCTGAAGATCAATGAGTCTAACTGTATTTTGTGTATTTAGTGCATGATTTCCATATTTTCATACAGTAACAGAACCAGTAGCTTCCAGAGCTAGGTGGCCACAAGTACTTGCTGGAATATATGGCTATGAGAGATTTTATCTTCCAGATTACATCTGCTTCAGTTATTCAGAGGAAACACACTTGTGTGCTTACTAGCACACAAAAATAGTTCTTTCATTCAAAAGGAATAAGGCCAGTTTTGCTTAATTAACATCACTTATTTTCTTGGGGGATGGCATCATGGAAACATATCAAGATCTTGATGCTGAAAGTTCTAAAAAAGTTATTAATTCTTGGGGGGGAAATGCACTAAAAGGAAACAGTTGTTCAATTTTGCCAGGCTCCAACTTTGTTATCAATAGTATTCATACATTTCTGACAACTAAAAAATTCATTTGAGAGTTAGAAAGTGTGGAGATGAGACTGAAAGGAGAATTATGAACTACTTAAAGAATATTTGCTAACAACTCTAAGATTGTTGAGATAATATCCTGTAGAATGTAAGGCACTTTTATTTCAATGAGATACTTTGATTACCGTGAGAAAGTTTGTTTTTATTTTTGTCCTCAGCCTCAGTAGTGTAAGTTTATAGTAGAATGCACATATAAAAGTCAAAAAAGTTTTTAATTCTAAAACAGCAAGTAAGAAAATATTTCATCTAGGACTTTAGCCATTCCAGCTACATAACTGTCACCTGCAGCTGTTGTTCTGGTGAGCTATAATCAACAAAAGTGCATGCATAGGTTATAAGTTCAAATTTAAAAAGGATGATCAAAATGTAGAGAAGCTCCAATCCTGCATTAATTCTTTATTATGTTGTTATTCATGTGTAGTATAAAGTTACAGTGTAAATCTCTCTTTGTACAGAATACTGTACAAAGATATAGACAGTTGCATTTTAACATCTGAGAGAAAAACCCTTCTGGGTACCTGCTGCAGGAAACAGCTCATTGTGTTGTCATCTCATGGAAATGCCCGTAGTATATTTAATAGGATGAGTATCAGAAGGTATTGATCTTAAACCAGCACTTGCCCTTTTTAAATGTGTTGTATATGCAACAGGATTCATATGATCATCAAACCAAAAAAGAGAGGTGATGGGGAAAGGAATGGTTCAGGAATTTCAGACTTTGGGGTAGTCAGCTGTCTATAAGGGTTCTGGGTTCTATATGAGTGGAGGGTTTGTGCACACTTTATGAATGAGAACAAAAGATTGCTGTTAAATTGGCCAAGTGTTTTGATTCACAGCTATGAATTATGTCCAGTCCACCTATGGAGAGAAATAAGTGTAAGAATACCCTCAGTCTGAAGTAATAAACCCCTACTTGTCACACTCAAGACTTGCATCTGATTTCAATAACTATAATATACATCAGCACAGATCTTTAAATTACTTTTACTGTCAAGAGTTCGACAGGCAAATGTGTTGTCAGGTGCCTTTTAAAGTAAGGAGAGTGGCTGTCTATCAGAAACATAACCATTTCTGGGCTAAGGCTGCTGCAATAAGAGATGACAAATGGCACAGTAGATGAAGCATACTCCAAGCTACAGAATAAAAAGAGGCCCCTTCCTCAGCTGGTAGGAATAAATTTAATGATGAGACTGATTTATGCCAGCTGTGGAGCTGTATCATTGTGAGAGAAGAGTGGCAGCAGAGGCAGCAGAGACAGCAGCCCATCAGTAGCCTGGTCTTGTGGAATTAAACACTTTGGAATGATGTGGGAGCTGAAGCAAAGTGTTATAGAACTGTTTGGTAAGACAGAGGGATATCTTATTTTTGTTATGAAAATAATATGTGTTGTTTTTTGGCTTGGTGGCTTTGACTGTTAATTTAACCTGAGCTTGAGCTGGTTTTGAGCAGGTTTGAGGATTTTTAAGTACTGTAACCCTAGTGGTGATGATTAGGTGTTTGTAATGCAGCCTGGAGAGATTACTGCTGAACTGTACTGGGAAACAGATGAAACAATCTGAGAAGGAGGAAGTCTTAGTGTGTGGCCCCTTGCAGGAACAGGGAGATGAAAACACTGAAGTGGGAACAACTTGCCCAGGTAGCTTTCTCTGAGGAAATAATAACATTGTTCTAGCCTTGAGTTGGTATCTTAAATTGTCGCGGGTAGACAAAGCTAAAATAACTTCTTTTATTCATTGCTGGTCTTTAATCTTTTTCTCTGTGTTGTTCAAACTTCTGTGGTTAAAGCTTGTCTTGTGGACTGGCTTTAGTTGGTTGTTTTGTTGTTTTGAGATTTTTACAGCTGTCTGACTTTGGTTGAAGGGCTCTAGGCATGGCGAGGCCTAACACAGCACATGGCATATATCTAGCTCTGATTTTGTCAATCTGTGGCTAAAACTTTTGTTGTTACTGGGTCCAGAATATCAAAGTGAGTCTTTACAAAGCTTTCTCCACTGAGTTTTACAAAAATGGTATCTAACAGACTTTGAGGCTTGTTGATCTCATTGAAGTGATTAAGATTGCTGAAAAGCAAAACAACCCTTTTGATTAAAAGATACTGAGGTGCAGTTGATGATTATAATATCTAACAGACAAAACTGGTGCCCTGAGAGCTAAATAAGTTATATACATTTCAGTGAAGAACAGTCAATGTTGTATCTTGCCTTTAGTCTTAGGGTGGGTAAATCATAATTGCATTTTACTTTGTTGTCTGTAGTGTTTTCCTAATAATTTTTACATGCTATATAAATGCTACGAATAGTTGTGCTAAAAGCTCTTAAATTATAATGCATGGTGTGCTAGGTTGCTCATGTTGTGAAGCTATGGGAACAGAAATCCTTGCTGCACTGGAAAATCCCTCCTTATCCTTCCTATAAAACATTTATAAAAGTTCAAGGGAGTGGTTCCACAAAACTGCTGGTTTTTTCAGGTTTGATATTTTCCAGCTGAAAGCAGCACATTTGCAGGTAATTGGTTTGGGTGTGAAATTTGACATAAAGATGTCTAAGGATCTCTTTAACCATTACCTGTTCTAACAGCAATTTAGAATTACCCGATGGTGTAGTTTTGTTTTCTTTGGTTTGTTTTTCATGTCAAGATCTGTTGTCTCAAAAAGCATCTCCAAATAGCCATTAGAGTTTTGGGAAGCATGAGATTGACCATCCTAATTCTGAGAGGCACTTGCTCACAACTAAGCCTTCATCCTTCATCAATTTCTGCTCGTGATGATACTGAATCCAGTATAGTCTTGTGTTTGGAATTCAGATTGTTCTGCAAGTCATGTGGCAGAGTGACCACCTGGCTTCCTGACTGTGTTTTTGTTTTGTTTGGTGGTTGTTTTGTTTTCCTAGTGCTGTAGTAGTCTTTTTGCATGTAATGATGGCTTTGCAATTCATGTCTTTAGCTAAGGGTTTGGGCACAGGAATTCATAATTACAGCTCTCAAATAATATTTCTTTCCACCTTGCAAAGCAGATCACAGCATACCTACAGGGAACAGTACCCTTTAATTCTGACATATCTTCAGCACTGTCAGAACCTTCTCCCTGGCTATCTCTAAATCTCTCCCTTTAATATACCAACATTCTCTGTTGGGTATTCACATGTATGAAGAGTCTTTATTGAACTTAAGTATTTGGTGTTCTTGCTCTCTGGCATTAGCTCACCTGTGGGAACACAGGTTTTTTGGCTTAAAATAAATAAGCCAAATTAGACTTGCTACTCCTAACGTTGGAAAATATGGCATATTTTGCCTCAAGTAAAAGGGGCAATGAATGCTGGTTACATATTCTGCATCAGGATGGTTGCTTTAAGGTCATATTTGACTGTTACTTTGTCTTTTTATCCTATTAGCAGTGTAATTGACTCTCTTGAAGAGCTTCATCTGGCTCAGGGAAGGAATCTCCTTCCACTGATGATAAAAGTCAGTAGCATTTACCTTGTTTTCCATTTGAAAGCCTCCCTGCTGGAAGCAGTCTGTGAAAGACCTCTATGCAAATCACCTGTTTAAAGTTCTCTTGGCTCAGGCAAACAAACTCTAGGAAGCTGTAAATCAAACATCAAGGCCCAGATCTCTGTTGCAACATGAATATTACTAAGTTTCTTTAGTTAGTTTTGTGGAACCTGAAACTAAAGAGGCCAGGTATTTCTGCAGCAGATAGCATCACTGAGCTATTCAAAGGGGAAACTGAGAGCTGTGGAAATATGGCTGTTGTGGAGGTAGATAAGGACAGTGAGGGCATACCTGAGACTTGGCTTGAATGAAGGAAATACAGCAATGGAAGTTACTAGGTGATTGTGGCTTTTAATCCACTTGGAAAAACAAGCCAGGCTATTCTGAGAGGTTACCTGTTTTATGGCCAGGGTGAAAATGGGTGAAATGGTATCTGAAATCCTTGGAAATGCTTTAAGAGATGCAATGCAGTCCAACTACAACAATAGTGAGCTTAATTGTCATAGGAGCAGGATTCACAGTTAAATTCTATCTATAGTTGCTGCAGAAGCTGTTAAGAGGAAAGAAGGCAGCGCTTTTTAAGGTACAATGATCTTTTGATGCTGCAGCCTTCTTTCACAAGGCTGGATTTCAATTTCCATAATGAATGCCAAGTGAATTCTTCGGGTGTTTAAGACCCTTCCTGATGAGCTGTGATGAAGAGCAGGATCTGTGGTTCCCTAGTGCTCCCCTTGCACTGTCTGGTTGGTATGAGCAGTGGAAATGAAGGATTAGGGTAGGAATGTAGGCGTGGAGGACTGTTCTTCATCTTGCACTTTCAGTCACTCTGGCTAAGATTCATAGGTATAAGTCTGGAGCTGGTCCTTGCTGGGAGCTCCTTTGAGCAAGGAGCTGGATGAAAGCTTTTGCATCCTGTGAGCATGTGTTGCATCCTTGCAGCTGGAACATAGGGGTAATTTTCAGGGAAACTGGAATAATTAATTAATGCAATAATATTTGAAAAGTTTTAGCTGTGATATAAACAAATTATTCATTTCCTTATGCCTGAATTATAACAATAGGAATGTAGTGAATGATATCTAGACAGCTTCAACTAAGCTATAGATCTTCTTGCCCAGCATATCTCCATTTTCTGCAGCTCACTCTCTCCTCTGTGATTAAACTTGACTTCAAGTGAAACTACAATGCTGGCAAACACTGGAGAGCTGTGGAAGCTGGGCTCCCTGCTCCTTAATGTTATTGCAGAAAATCAACCGCTGGAACATGAGCTCAACACATGAAATTTCTCAGTTTTTCTTTTGTCTTTTCCAGACGGCTGAGTAATTGCCTGCGCTCTTAGGTATAGAGCCTTGTGAATGATTGTCTTGTTACTTGCCTGACAGATGCTAAACCTGCTATAAATTAAATTGTCTACTTGTTTTACCAGGAAAGTGGGGCTGCATGAGTCAATATTTGAGCTAACTGAGAAATAGGGGGAATGATCTGGAATGTTCACTGGAACACAGTCCAAAAACTTGGTCCTGCAAGTCTTCAGGAACTTGGTTGGTTTTGGCTGGGTTTTATTTGCCCCTGATGATTTTGAGAGAAAGTAGATGCAGCTCAAGTGATAAAATCATCCCAGGTTTCTATCGTTGCTTAGTAGATAGGAAGCCAAAGAACCACCATGAAGGAGCTGCCTTTTTGCAGGTTCCATCACTGCTCTTTTCTGATTCAAAGCAGGTTACAGTGCAGAGCTGCTGGCTAAGTTTGGGGACACTGGGTCAATGTACAGTTCTCTGTTGGCGGGACCACCTCTGGCAGGTGTTTTCTGGCATGCATTAACCTGTCTTATTGGCTTTGATAAGATCACTGAGCAGCCATGGGAGTTCCTAATCAGAACAGAGGCTGGATGCATCTGAGTTGAGGGTTTTCAACTTGCTCTTTGACGTCTTCAAGTTAGAATACTAAAACCACTGACTAAATACTGTGAAACTTTCTTTTACATTAATATCACGGAGTTGAGGATTTAATAGATTTTAATCACAAATGTAATGTCATGTTGGTCTACCAAACAGTTGCATTCTGCAGAAGGCATTGGTTAGACTTCATCAGGAAACTATTTTTGTACATTGGCTGTTTCCTCCACTATGTTGTTTTTTACCAAGCGCGTCATTATCCTTTCCACAACAGAATCTTCTGGAAAGGAGCAAAAGCTTCAGGGGAGGAAAGGGAGAGCAAGCTTTTGTCATTTTAAATTTCTCACAGATAGCTCAGGGTAGCAAAACAATGAATGTTTCATTATTACCACAATAGATTAAAACATCTGCAATAAATAATGCTGATGGCTATTTGTGATGGCATGAAGTATTGTTTTTGTTCTCTTTTATAAAATTACAGCTCATTAACTGTCATAAAGCAAAGATACCATAAATAAAACAACTAGTAGTGTTTCATTTCCCAGAAATGTGAAAGCCTGCTGTTTGAGAACTTTTAGAAGTTTGTTTTCACAGCTGGAACAGTCAAGTATTAGAATATACTAGGGTCTGTCAGTTTTGAGGCAAGAGAAATTGTGGAAATTTGGACAATTTTGTTTGTCCTCTTCACAAAGTTAGTATTGTTCTTGTCTTTCATTTAATCAAGAACTGGTTTTCATTTAGGCCACAGGACACCTGTATTGACCAGCAAGTGTGTGTGTGTGTGTGTATATATATATTTAAATATAGAAGGGTTATTACTTCTAAAAAGTAATCAGAAAACACAGCCTAACTTTCACTGGGCAACAAACCACGGAGTAGTTGCCCAGATATCCCCACACTGAACCCCATAACTCGTATTTATAGTGGTGTTTTAGGAAAAAGCCTAATCTTAAGTGGTAGTTGTTTATAATAATCCAATTGGTCCTTCATCAGAGATCACCTCATCTCACCTGAGATCACAGCAGGTTTATGTGATCTCAGTTTTCAAGCTGTGAGAATAGACTTGCAAAGGCTCATTTAGCTCACAGGTGTGCAATGATATAACTTTCAGATTTGTTTCCAATTTATTTGCCACAGGCAGGCTTCTGCAGGAAAACAAGTCTGTTTGAAAAGTGTCATGATTAGAAACATACCTCATTGTCTCAAGTTCTGAATGACAGTTCAAATTTCCAGATCCAGATTTTCTCCTGTTCAGCTTGGGGTTTGTGACAGATATAATCATGTGGTATTCACTAGGAATTTTTTGTCACTGGCCAGGACATGAGCCACGTTCATGCTGGTGCTGTGGACTGCGCACATGCTGTGTCTTGTTGTGGGACACTCCAGCCCACAGCTGTGCTCTGCACAATAGAAAATCCTCCTCTGGATTTAACATTTCTCCGCATTAGGGCTAAATTTGTATTTTGGCTATGGCAGTCTGTATTTTGAAACACTCTTTGTTCCTGAGGCAATTTAGGATTAGATTAAAAAAACTTGTCTGGCGGTCTGAGCCAAAGTGCTCAGTTGTCCACACAGTGCAATCCTGCAGTCCGGGATCCAGATAATCAGGGCCTGTGTTGGGTTTTTAATTTTGGGATTTTGGAGGGTAGGGGCAGGTGGGAGAGAGGATGAGTTTTTTTTTTTTTTTTTTAGTTTATTTATTTATTCCTTTTATGCATGAAAATATATGCTTCTGCTACCAGAAGCAGTTGCACTGTAGAATTTCCTTCTAAAGGAGAGTTTGGAGGCTGGAAACTTAGCAAGAGTCCAAATAAGTTCTGAAGACAATATCTTTAGGACTGCACAGAAGGAGGGAAGAAACAAAGCCTTGAGAATATTTAATAAAAAATGACCCTGTCTGAGTAAGTACCTGTAGAGCCATCACCATGTATGGGATACTCATAATTCAAGGGAAGTGTCAGTTCTGTATTGAAGTGCAGAAAGATTTTTGGACACCTGTCTGAAAGAGGGTATGTAACTCCTTGATCTGATGCGCTGGTGAATCCTCATTATAATATTTACTTGTCTTTTTTTGAGACCATGTCAATATAGTAGGATTTTCTAAATTTATTCGGAATTAGGTCCATCTTTCTGCTAAGGTGCTCGGATGGGCTTGGGAAGCTATAAGTATTGTTTTTTCTTAATAAATAATAAGCCCAAAGTGCCCTAAAGAATGAGGAAGCCCATTTGATAGATGAAGGCTGTCTGTACTTGCTTCTGCTAATGATGGTGGTAATCCCCAGAAATTGCATGTTAGGATGTGCTGCAAGTATATTTACCCCCTTTTTCCTTCCTCTGAGTGGAAGTGTGGGAAAACTCCTCTTGTGCTCTTTTGAAAGCGAGGTAAAATTCCAGATTCTGCCATCCAAGGCAGAACTGAGAACACAGTATTGGTGACATTAAGTTTAGTAGGGTTTTCTTCTGAATTTTTTTTTTTTTTATAAATTAGTAGTATGGCCTATCCTTTCTATGCCTTGTGTTTAAAGTGTGTTTCTGGATGAGGAGTTCAATGCAGCTTTCAGAAAGAAAATATTATAGCATGCTTTGAAGTAGGTGATTTGACTAAATATTTCACCTTTAAATTTTAGGGACTAAAGGCTGGAATAACAGATGATGGCCTGTATTTTCTGCAACAGCTATGCTGCTGAAAAATGCAGTCTCTTATATGAAGAGATATGTGTGGGGAATCACAAAGTAGGGTGTAATTTTTGGAGGGTTTGTGTGTAGGGATTTTCATCCTCCTTGTTCCTTTGTAATAGTTGACTTTTTTCAGTCTTGGGCACAAATTCCAGCTGTGCTGACCACATCCACCAGCTGCAGAGACACACAAAGAGACAGTAAAAGCACAAGATGTGGAAAAACCTTTGAGTGTTGGAAATACAAGCTGCTCCAAGTGAATGTTTATGCGTCAGTGCTGTGCACACAGCTTTAGACAGCTCTAGTGGCCAGAGCTGTGGAAGGAGCCTAATCCCACTGGAACTGGTCTGAGCAGGGACTCCTCAGCTACTTCTGTATCCCCAGTGATTCAGCTGTTCAGCACTAGCCAAGACATTTCTGCACAGAGATCAATAAGATATGGTGCAGTGCAGATGTTCTTTGCTGTATGAAACTTGGCAAGACTGTGTAGAGTAGATTTTAGTGGTCTGAAATGTCTGAACAAAAAGATCATCTCTTGCTTCATCAGCACCACAGACTTGTTAAGAGTTTCCGATTTTACAGATTACAAATCTGTATCCAGTTTCTTCCAGGCTTCAGCACTGGAGCCGTGATCATTCCAATTGCTGATTATCACTGATGCACATGGCACGAAACTATTCACCAATTTGTAAACCTAAAGAGTCCTTTGCCTTTCATTCCAGAAAGGCTGTGAAATATGGAAAAAAAGTTCCTCCAAGTAATTTATCCTTAAATGGCTTTTCACTGCAGTGCAGAACACATGAGTCTAAGGAGAATTTCTGTGTATTGGTGTTGGTGTGATACACAACAATCCCAGTGGACCAAAACTTAATTAACACTCGGGAATGTGCTAGACAACCTGCCCAAATCTGGGAGATTCTGGCACTGAGCCTTCTACCTGTGCCTTGTCTCAACTCTTCTGGAGGGGTTTTTTTTTTTTTTAATCCTCTATCCTAAGAGCTAAAAGGGAGTAATTTCCAAGGGAACACTTGGAAGTGTTCCTTCCAAGCAGTCTAAGTGACATCTGTGAGCATGACATGCAGACGCAGCAGTTCCTGTTTCCTGCAGAATCTGAGTGCTCGCATCTAATTGCAGCTGAGGTTGACTGAGGACATTCAAAAGAGAGAGATGATTTTGCATTGTAAGGCTGTTGGATTTTGCTTTTATTTACGTGGCATCTCTCAAAAACATTCTGTGTGACACTTAGAAGCAACCCGCAGGGAAATCATGCAGGATGGAAGAATGTGTTTTCATATGTGTGTGTGTATATATGTATATATATAAAATAAAATTACAATTCAGCATAGCAAGGATTAAATGCTTAAAGACATGGGGTTAAGAAGATATAAATGGCCACTCCTGAGGATCTAGTTCACACTTTAATAATCCTGGTATACCCTTATATCTGAGGTTAACAGACTAACTGTGCATCCTGGGGTCTCTCAGCTGGGGAGTGTTAAGTGCCTAGCGATGATCAAGTTTCTGGAATGATTTGCAAATCAGTTCTTTATGATGTGTACAGGATTCTATGGAAGGTAATGTTTCTGATTACTATCTACTCAAAAATGCAGAGTAAAGAACAAAGCGATCTAAAATACCAGGAGGAAGGAATTTTCTCAGTGGCCTACAGATGGCAGAACAATATAACAGATGAGTGATGTGCTTGAAGCCTGTTTCTCTGAATATAGGAAAATGGGGTGTACCCTATTTATGCAGGTTTTCATGGAGAAATAAGTTTTAACTGGGTCACTATAAAACGCAACCATTTTTGCACGACTTCAGAATATGTTCTAAGTCTTTTGTGCTGTAAACTGTGCTCAAAATTCAGTCCAAAAGCTCTTAACTAGATTTAAGTGTTATTAGACTTACCTAAAGATTTTGATAATTGACTCCAAATTCTCAAAAATGAGTGTGTACAGCAGGACGTTTAGGTTTGGTTGTATGCAGTTCATGTCTTCAAATTACTCCACTTTCTTAAGAATGTTGCAATTGCTTTTGCTGGCACCTTGTACATTTTTACATAAATCTAGATTAGCTTTTTTCCTGTGGAAGACATCAACAGATAAAACTTATGGTTGACTTTTTTTAATATAAAACAAAAATTCCTTCAGAAGCTTTTGGTCTGGAAGAGAGGAAGAATCATAGACACAGTAAAGCTTTTGTTTCTCTTCCTCTTGAGCACAGAGCTTTAGTGGATGATTTGATACTCTTCTGCATCTTTAGCTCATAAAAGCACTAATTCCAGGAGGGGAAACAAAACAGCAGCAAGCCTTTTCCTTCACTTGGAGAAAAATAAGTTATTGGGAGGGTAAAAAATAAGAAAATGTGGCTTTTACTGGTCCTCTTGTTGAATGAATATCTAACAGAAAAGACATTTTAAACACTGTAATCTTTCAAGTGTTTTCTATTTGTTATATAAAACATTATTAAAAAGGAGTTGGGGGAAAAAAAAAGCTGTTTCAGGTCATACCCTTTCCATATTGTTTGGAAAATGGCTAATGGTTAGAAAATCAAACTTGCTGTACTTCACTCTTTTTGTCTTCTTTTTTTATGACTGTAGATTGAAATAGGCATATTTAAAATATTGTGAAGTATGGAAGTGATTACAACCTGCCGCTTAAAGCACGACTCAGGAAATTGAAGAACAGGGGCTTAAAAGTAGTCCCCAAACAATGGGCTTAACAGACTTTCTCACAAAATGCTTTGACAACTTTTTTTTTAAACTAGAAAATACTCAATTTCAACTGAGGGACTGGAAAATATGTTGCTATATTCTTGAACTGTTTTCTGTTATGGAAATCAAACAAGCTTTCATGATGGATTACTCTTCAGGCAAGGAGAAAGGAATGCTTGTGGAGGGTGCACGCAGATCTGTGGTCTGTACTCTGCCCTACTCTTGTAGCTAAGCCTGTCTGAACTGTCTTCTAATCCACAAGTGTTGTTCAGGCTGTTAGAACACCCAGTGAAGCAAAAACTCCCAATTCATTTGTACAATATATATTTAATATACAAAGTGGCAAGAGAATTGTCTATGGTCTTTCTGAGCTGCCCCTGTGTTGTGAAATCACGACAGAGTGGAGTCATGGTCGGCCCTGGCATTCTCTGCATTATCTGTCATGTATACTTTGAAGTGGGAAAAGAATAAATTCCCCAGTATATTAACTTCAAATGTGATAGGAAAGCGTCTGGTTGCATATCTGCCACAAAGATGAAACGTGGAAGTGGCTGCAGAGTTTGCTGCTTAACTTTGCCGTCTAAGAGCCATGCTAGATCTGTCAAAAGATAGATGTTGTTTGAAGAAAACTATTTTGAAGGTCTGCCTGTATTGGGAATCCACGTAAGAATGCTGAGGGGCTGTATGAGAACAATGATGCTTCATCCCTAATATCACAGAGACACGTGCCTGGCTGCTGGCTAGGTTGCTTTTTGTTGGTTTCTTTTCTTTTTTTTCTTTTCCTCCCCCCACCTTTTAGAAACTGGAAATTATATGCAATTGGAAGAAAAGCTGGGGGGGCGAGGGGAGATAATCTTGCTTTGAAAATGGCTTCCATCATGACACTAAGCTTTGCTGTCCTCTGAGGTTTCTCAAACACCAAAGCAGCAAATGACACTAAGTAATTAAATGCGAAAACTGATGAAATAAGTTCTGTGAGTCTTTGCTGGCTCATGGGAAGGGGGCTCTGAATCAATGCTAAGGTGATGAACTAGCATCATTCAAAGTGAACAGCATACTGAAACACTTTGTTTTAATGAGTCTGTAGTCTGTGACTCCCAGACTTGGAACTGAGCATTCAGGTGGCTAAAATGAGGCTTGTATTTTCTAAGAGTATGAGAGGAGACAGAGGTTCTGACCCAATTTCTTTCTTCTTCAGGCTGCAGAAGCTCTGCTTTGTGTGCCGTATGCCAGCATAGAGTATCCTTATAGCAACAACTGTATAGGCAGAGTTGCTTTGAAAGGTAATACTTACAATGTGCTTGCTGTATAATATGACCTAGCAGTTACGAAACAGGAGGTTAGTAAAGATTATAGGAACAGCTGTCTGCTTTGTGCCACTCCCACGCATTCCCTGAGCCAAACTTGGAGGACCTGACAAAGCAAGGCATATTGCAGCCAAGATCCTTTCTTTGTAAGGATCCATGTATACATAAAGAAGTCAAAATAGATTCAGCAGTAGTGAATCATACTTCTTTATAGTTTACTCTGACTAGATTACCATTACTCCAATATCCTTGGTTTGCAAGCAAAAATATGTGCTGCTGCCTTTTTCAAGCTACTCTGGGGAGACATTTCCTCAGGCATCTTTCCAGAGAGAAAGAGAAATTGAACCAGCATCAGTTCTGTTATTTCTCTCCAGAAAATTCATTTATTTAGAGTGCAAGGAAAGCGTAAAGTACTTTCTTTTTCTTGTGTCTTTGATTTTATTTCCGTTTTGTAAGAGTAAGTATGAGCTCTGAGCCTGCAGTTTACTACGTGCATATGGACAGCTGCACCTGCACGGAGCCACGCTGGCTTCAGTGAGGCACCATGTGGGCACAGCAATCTGCCCACCCGTACGCTGTAAATCTCAGAATGAGGGATTTCACTTGTTTATGTAGTGCTCTTGAAGGAGTAAGGTATTGGAAAGTGCCTGCAGGGTGTCAGCAGGTGCCATATGCGTTTTCCCACACAATCTTACCAATGCACAGCATTCCTGACCTGTAACCACCCTCCTTGTGCATGTGGTGTGTGAGCTGATGGCCATCCACAAGTGTGCTGCCCTCATTGAGATGAGGTCCAAGCGAGACTTGCTGTGCTTACTCCAATTTGTAGCTGGTGTTATGCTGCTAGAAGGCAAATGAATGGAAGGCAGTTTCCAGATCTCGTTTAGTTTAAAATGAAATACGTTGATATCTCTTGGTATTTTCTTAGTTGAGTTTTTTGTTTTTCTTACTGAAGTTCAGATTTTGCCTGGATGTGAGGGAGGACACAAGTCGTTATTTACAGCAGAATAACAACTGAAGATACTGAGCCATAAAGGCACAGAATCACTGCTAGTGCACGTTGAAAGAGAACCCAAGGCACTGCATCCACCTGTTCTAAGCGGGCCGTGCAGACTAATCTGTGTTTTATGCATTTTATCTAGGAGTCACAAGTCTGGCTTGCCTGGGTACCACCATCAAAGGAGGCTCTACCCAAACAGCAACTATTTCAGTCAGACCTCACACATGCAGAAGGGTAGTCCTGCCTTCTCCCTCAAGAATTAAACTTGCATGAAAAGTTTGCAATATTCCTTATTTTATACAGCTTACCATTATTCTTCCTTCAGGCTATTATCATTCTCTCTTGACTGCAAGTCAGCTAGCTCTGCTTCAAAATAATTGTTCTTTTTTTCTTATTATCACTTTTTTTTATTATAGACTTATTAAAACAATGATGTGCAAGTGTAACATGGGGCCAAAACAATTGTTGAAAGTTTTTCATGTACTTGAGGTTCACTATGTTTTTAAGTTTGTCTCGGACTTGTCTCACATTTGATTCATTATTTAATCAGGATTGAAAACTGCTCTCTGTTAATAATCAAGGGTATCAAAGAGGGCTGTATCAAGTTTCTGTGTTTTGAGAAGACTGCAAATCATTTTCAGGAGGTGGTAATTAAATACGTAGTCTTTTGTGTCTCTTTCAACTGAAATTTCAGAAGAGTCTGTTTATCTGAAGATGTGAAGAAGATAAGTGTCAGTAGTCTATACATAGATTTTGGGTTTGCAGAGGAAGACTTCTTGTTATAAAAGAGTTAACAACTGTGCAGAAGCCTGTGTTAGACTTTTTTAGTCAAGCAGCCCTGAATTGACCAGAATGCTTTCAGTGACAGATCAAGTTTTATTACAACACAAACTAGACCATTTAACCATTTGAATAACTCAAAAAAACAGAAATGTCCTTGGTGAGGCAGAATGAAAACACCAAGGGTTCAACAACAGTGCGGTGTCCGTGCAGAACGTGCCTGGCTTGGCTCTGCTGGGAGCTGGCTGTGCTCCCCACCCCAATCCAGCAGGAGGATGGACATGCTGCCCACTTCCCTCAGCAGTTATCCTGCTGTTTCCTGGAGCAGCCAGCTGCAAGCTGTGGTCTGTGTTTTGATCTGCAATAGTCACTTACTGTTATAAGCTTTAGGCACTAAATTCTACTGCATTCTCCTCACAGAGAAATTTAAAGAAACTCTGACAAGTCTCTGGTACTGTAATTTTGAAGAACAGGATGTGCATGACTGTAGTTGAGCAATTCCTTTGATGCTTCCCAATTATCCTGTAATATGCCTGTGATTTAATTTCCATTAAATGTCACTAGCAGATTAATCTCTCTTAAAATGCTGAACAGGCAAACAAATTACTGCCTTATTATCAAGTAATTTTAGCATGGGTTGAGCAGAACCTAAAGCAAGTTGATCTTGTTCTAAATCAAGGATACAACCTGATAGGCAGGTTTATATGTAAGGGGCTGAGAACTTAAATATTTGTCTTTTTTTTGCAATGTGCATTGTTCCTTGTCTGAATAAATAATTATCCTCTGCATCTAATAGGTGAATAGAGGATCACACAATGTGTGAAGGATTAGCATAATGTATGCAGTAGGCATTTCTTTTTTTAAACAGGCTTTTTTGGAGTCCTGTTTGACTTTTCGTTTTTCTCCAAAGCTGATTTGGATAAGCTCAATTACACCCATATTGGATGGCTGCAGATTTTTACCATGGGACTCTGAATGTCTAAATCACACCAGACTAGCCTTTTTATTATTTTTTTTCCCATAAATTATATATTTTTCCATATATTTATATGCAGTGATGTTTGGGATTTTCATTCCTGCTGTTTCTTTCAGTCAAAATGCTGAAGACTTTGTTAGAACAGTGGAATATAGGAGAATCTACTGATAAATTGTCTTGATATGTATTTTCCAAAGTGTGAGAGTGCACTCAAGCAAAACCAATTGTGACATCTTGAAGTAGCACTATTTTTATGTACCAACTGCCATAAAAGGGTTATTTTATAGGCATATGTACAACAAAGTAGAATATGCACAGCAATTTTCTTGTTTCTGTTTGTCTCTTGCTGATTTTCATTGAGAGTTCTCTTATAGCTCTCAATTCAATTCTACTTGAACTTGGTGTATTTTAAGGTAAATGAAGCAGTTAGGCAAAGAGCATAACTGAAATTCCTTCCTATTTTTGGAACTCTGCTTCTATGGTTTAAAATATCGTATTATAGCCAGACAATATTAAAAATTCTATAATATTCAACTTTTTACTTGGTGTTATTCTTTTCAAGGACAATGTGTTTATCAAAGGGATGTTTCTGAGTGATAAGCACAATATCAGATTGTAATGTTTCCTTTGTTTAAAATCAGTGCTCTGGGAAAGAGGAGAATCTGTGATATGAAAAACTGCTGAACTCCATACCCCAGAAGGAACCAAGGCCTCTTTTATCATAGGGTCAGATCACATTCAGCAGTGGCAGACTTTGATACTTAAACCACTGGACTCTTGTTCGCAATCACCTTGCTGCACTTCAGTTAATAACATTTATACTCTAATTTATGTACCAGATGGAAGTAGTCTATATATACATAGTAGAAAAGAGGGCAAAATGCAGACTTGTACTGCCGTCAGTATAACTCCAACAGAGTAACAGAATAATTCCAGCAACAGAGAGTGACTGGGAATTGAGAACCTGTCTTGGAAATCCCCATCAGTCCATGGTGATGGTTGATGTAAAAAAATAAAAATTAAAAAAAAAAAAAGGATTTTAAGAAACAGCTCTGATAATCTTCCTCTGATAATGGAGTTTTTTGCATGGCAGGACAGTAAATCATGTCATGTGGGATTGCATGTTGCATTACTGCTTTTCCATTCAAATATTGTATAATAAGGAAGATTATTTCTGTATCACAGAACAGGTTTAATGTCCCGGAATTCCTGTTCCTAGCAGGGAAAATTATTTGCAGGACTACTGCAGTATAAATCGGACACCGCCGCAATTTTATATTACCGCGGTAACTACAACCGGAGACCTGAGGTGCTGACTCCTCCTCATACATCACCCTTGGCTTTAATCCCTAGCTTCAGCCTTGCTTTTGTTTTTGGAGTAGAGTTAGGAGTTTGGTATGTCGTCTATGTCCCACGCGGTGCAGGTCCTGCAGCTCACAACGGGAGACTGGGCTGCTCCAGGTCCAGGAGGTCATTCCACTCGAGGAAGTGCTTGTGCTTAATGGCCACTAAGGGCAGGATTCATCTCTTTCAAAGCAGTTGGAGAGAAGCTCTCCAAGGCACCATTAGGGTTGTTTCTCTCCGGATTACAGAGGGAACCCAGGAGCACCATCTTCACAAGCTTTTGCAAAGAGCTCTGATTCATGTCCACCAAAGGAGAAAAAAGCAGCTTTTTTTTTTCAGCTTGAATCTCAAGTGAATTAGGCTTTTCTCATCATCTACAGTGACCATAACTGTTTTTACTGTACCTTGCCAGAGTTCTTCAGGTTTGTTGTTTTTTTTTTGTTTTTTTTTTTTTTTTAACTGATTGTTTCCTGCACTTATATTTGAGAGGTGTTTGATATAAGCCTCTGGATTTAATGATATTTACTGAACAACTCCATGCCTCGTGCCTAGGTTTCTGCTTTATAGGAGACCTTGTTTGTACTCATTATGACAGTTCATTTTCTCAAAGGAAAATAAAGGGACTCTTAACAACTGTGGAAAACAATAGATTCTGCAATGCATTTTATTGATGACTGTGTACTACAACTGAGCCTAGATGAGGGAAGAGGCTAAAACTAAAATAGTTTTTGTGCTTTCTATTAGAAGCACACTCAAGGTATTTGAAGTATCTTGGCTAAGCCTGCCAATATTAAATAAGGCAGCATATTCCTGTTGTGTGTACAGGTAGTTGCTCAAATAATCAATTAGCACTCACAGGGAAAATTTTTCAATTTGAAGTTATTTGCAAGCAATATGTAAGTAAGGGCTTCCCCTATGAAGTTGTGCACAAAGGGAGATTTTTGTATTAATTTTATTGCAAGTTGTTTCTTCATTTATTTACTTATTTTCATGGAAATCTCTTAAAGGAACTAGACAGGAAGCTAAAGCAATGTTGGACTGTACTGAATGAAGCCAAGTATTCAAGCTTAAAAAGCAGGCTTATAGCCAAGAAGACAGAGTTTAAGACAGCTTCTTTAGAGATGATGAGATATCACTTCATTAAAATGTCTTGCTTTGTAGGGAAGGACCAGGCAAGTTTTTTAGCTACAGGCTGATAACAAGTGACGTGGAATATAGCTGCAGAAAGTGGATTAGAATTTGTCTTAGGAAAGTACAGGTAGCACAGAGCCCAGCTCCCGACTTGATGTGAAAGTATGTTTTAGATTAGGCATTATGCAAAAAAATCTTCATTTCATTCAGCCTGTGTATGCAGCTGGTCAGAAGAGAAACCCTATTAACCTTTGGGGGCATGTTCTTCATTTAGAAGTGGCTTATGAGTGGAAAATGGACTTTAGGACTATGACTGAGGCCAAATTTTGGAAGAGACTCTTGGAACATTAAAAAAAATGCATTCCCTTTGAGAAATCAAATAGCACATTGTTTGGAGTGTCTGGCCATTTCGAGCACCAGGTTAACATCTTAGGTGGCTGTAGTAGTTCTCTGTGAGGAAATATCTGTAGGATGCAACTCCTCATCTATGTGTTCAAGCAATTTTCTACGGCTTCAGAGGTGATCATGGCCTCTGAACTTCCCCAGGAGCAGAGAACTGCCAAGTTGAGGTGTCTTGTACAGCCTAGAGCTGTACAGTACTGAGAGTGCTCATAGTCCACTGACCTATGCCTGATTTTGGGGTTTTTTTTCCCTTTTCTGTGGATTCTGGTATACATGTGCTTGTGCAGTTTCTGATGTGTAGAAAAGTAGCAAAAATTAGTGGTCATAGTAAGCACCTTTGCCTTGCCTTTCTTGTGTTTTTTCTGTCCTACCTTTCATGCTCTCCTCAGGTTTTTTGGACACCAGTAATGAAACACCTAGAGACTGAATATTCCTGCTGCTTGCCGAATGTAGAAATTCTCCATCCTTATCTCTGCTGGTCATCACCTTCTGTCTGTGATGAAGGACACTTTAAACCTGAGAAAATTATATTGTTTGGGAACATTTGTATTGGTTTTATTTTTCTGTTTAGGAAATTGAAACATGATAAAATGTATAAAGTAATTTTTTACATATGTATGGAGTGTTACTCCATGATAAAGGCTGTGCTAACACCTAGTCAATATATATGTAACTGTGGATGTGTGCTAAAGGAGACATACAAAAAATTCTTCTAAAAAGCCACCTTTTTTATTACTTGATTCTTATCAGATATAGATTTTGAAGGTGAAACTATATTTTTGACTGAAAAAATCTTCATTTAAAAAAACTGCTTATTTTGGTTTCCTTTTTTTTAGAAACAAAACACAAGTTTTAAAAACTCACAAAACTTACTCTGATTTTAACAAATAAGCCCCCCCAATGTCTAAGACTTTTAACAGCATTAGAAATCCTATAGTAAGTGTATCCAAAATCATTTGTTTGGAAAGAACATGAGTAATCTTGTAGGAATAAAGAGGTTATAAGAATTTTTTTTTCTTTTTTAGTGAGCAAAAGATCCAGAAGGTGCACTGAGGAAAAATTATTTTTAAATAACTTCACTCTTGGGGCTTAAAGACAGCCCTAAATAATTGTGCGCTGTTGTTTAGGTTATGCTATTACTGACTTTGGAAATACTTCCCAGTGTGCACATTTGTGGTTTGGTTTTCCCATGATACAAATGTTAGGTTCTCATGAAAACAATCAAATGAAATTATTTAATTCCTGATTTTATTTTTTTTTTACGTTACTTGATGGTTGAAGGCTTATTATAGTTATTACTTACATATTTAGTTTACGTTAAATCAGCCCCTGTATGGGGTCAGGACACTAGAAAGAAGAAAATTTTTGCGATTTGGATGTTAATACTGTTTGAGCTGGTTTTTTTATTATTTTGGAAGAACTTCAGCAGATAAAGATGGAATTTCTTGAATTCAATAGTGGAAGAAGAGTAGTGAATAGAATGCAATTTTCTTTAATTCATTTGTCTATTGGGAAGTAACCTCTGCGAATAAAAATTACTGCTGCCCATAAAGTAATCCCATGTACACAAGCAGCTGTAAGACTTCTGAAGTCTGTTTCTGGTTAACACACAGGCCTGCTATGTAACTCCTTCCAGGTTTGTTATTGATTGAGGGGTCCTTCTTTCTTGAAGGGAAATTCACTCATATAAAGTATTTCTAATCTTTTAGAACTTAATGGCCACATATTGGTCCCAGTGCTATTAAGCAGGGTTTAGACTGGAAGAAATGGTACTTGTCTTACAAAGCAGAAGATTGAAGAAGGCACCAGGAAATCAGTAATATTAAGAATCATAAATGATAATTAAAGTGCTTCAAGCCATTATTTATGGATGCTTTAAATATATCGTATGGTCTATGAGCTAGAAGTAATTTCTCCACACTCTTCTCCCCAGGCAAACATGCTGAAACTTTCAGATTCTCTGTTTACCTCAAACTTTAGACAGTTGTCCAGGACTTGAGGGGCTTAGGAAAAATTTTGTGATTAACACCTGAATAATCAATAATAAGTTAATATTGTGCCTTGAAAATAATCTTGACTGTAAACACCTATTAAGAAAATCTGCTTTCAATAAAGCATTTTAAATAAATATTAGTACTAATGAGCTATATGGAGTTAGAAACTCAAATGAAGCTGTGTGGCGGTTGTAAGCTTTGCAAAACTATTAAGGCCAAGCCTAGGATCCAGCTTAACTTGTTCTCTGTTTACACCAAGAAACGAGTGTTGGAGAGGTACAATGCCAACAGCCAGTGTGCTGAGCAGCTTTACATTTCAAATGCATGTATGTGTTCCTGATGTATGATGGTATTTCCCCTCTCTGTGTATCAAGGAGGTGGAAGATTCTCAACCCTGCCAGTTCTGCAGTGAAGGACAGGTATATTTCTGGGAGTGTTGCTCAAAAGGGGCTCAGCCTGTACCAGAGTACTGGCCAGAACAGGTCTGTGCTGCTCAAGAGCTGCTGCAGGGCTGGAAGGCACAGACCTCCAAGTAGCTTCACCTCTGAGAAGGCCAGGTGGTTGTTGTTAATGCCATTTACTTTTTCTTTGAAGACTAAGTCTAAATTTTTGTGATGCTGTATTTTTTTGTGGGGGGAACAGTGATGGGCTGGGCCCTGGAAACAATCTGTACAAGCAAAAGCTGAAGGCCTCTGAGAAGAAATACAAAAAGGTCAAATGGAAAGGAGGAAAAAAATAGATTTGCTGTAGTACCAGATCAAGGCATCTTGGACAGCTGTGCTGTTTGTCATGGTCATTGGCTCACTGAACTTGTTTTAGTTGACTTGTCTGGGTACTTGGACCTGATGGGCATCCAGACTTGCTGCCTGCTTCTGGAACACCTGCACTCTGGTGCTTCTCTCCAGGTGCCAGGCAGACAAGATCAGCTGCCTTCCCCTGCCAGGATCTCAGGTGCCTCTGTCTCCCTCTGGGATTTTTCATACAGCCTAGACTGATGTTGCGCCTACCTGACAAAGCTTTGATAGCCATTTTTAATAATGAAAACCTTACATTTTGTTTTTGTTTTGTCCAATATTGGTATTCCCCACCACCCCCTCCAGAAAAAAATTTTTACTTTGTCATTGACTATGGAGCTGTGAAAAGTTTCTGGTTTAAAATATCCTGATTACAATAAATATATAAGAAGTGGTTATTCATGCTGCGTAAAATAGAAACCCAAAAGTCTGAGCATGAATTATTGATGGCATTACTGTATGTGAGTGAAATGTATAAGTGAATTTTATCAATGCTCTTTCCTTTCTTCAAAAAAATTACTTAATCTGTCTGAAATTCCCAAATTTGTATACAGTATTTGCAACTGAACTCTCAACAATTAATCTGAGGCCAAATAAGAACAAAAAGGTAGAGCATCACTTTTTTGTTTATTGAAGTAAAAGCAATAATTAACACCAGCTTTCCCACATGAAATAATTTTAATTTTGAAATATCTTACTTTCTTATGATTATAAAGAAGTCAGGAGCACCCAAAGTAAAACATCTTGTTTTGAACAGCTCTCTCCTTTCTTGTGATTTTAGTATTCATACAGATGAGTGTTGAGTTCTTGTTTTCTTTATCTTGAGGAGGCCAATTGAGAGAGAAACATATTGGTACTCTGTGTTCAGGGCAAATTGACCCCTTTGTTGGCAAATGGCAGGGTTGAGACACCTCTGATGTGATTTTGTTTTACTTTTTCTAGCAGAAATCAGTTAGGTACCTCAAAGATCAAGGGGCTGTACTTAAGCCCGCCCGCCGGAATGCACAGGCTCTAACACGATGTTTTCACGTCAGTGACAGATCATTCCTAGCTGAGAGGTCAGGAGTGAGCCTTGTGTCAGGCTGAGTGCAGGCCTGCTGGTGCACGTCCTGTGGTGAGAACAGCAGCCTTTGTACTTGGAACAGGCTGGGGGTTTGTGTGTGCTCAGGTATTACTGCCCAGCTAACAAACGATGGCTTGAGAAGCCATGGTAGCTCTTTGTGGTGATCACCTGTTTGTACCTAAGTGTAGCAATTGCTCTTCACACACGTACCTAAAATTCTCATCCAGGTTCTTACATGCTTCTCAGCTAGCACAGCACCTTTTATTTCCTTCTTTTTTCTAGCACCTTTTATTTCCTTCTTTTTCTTTATTTTTTTTTTCCCAGGCTTTGAAAAATGATGTGTTTCTCTGCTCAAGTGAGCCACGTTGACTGTAGCAAAGATTTGGATGCCCGATGGCAATATAAGCCAGGAATAAAAATGAGAGGTTGGAGTGACGGCTTTGAAAATAATATTGCAGCTAAATAGGAGGGCATATAGATACAATATGTGAACTAAGCTATCCTTAACTTCTCCATATTTCCATGTTATCCTTCTATATTCAGATGACTGATAGAAATGATTTTATAATGTGCTGTGGGTTTGTTTGGTTTCCTCGTAATCCCTGATCCCCCCAATCCTTTTCAGACTGTGGCTGAAAAGGTGCTGGTTAGTCACTTGGTTATGTTCCAACAGGAGCATCGAAATCAAGTGCCTTGAGGTCTGTAAGGGAGGAAGCTACTGTCAAGACCAAATGAAATTATTTCTGTTTTTTCTATTGTAGCAGTTGTAGTCCCCAGTCACTGATTTACTTTTCTGAAATATCTGGGTTTTCATCATGGAAATGTCTGTGTATGAAGATTAAACTCAGTAACAGTTAAAAAACACCAAGCAGATGAGTGTTAGTAACCCACTAAAGCATTTTATTGCTTCTAGTATTTGTATTGAAAAAAATCTCTAAAAAAGGACTGTAAATTTTGATATGAGAGTAATTTTTGGAAACACATTGTATACCTGAAAGCTTAAGGAGTAGCTAATTTTTAGGAAGGAGTAGCTAATTTTTAAGAAATCATAAAGTTTTCATTCTTTTCTGGTAGAACAGCCATAATGGCATAAAAATTGACCAAGTATTTGCAGCAGTCTGAGTGAGAAACTTTAATTAATTGGACATCTCATTTAGCTGTCTCGATTCCCTGTTTCGAAGGATTATGTTGTGTAGGGTATGTAGTCTTCTAGCATTCAGCTTTTTTTGTTGTTCTGCAGAGTTAGTGAGTCATGTGGAAGTTGAAGGGCTAAGCAAATGTGCATGACAGTAGAACTTCACTAACATTTGTCACCTCTCCTGAGGTGCCCTACAGTACACTAAATGTGGTATAGATATATATTTTTTTTCCGAATATAAGGAAAAAGGTTGCTACCTTCTTGTATATCCTTCAACTCGTATGTGGATGCTGTTTGCCCAGGCATTTTTATACAGGAGCCCAATGGTAAAATAAAATGGAGAGTCTCACCATGAGGGAGATCCAACCCAGCAGCCCATTTCTGCAAATGCTATTACGTGGAATGTGACATCCAGATGTTGTCTCTGTTGTTTAGCTCATATGCAAAGCATTCCCTTAGTAATATGATTCCACAAGAATCCAATTCCATAAAGCAAGAACAAAATAAAACCCAACAAGAGATGATAAAATCTTGTTTGGTTTTAATTGCTGCGATAGTCCCTTCCCTTCCTATTTTCAATACAAAATTCTTTTCTTTTGTGGTTCAGGTCAGGATATTTCTTGCTGAGAAAACCCAACTAGTTCAGTGGGATTCTACTTGAGTGATTTCGAATAATGGGAAGTAAATTTGGGAGTCAGTTTAAGTGTCTTCCAGTTGAAAAATATATTACCTGAATTTTCACCTTCAGTTGCATGACAATTGCTTCTGAACATACAAATTTAAAAATATTAAATGCAAAACATACTTTAGACAGTGCTGCAAGATCTCAGAGGGTAATGCATGATAATTGCAAAATCATTATTTGATCAATTATCACCTCTGTCTTATCAATCAAAAACCTCCATCTTTGATTTTGAGGAAATGGTGCCCCACAGTGATAAACATGTAGTAAAAGACTGAGCAATATGGGGTAGTTGTATGCCTGCATTAATTTCTGACAGTGATGCAGAACAGTGTTGTATTGAGCTATACTCAATAATATTTGGAATTAGAGATTAACACATTAACTGGCTCGCAGTTACTGAGTCAATTAGGCGCACTTTTCATGTGTACTCTGCTGTATTAGGCCTTTTGGGGGAAGATGGTTTTGAAATGTCCTTCTTTTTTTTTTCTTGGCTTTTTTTTGAGGCTTCTGAATTTTTTGGATTTGCACAGCAAGGAAAGAAGAAAAAAAAACCAACCTTAATAATGTAGGGTACTGTCTCCTAAAAGGTCCCCAATTCGACAATTATTGTTTTGTAAGCCCTGTTTTCTCCCCGACAAAACACGTATCCCTTCCTCTTATCATGCCCCTCTAAAAGGAGGAAGAGTAACAAATGGGGTTATCCAGCTCTCCTTTTTGGAGGAGTCAACTAAGTTCTGGTGATTTCACAATCTTGCAAGCTTAGGAGCTTGATATTTGACACGATTAACAAAATGCCTGTCTTAACAGGTGCTGTGGCATGGAAGCAAACAGTGCCATGATTGTCTGCAGGTCTTCACCAACAGAGAATGTTTGGATTTCTTTTTATAATGTGGCATTGCAGGTAGTTACCTAGGCCCAATGTATTTTCATTATGTAAGGTGCTGTACAAATAAGGCGATAAATGACAAGAAAACTCATAATGAGAAAACAAATTGAGCTTTTATGTGATTTCTGGAAAGATTTACATAGACTTAAACTACCTTTTCCGTGAAGTCAGTTGTGCATGAAGTTCTCACAGAAGTCATGCCCATCCAGAAACATGTTTGAAGTGAGGTCCTATTGCCATGTAGTACAAAACACTCATGGACTTGCAGGAGTGGGATTTGTTTGTTCAGCTTGGGAAGGCATCATTAAGAATTTACTGTTTTGTCCAGCTAATTTCTACTTCCTGAGTTGAATCAGTTAGTTATTAGTATTAATAGTTAGGCAGTTAATTGTTGGCTAAATAATAAAGGAGAGCTTGAATAATAAGATATTCCAAAAAACCACATAGTTTTAAGAAAAAAAGGAAAAAGAAAATCACAAAAAGACAAAAGCTTGTAATAGTCCCATGCTTATTGGTGGAGGTCAGACTTATTCAAAACAAGTACTTTCAGTCTGATATAGTACTGTTATGTTGATACAAGTTATAATTTGGGTGGTGAACAGAAATAAGCCATTATATGAGGATTAAATGCTGCAGAACTACTGAGCACAAAGATATATTACATTGTATTGTGAGTGAATCTTTTACACACATCTTTTCCCAAACGTTAAGAGTGAAACATAATATATTGTATGCAAGATAAAATTGTTGCTTTAATGTTAATTTCCCTTCGTATTTAATCTCCCATTATATTTGGATTTACATTTTTATTGGTTTGGACGTCATTATTTTTGTATGCTGTGGCATTAATTTTTTTAAATTGCAACTTTGTGCTTTCAAGCATAGCCATTTTCATTTGAAAGGGGTATACTGAATATGTGCTAAAGAGACCTGACTGTTGTTATACAATGCTTTTCAAAGCTTTTTCCCAGGATTTAAGGGCCAGCCCTCTTATTTGACCTGGAGCAAAAGAAATGCCTCTCTTATCTAAGCGTAGATCTCCAAAGTCGGAAATATAGTAAAAAGTAGTATTCTGGTTTTGTTTTCTTTAAAAATCATTGTGATTTACTTTGTACTGAAGTCACTTAAACTTCAGGCTTGTTAGGAAGAGTTTGTTGCACGTTTTGAGTGAGCATCTGGCACACATGCAACTGTGCCATATGCAAGCCCAGTGTCTTTAGAAGGTGAAAGGCCAGTGTAGTGGCAATTTTGCCCTCTTTGCACCAGATGTTAAAGCTCTGCAATGTCCCTGAGTGACCATTAGATCACAGACAGCTGGGATTGGAGGTTTATGTTTAATTTATTATCACACTATTAATCTATCTGACTGTCAGAAGTCTCTCTTCCTCATCAGTTCCAGAAGTCCCTATATTTTAGGGGCAATTTAATTTCCCTTATGATGGATCAGTTTTATTTTTGCTCTATATTTACATAGATGAAGCCTGGCATCCATTTTGGGGGGATAACCTTGAGAGCGGCAATATACAAATCTAACAACTCATCAACATTTAAAACACATCTGAATTTATTTTATGCACCATGTTAGGGATTAAAATACATGTCCATGATCACTTGTGTGTTTAAAAAAAAAAAACAAACCAACAACAACTAAACAAAAGCACAAAGCAAATAACAGAAAACCCCCAAAGAAAACAAATTAAAACCCCAATGCACCACCCCTCTCCTACATTGCAGGTATTTTTTCATTTACAAGTATATTTAGATGTAGTCAGTATGGTTTTGTGCTCATGGCTGGAGATGGCTTCTTTAGTTTTGCGTTTGTGTTTTTATGTGGATAGGGAAGAAAGGGAGAGGGAATGCTGGGGGAATGGAATAGATGACAACAGTAATAAGGGAAAGAGGCTTGGCATTTCCTAATGGTAATTCTTGGAATATTTTAAGCTAACTGTGGAGGGAAATTGACAGTATTGTTCTAATTTATTTTATCATCAAGATGTTTTCTTGCTTCAGTAGTTCATAGGCAATTTTAATAGCTTATTGACTTGAACACTGGTTTTGACTTTCCTTAAAGGGAATAAAAAGAAAAAAATTCTGTATATTTGATCCCCACATTTCTTCCCCACATCCCTGCCTACTGTTGTGCCAAATATTTGTATCACTGGGGACAAAAATAACACTTTTTATAATTGTTAATTTTCTCAACCAAGTGAAACTTTTATCCAAATGGGACATTAATTACACTGTCCAAAGGGATGATAGAGTCTGCAGCACTAAATTCGTTGGTTCTCTTCTAGCTTCTGATGTCCATCCTCCTTCCCTGGTCAGTGCCAAACCTGCAGACAAGCTGTTGTAGGAATAGGTGATGGAATGGCTCGATGTTCATCCCAGTAATCATATCCTCAATAACCCTCACCTGCTTATCTAGACATAAGGCATTCATACTCCCAAATTCACTCTCTTTACTTTGGATTTAGCATGCATCTGTCCAGTGTGCTGTCTTCAAAGATAGTTCTGAAAGTTTTTATTGAAAAAACCCTGTGCTCTTACCTCTGTCAGACTTGTTTTTTATGAGCTCAGAGGCTTGTGATCAGCAGCACAGAGTCCTGTTGGGGTTGGCAGTGCTCCCTGGGGGACATTCCTGGTTCCAGTCCTCTTCAACCTATTCCTCGGTGACCTGGATGAAGGGACAGAGAGTACCAGGCTTGCTGATGCTGCAAAACTGGGAGGAGTGGCTTAACCACCAGAAGGCCATGCTGCCATTGAGGAAGACCTGGATAGGCTTGACCATGGGCAGAGAGGAACTTCATGGAATTCAGCAAATGCAGGGTCCTGAACCTGGGGAAGAATAACCCCAGGCACCAGGTACAGGCTGGGAGATGACCTGGTAGAAAAATGCCCTGTGGAGAAGGTCCTGGGGGACACCAAGCTCTCCATAAGCCAGCAGGGTGTCCTTGTGGTCAAGAAGTCCAATGATATCCTGAGGTGTGTTAGGAAGAGCAGTGCCAGCAGGTCAGGGAGGTGATTCTGCCCCTCTGCTGAACCCTGGTGATTCCCCTGGAGTGCTGCCTCCAGTCCTGGGCTCTTCAGTATGAGAAATATGAGGAATTACTGGAGGGAGTCCAGTGGAAAGCGGTTAGGGGATGGGAGCATCTCTTGTGAGGAGAGGCTGAGGGAGCTGGAGCTGTTTAGCCTGGGTCTCGTCAGTGTGTGCCAGTTTCTGAAAGGTGGGTGTCAAGAGGAAGGGACAAGACAAGGGGCAATTGACACAAACTGAAGCACAGGGAGTACACTCTGAATATAAATAATTTTTTTGGTGGTGGTGGTGGTTTGGTTTTTTTGTTGATTTTTGGGGGTTTTCTTGTTTTGTTTGTTGATGACAAAGCACTAAGTATACCCAGAGATATTGTAGATCATCTTGAGAGGTCCCTTCCAACCCCCACCTTTCTGTGATGGTGAACTACTGTTATGGCATTGAGTGCTTGAGCATGGCACTCTCAGCTGAAATTAGGAATGCATGGAAAACAATACTACTGAAATTTCAACAGAACTGAAAGGAATGTAGATAAATAAACTAACAATACAGCGTGAGTTCTGGGCTTTATTGCTGGAGTATAGACTTGTATTGTATTTTGTTATTAAATATAAATTCAAGAAAGTAATTCCCAGTGATTTATAATGAACATTTTTATTTACAATTTGTTGAACAAAACACATGGAACTTTCCATGCATATATTTTTTTTCTATGAGTAATAGCAAAAAGTATTGCATAAAACTTGGGAAAAGTCTTTCTATTTTTATGATACTTCGAGCAGTGATGTCACAGTATCTTGAAATAGTGAGTTATTTAACTTTTAATGTTTACAGCAATGTTTTTCAAAATTGCAACATAGATTTGTGTTAATTTATAGTAAGTTCTATGCATAGAATCTGGTAAATATTCTGTTTCTGCAAACATTATGACACTCTTAATAGGGAGCAGGCAGAAGTCTGCACAGATGTACAATGATTCATATTTATTCACTGGGGTAAACATGCAAAGATCACCATGGTATTCTGTGTGTTTAATACCTAATAAATATTATGCTTGTGTAATTACTTGTAAAATAATTTGTAGAGATTTTAATAGTGAGTTCTTTAATGCAAATAAGAATAAAATTTTCTCTAAATTAGCACTTGCAAGTCCCTTGGATATATAACAAAACTGTAATTACTGTTTAACCTGTCTACAACTAAAATTCTTTATTTAAATTATTTTTATACAGATACTATGGTAGTAGTCAAATATTTCTCTTCCTTATCCCCTGCTTAATATTTTCATATTGATGAACTTCTGGGAGCTATAGTGGTGGAAGTTTTGTATTTGAGGCTTTTTGTACTTCCTGTAGCACCTATTGTGATGTATAGGGGACAAAAAAACTCCCACCAACAGAAAGAGTAGTTTTATGAAGAAAACTGAATTAAGAAAATTCAGGCCTTGAAGTTCAGCTGCGTATGGCCTTGATAATGAAGCATGTAGTATTATTTGTGAGTTTTTAAAAACAGATTGGTTTTACTGTGATCTAATACCTTGTGCTGACTTAGGTATTGATTACCTCTGACTTCTGAAAAATGTCTCACTGCAGCTTTTATTCCTTCTTAAACTTTAATTAGAACAGGGAGTTTTCTGATACCATGCTTTCAAAAGTAGATTTATCCAGATACTCCTAACTTTTACAAACCTTGGGAAGTCATACTAAATTAGCACTATTTGGGCAGATGTAAGTTACTGCTGCTGTGATACAGAATGCACATAAAACCATCCTGTAGTACATAGGACGTATCTCTTAATTTCCTAAGAACACAAGATGTGCAGAGAGTGAGATTTGGAAGATACAGCTCTTGTCTGAAAATGATGCAGCTTGTCTGTAGCACAGACAAGCCTTCTGTGAGGGGCCTGAGCTGTCTCTTTATTTAAATAAAAGTCTGTATTTTTGACAATAGTAGGAGCTCTTGGAAATGCCTTTCCTAGCCAATGTGTTTGTAGGCGTATTGTACACAGTGACAGCTTTTGAAGTCTGTATTTATAACGCTCAGGACTTTTCAGCTTTCCACTGCAATTACAGCCAGTACATGAGAATCACTGTGGGAGTTAAGAAGGGGGGGATTCACAGTCAAAGTGGTTGGATATGGAATAAATTTTAACAGCACAAGATTATAGCAGGATTTTTTGTAAACTAAGTTTTTGAAATTTGCTGGGTTTTCATTAGTGCACATGGTTATGAAAGTTAATTGTGGAAATAGGGCTTTTGGTATAGAGTCCTAACTAATTCTGAGGAAATGCCTATTATAACTGTTAATATAACTGTCTCAATTAGAGGAAAAAATCATACTGGTCTTTCAATACCACCCCAAAAACATTATACAGAAGAAAAATAGACCATTACAATTTAGAAGGGTATTGAAAAGGATGTGATTTCTCTTGCTCATATCAATTGTGTGTTCTAAAAACTCAAGGTTCAATTAAATCGTTATAGAAAACAAAGGGATTTATAAATTCTAAGATTTTAAATATGCTCTAAACACTGGAGTAGAGAAATAGCCCCAGAACCGTAATGCTGTAATTTCTATTGCTTTTGATGTCAAAAAAAAGGCAAAAAACAAAAGGATAAAAAACAAAACGGGAAGCCAACAGCTCCCCAAACAATAACAAAACACCAAATGCAACATCACTTATTTGTGCACTTTTCTGTCACTCATAGATGGTGTATGCAATCTTTTATTGTCATTTGTCTTCAATCTCAGCATATCTGTGATTACTTTTTACAAAAATCCTTCCTTTTTTCCAGTATATGACTTGCTGCTTTTTTAAGCACTAATTGCCCTATGTAATAAGGTATGAAATCGTCCTTAAAGCAAAGACTTCTCTTCTACCCCTTTTTCCTTATTTTCCATAATTTGCCTTATTCCGAGGGCCCAGCAAAAGTATCCTGCTGCCCCAGGAGAGTTGGGAAGAGCCAAGCACACCCATGCAGGGTGATGGAAAAGGCTCAGCAACACCCGCAGCTGCCAAACAGATGAGCAGTTTTTAACAGAGCTGAGATTCACAATGAAATCTGGGCCCAGAACTAATCAGGTCTAATTAAGACAGACACGTTATGGTCCAGTACTGTTGACAAGGTCAGGGTTCCCGTAGCTCTAAATGAGGCATGTTATAATTATGATCTAATTGAAAAGCTGGGAGCGATACAGAACCTGTGCACTGCTGGGCCTGAAAGAAAAGTTGTATTTCAGGTCCTGTTGTGTACCTTATTAGATTGTTAATGCTCAATTAGACAGCTGTGCATTTAAAGGACAAAAAGAGGCATGTGACAGTTGCACATGGCTCAAAGGAAACCTATATGAGTTTTCAATATCTTGGTGGATTCCATTAATGAAGATTTACTAAATAAATAAAAATAAGCGGTTTGTTTGTTTGATGTTAGCTTTACTTGTCACAGTTTATCTTGATATACAGCAAGGCAAAGGGCTCCTAGATTGTTTTATAATGAGACAAAAATACTGTGGATGTTTTCCAACGTGCAGTATGTGCATGCATCAATCTGCAGTATGATATATGAAATGTGGTGGCCATATTTTCTAGCTTTCATCTATCACTATCAAGCAATCAAAGTGCAGTGGAGTGGCTTTTTCATTCTAGAGACTGTGGTACCTTCATTTCTAAGTATGACTTGACATATGGTCTTATAAATTATCATAAATTACCGTGGATTGTGTCATGCCCAGTTTGCACAGTTCTGATCTCCCTTTTTTTCTGGTGCAGAATTTATGGATCTGAATTCATTAAGTTCTGTTTATAATACCACCTCTGCAATGAGATTCTCTGTTATAAAACAGTTCTCACTCTACCTTGAGAAGTCAGGCATACACACATGAAGTTCATTGAAAAGTGCTACCATTGTGGAGGGTTCTGCTTTGAATCCAGTGTGCTCTTGCATTTAGCATGCACATGTGTGCATGAATAAGAGAGGTTCTGAGCCTAAAACTGCACTGCTTAGCATGTGTTAGCAATGAAGATGGCTAACTTTTTCCCAATCTACAGGGAATTCCAACATTGCAACATACTTTTTATCTAGATTTTTCCATGTATTTTTTAAAAACATTCCTAAAGAGTTCCCTTATTCTGCTCTTTACCCAAATCAAGTTTGAAAAGCCTGTGTAAGCTCTGTGACACCTTTTCACTGTGCAGAGCAACGTGACCACAACACCTGTGTGGTGTTGGATCAGCCCTGGCTAGCAAATGCCAACCATTTCTCCCCATCATGAGCAGGACAGGGAGAGCACAGGAGCAGAAAGATAGCAAGGTGTCTTACCAGGTACTGCCACAGGTAAAATAGCCTTGGTTTGGGAAAATGAATTAAATGTATAATGCTAATTGAAAAATGGAAGCTGAGAAGCAAAGACAAAAGCAAAACCAGCTTCTTTCCATGCTGCCTCTTCTTCCCAGGTTCAGCATCAGTCCCTGGCTCCCAAATTCTCTGTATTCAGCCCTGAGCAGCCTGCAGGGAGTTGTACAGAGGGTACAGTGAACACAGAGATTTCCCTGAAATGTCTTCCCTTTCACAGATTGCCCCTCTGCACATGTGGTCTTTCTACAGCTGGAGAGAATCCTCTGCTTGGGCACCATACAGAAGATCCCCTTCTTTGCTGACTTTGGTGTGTGCTGCCTGTGCTGTTTGTCACATTTTCCCCTCACCCTTGGCTCTGAGCTGTGTTCTACCTTTCCTTACCTGGGCTTTCCCTGTGGGAAAAGCTGAGCTGTGGGCTCAGCTGTGCCCTGTGCTGGGTTGTCTGGAACCATCCTAGTCCAGCATAGGGTGATCCCAGCCTCTCCTCAAAGAGGCCACCTGGCAGCCTGTCCTGTGTCAGCCCCTGGGCATCTGCACCCACTGCATGCTTCAAAAAAAAGGCACAAAATGCTGCAACTTGCTTTAGTAGCAGTAGCCAAATAAATGCAGACTTGTAAAAACTTCATGTCAATTAATGGCTGCCTTGCGAAACCATCTCTGGCTGGATATTTTTTCTCTGATGGATGGAAAGACAGGTTTCCTTGTATATACCCTCCTTGTCTCCTGACTTGTGCCTCCCTCAGGCAATCAGCAGAGTCAACTCAATGGCCAGCTTAGAGGCTGAACAGGAAAAACCTTCATTGCCTTAATGAAAGCCCTGGATGCTTCTGACTTTCACGCATTTCAAGCTAGCAGGGTAACTCTTTGATCAGCTGCCAGAAGGCTCTCACTTCCCTATCTTCCTAGGGCTGCACAACAGGCTTGCCCCCTCACTTGGGGGATTAGACAGCCTGAGAGATGGCAAATAATTATGTTGAACCTCTCTTGTGCTGATTTAGCAATAGCTGTAACTGCCTGGGAAATGAAAATTCAAACGAAGATGCAAAAAACCCACCCCTGAATTGCACACAACTGCATTGATCCCATGCACCTTCCTGGAGATTTTGGTTTAAATTTCAAAATATTGAGTGGCTGAGATTTGAGTGTGGCCAGACAAGAAGAGCATGGCTATTTATAGTTCTGGCTGTCCGACAGCAGCACAGCCATCCCCACCCACCCGTACAGCGGGAGCTGGGGCCGCAGGAAGCAGGAGGGAGTTGTGTCAGGAGTGGCAGCTGTTTGGGGTTAGTCACCAAGCCCTTGGCTCCCATTTGCAGCCTTGCATGGTCTGTGCAAGTCTCTGTCAGCTCCACAGCAGATACAGGAGGCTGACAGAGGCAACCTGAGCAAGGCCAAGTTAGCCAGCGACAGGCAGCTGTGTGTGGCTGTTCCCGTGTCCCTGTCCAAGTGGGAGCTGTGTCCACACCTGCAGGACATGTGCTCACTTCCATCTGCTTAACACTCTGCCAGGTCTTCCTGCCAGTTCTGTGTGTGCTCTGTCCTTCTTTTGTTATTCTTTCACAAACAATCACAGTAAAGGGGCTCCAAGGTGAGACTTTTTGAAGAAAGCCTAACTTGTTTGCTCAGCAGGTTTGAAAAGGTTCCCTGACATTTAGTTATTATCCCTTCATACTGTTAACTCAAGATGTGCTGTAAATAACCTTGTTCAGTGTAAAAGGTGCAGGCCTGTTGCTTGGTTGTTGCCAAACAACGTTCAGTAACTTTTGTTCTTAGAAAAGAGCTTCAAGAATTTGTTCTTTTCCTCTCTTGTCCCAAAATTATAAATATGATCAAGTGATCAAACGTATTTTGGAGAATTAACTGTTCCAAGAGAAGGGAACAGATAATGGTGGGACTCAGTGCTATATAATAACTAATGGGAAAGAATGGCTTTAAATGAGAACACTTATTTCTGTAAAAAAACATAAGGACATTTCACAGGAAGCTATTTGTAGAGTCAACACTCCTTTTAAAAGCACAGTGAAAAATACACAGGCAGATGTTTTCATGTTCTATTTAAACAATCTCTTAGAAATTTGCATAACAGCCTATTTTGTAAAGTATTATAAAGAACATCTAATTTTTTGTATAATACATGTTTATTCAGATAATATCCCACTTCAGAAATGAAGTTCTAAGCTCCTTTGCACCTCTGCACATTCCAAAGTATTCTAAATTTTTGTGCACAACAATATCAAAGGTGTATATTTAATACGATTTAAAACTTATTTTCTACAGAACTTGGCATTCTAACATTATTAGCCTGACTGTGAATTGCTCTAATTTCTTCACCCTTCTATAAAGACAGGAGAAGTTAGGAAAGAGGTTATACAAAGATGGAAGAGGGTAAGAAGATACTCTTTGATTCTATAACTGAAAAGATTTTAAGAGGTTTTGCCAGTCCCATATGTTTTCTTAAAATTAGTTCTAATTAATTTGGAGCTGCAGCCACTGAAACCTTGGTCTCTGTGTGGAAGCATTTGCAGCTTTGAAGGTGTTTCTGTCATTTTTGGTATCCTGTGTGAATCAAGTCTCACTTGGAAAGAAAAACTGTTTGTCCATGTGTCTGTGTGTGCATTTTTTCTTCTTTTTACTTTTCAGTGGGAGATTCATGTTGGTAACATATTTCTTTGTGACTGTGCCTGCATAGATTAAGGCTGCTGTGACACTGACCCTCCCTATTGACACTGTGGTCTGGTCTATCTATCACCTACAGTAATTCCTAATTATTTAGAATGTATCATATGTCAAGTGCTGATAAACTTCAACATTACAGTCTTTTCCACATGAGTTATCATCAATAATTCATGTGGGATGGCAGGACATAGCATATTCCCTTCTGTTTTCTTTTCAATGGACTTTGTTTTTTCTCAGCAAATTACAGTGGGAAAAAAAATACTTAATATGTGTGAAGGACTTCAGCTGATCTGGCAGACTTCTGAGTGTTAGTTGTTCACTGATATGTTTGTTTTGTGAGGTTTAGGCTTTTGTTTTCTCTCTCTCTCTCTCTTTTTTTTTTTTTTTTTTTTTTTTTTTTTTTTTTCATTAGAATACAA